>JAGFML010000095.1:0-135099 GCA_021030945.1 Pyrenula aspistea
AAATCCGACCCAGCATGCCCCGCGGGTTGAACCCAGATGGTCTGGGTGCGGGTAATCCGCGGGTTCTTCGCAGTCTAAGAATGAGGTAGAGATCGGTCAAGAAAAGGCTAACAACGAGATCCTATCTCAACTGCGCCCACCAGACAACTTAGCTAGCCAATTAACTATTAGATTGGAACCGCGCCAGCAACTATACCGCCTCTGGGAAAAGCTCTACTCGTCCTCTTCGTCGTCCTTCCCTTCCCCCTCTCCACCGCTGGCCCCTTCCTCTCAAAAAGCTTAAACAGCTCAAGAAGCCCCCTCAAGTAACAGCCCTAGCCTCAACGAGCTTCTAAAGTTACAGCCGATTAAAAAGCACATCTATCAGGATATCTGGCAGTCATCAGAACCAACAGAACTACCAGCCTCTACAGCCCCAACGCAACTACAAGAGGAACCTTCTAAACGGTCAAAAAGGGCTAGAGGACCAACCCTTAACTATGCAATCGTCCAGAAGGAAAGCTACAGCCAGGCAGAACGACAGTTAGGCATAAAGAAGGGCCGTTACGGTAGATTCTAAACCAAGGGAAGAGAGAACAGCGAGGACATCAAGGACGAGAGTCCAGGTGGCGAATACCTCAAGTTTCTTATACAGCCTCACAGCAATACATTCCATTATGGACAGCATAGGCAGAATAACTAGTTATTTACGCGTAGAGCTGTCTTACGGACCCAGGGTCACGTGGGTGCTGGTGCCTTTTGAAGGTGCCTGTCCGGAAACACCCCGTATTAGAGCCTCACTGTTGATGGATTACGTGGCCCATCAAGATAAACATATTATGTCCACGGCGAAATGGATAACATAACGGTCTCCTGCGACACAGAAAGTACCAGCCTTGTTCGTACCACTCCGAGGAAAGGGAGGGGAACGTCCATTTCGCCGGCTAAGCGGAGGAATCTTCTTGAAGATATGCTCACTGCAATCGTATTGAGACTCGCGCCAAGGATTGCAATCCTTTGAGGAAAACGCCTTGGCCTCGGTCTCGGTATCTGGCGATAACGCAAGATAACGCAAGCTGAGGCGAAGCTGTGAGATCTGCTAAGCCTGGCTAAAGACGCGTGGTACACCTCACACGGAATCCCGCGGTTACCCTAACCCTGGTCTGAAACTCTTGCCATGTCAAATTTACCGTGCCACGGAGAAAGCTGTCAGGTAGATGGCGGTACGTAGAACATGAGATTGCTGTATGTCTGGCTGAGCATCCTCATAACCCGCTTCGCGGGTTGTCGTCTTCGGCAGGTTGCCAAGACTTTCCGATCGACCGAGTTTCGCCCGCGAAGTAAATCTGAGGTGCCTTTAGTCATCACTACACGCGTCAAAGGTACCAAGATACTACATACGCCATTCCCAAGCCAGTGCTTGCGCAAATTACGCACGGCTCGTCATTGTGCTGTCTCATCCTAGATGTTTGGTGCGTTGGCTTGAAACCGATCTTCTATGTCAAGGACCTCCATTCGCGACTTCGCCGACTCGCCGACTGAATACACGATCTTCAGCTTGAGCACCGCGAATGACTCAGATTCGCCGTGAACTTCTTGAGATCCGTGCCGACTACAAGGGAACCGGCTGCTGGGCATCGGTGTCAAAGACTCTGCCATTATGCCACCGAAGTCATGTAGTTGGAGCTTGGGCTCTATTAACATGCTCACAGAGACACTGTCAAGTGCTTTCTAATTCCAAATGCACCACCCACACCTGACTCCAAGCTACCATTTCTAAGATATGACTCCACGATGATCTTCAAAGTCCATCTACAGATCTCATTGATGAAGTATGGCATGGCCATATTCGGTACCAACAAAGCCTTGTCTCAACCTCTGTTTGGTGTTCTTAAGCCTCGCTCTCTGATCATTGAAACAGTCCTTTCTCTTCACCTAAGGCCAGCATTGCCACCTTTGCGATGGCAAGAGAATTGGTGGTGGCTCAAGAGATGAAATATGAAATTCCCTTCCTATAAATGCTCGGACAACCCTGTGGCTTGAGACATGTCTGTTCTCAATTTCGTAAACTCAAATTCATTTCGCTAACTGCTTCCATTGAAATGAATGCATTATTACTGATCATAACGTATGTGGGCGTGGTCGACTGGGCCATTGCCCAGAATGTGACCTGTGCACCAGACCAAAAGTATATCAAACTGCCAGTCGAAGCCAGTCGTGACTTTGGGGCAGCAATGATCGTTAACAGTCTGTTCAAAAACGAGTCAGCCCATGGAAGTCGTTCTACAAAGACCAAGAAAATTAGGTCGGCGAACTCTGCAAAATTCTACAAACGAGCTCTTCCGGGAGCTACTTCTGTTCCTGCTGGTTCCGAGTGTTTCGAGTCAGGTTGCTCGTCAGAGACAGGTATGATGGTTTCTGCGGACGTTATCACCAGCGAGCTGGATCAGGCGGAGTTTGGAGGAATCTATCCCAGAGACCATGACATATGGCGTATGCTTCCCCAACGTGCCCATCTGGACAGGCTTCTCACGTTGGTAGGGCATGTACCGGCTCCGATTTTAGCTGAATATACCTCTTGGTGCAATGTAGTCGACATAGCGCGCCCATATTCTCAACTTTATACCGATGCACACAATAACATGAAGAGACTGTGCGACGCGGCATTACAGGCTATAATCACCGAAAAAGTTACCCTGGCTCAGCGGACTGCGCTTGGTCAAAGCGACGTCGCCGTCTCTACACCGCAATGGCAAGAGCTCGTAGACTTTGCCAAAATATTTGCACCACAAATTCCTCCACTTTTCGGAACGCTTAGGGACATGGCAAATGCTCAGCAATTGATGGCTCAGCCGCCTGCTCCAGCACTTCCTACGGTGGATTCGGCGCCTATCAATAGACCGCTTACAAGTTGGCTAGATAGAACCTGCGCTTGGGCTCCATTGTGTCGTCCAGAACGACTTGGCATGGCGTTGCGGTGTCTGGGCCGATGCGGTTTAGACACAGAGGACCATGTGTCTCATCCTAATCCCCGTGCTAATTCAAATCGTGTGGCAGCTACGACAATCTGGGCGGGAATGGCGACGTACGTACCAACGATCACACACATGTCTTGATTTGAGCTAACCAACGCTCTCTCAAGGACTATTGTGGTTTTTGCAATTTTATCTGGAACCCTTTACAACTCCATACACGACGCCAGAAATCCAAATTATGGCCGCCGAGATAATGCACCATTATTTACAAATGTCAGAATCGAGTTTCCAAGAGGCGGAGTACCGCCAGGTCTGTCTGCAATGCCGCATGGATATTGGACCGGCTGACTCTCTAACAACACGTCAGATATCAAGCACGTCGACTTGAACCAGAAACCTTCGATTGATGTTCTCTCAATCTTAGAACCTGGCTGGCAGCCACCACCAGGATGGGATCAGCAGTACGATGACGGCCGCCCGCAGAAGAGAGCCGAGGATCATACGCGGCGTTGGGAGAAACTGACGCAGCGCGATGACATGGAGGATCATAGCTGCATCCCGGACTCAGCCCATGATCTGGCAAAGCTTATCTACAACCTCTGGTTCACACAGTTCAAGTCCGCGGTTGAAGCAGGCCAATCGCAAGAAATGGAGTTCAGCTCCTTCCACGATGAGTTTGGTGGCCCGAACCAGGTTCACAAAGGCGGACAATTCGTCGTAAAGATGTGGACCTCCGACATGCCTGACTGGGCAGGCCTGAAAGATCCTAACCTAAGAAACTACGACAGCTACGACTTCCCCGACGAAGACAAGTCAATCCCCAGCATCGAAAACGGCTCTATGGACGCCAACGGCGTCGAATGCTACACCGACGACCGCCCGGTAGGCTCCTTCAACAACAAGGACAAGGCTGGCTGGCCCCGAAGGAACTGGGACTTTTCCGTCGCCGACGCCTGCTATCAAGCCTGGGGTCAATCAGGAACCGCTCCTAACCCAGTAACAGGCTTCACCTACCAAGGGCGGGGCAAGAACTGGGACAAAGACGGCTCGCCCGACGGCCTGGGCTGGGGGTTCCGCTACAAGCCCCTCAACGGCTGCAAGATGCCGCTCAAGTGCCAGGACTTTGTCGGCAAGAAGTTCGACGCAATGGACTACGGGCACAAAGAAGGCGGGGATCTGAACAACCTGTTCAGGACGTGCACGCAGCCCAAGATCAATCCGGATGGGCTCTTCCGTGGAGGGCGCATGTATCATCAGGGGAGGCATCCCACGCCGTGGAAGCGGGATGATGGTGGGTGGGATCCAAATCATCCTGGCGATCCATTCATGTTTGACCGGTGCGGCGTGATCGAGGTGTGGCCGTTGTTTGACGATGTCGAGATCCAGACGAATCCGGACGGGACGGACAAGGTCATCAAGGCTCCGGCGCTGAGCGACATGTCGCCGGCTTGAGTGATACTTGACATTACTCCCGGCCAAGTTTGTATTGACTTTACTGTTTTGCCGCGGAATTAGCTTGCATTCACGCAACGAGTGTTTATGTGTGTTTTGTCAACGAGTGTTTATATGGTTTTTTGGAGAGTGCGAGGGAAGCAGGCATGGCATGATCGCCTTTGGAAGAGTGATATTGCTACGTGAATTGGTAAGAGTGAGGAGAGTAGAGCTTGGCGCAAAAACAGTATCTTCTTGGCACTGAGGCTGCATTGAACTCAGTCTCTACCTAGGTCACAGTTATTAGGAAGCCTTAGTCCAAGATCTCCTGCTCTCTCGTCTCTTCTGTGAAGCTCCTTCTCAAATTGCCAGCGAATCCTTTTTCTCCACCGGCCACTCCATCACCTCTTCCACCTTGGCCTCGTTCCAGCTCAAAAGTCCCATCCAAATCCAATTGAGTATTTCGCCCGTCTTCGGACCGTGATGGCGGAATGTATCGTCATCCTTTCCGTCTTCCCCCAGCTTCACAAAGAGCAAGCCTTTTTCCTTCCATTCCGCGTCGACGACGGCGAACATGTTCTTGTCGACTTGATTCTCGGTGGCGAAGGTGCAATGGTCCGCTTTGACTTGGTCGATGGTTTTGCCGACAGCTGAGGGTCCCAGATAAAGGTTTCGAAGAAAAGAGTCGTAGCTTCGACACTGTCCAGAAGGGCCGTCCCAACTCGTTACCTCAATGCCACAGTCGAGAGTCCATATCATGATCTCAAATTTGCTTTTGCAGGACTCTTGATGGGTCGCCTCCAGTTCGGGGAGAAGGTTATAAATCGCGAAGGCACGATGCGGTCGTATACATCCGGATGTCCGATGGAGATCCCAATCCTCATTGCCCACGGTTAACAAGTGACTGCGCAACCCAGTGTTCTGATCAATGGACATGCGGGCTGCGTCAGGAACGCCGCAGTAATCGATCTTGACGTGAAGAATGCTTTGATCGTCGGCCAGGGACCGATCCACAATGAAGAAGTAGCTTTCATCGATTGACTTCAATTTCAGCTCCCCATGCTGATTCCTGTGGTGAAGGATGATATCTTTGACCGTGGGGCCATTGTAGTCAGCTTGATAGAACTGAAGCCACTCATTTTCCTCCTCCTCCTTCTCCTCCTCCGATTCGTCGTCCGATTCTGTAGTTCTCAGATTTTGCAAAACTTCCGTTTCCAAATTGTCGATCTGTGCGATATTGTAGACGAGTACATCCATAATAGTCTCCCCCGACTATCGATTAGGACAGTGACAAGGAGGATGAGGGAAGAATCAAGGAGTATTAAAGCACCTGATTTGTTCCAAGGGATCAGCCCCAGCGCTCTTCTAGTTCTGCTGCAGGACGTTGACTGGAGTGAAGTTACAAAGTTAATCACCTCACTGATGCCTTGTAGGTACGGGTGTTCCGGCGTGTTTCTCTATGTTGCTGTGTTCTTGGCATTTTGGTCCTGTCAATGCGGGAAATTGCCACCCAAATCGTTTTCAAACGGAGAGAATAGCATGACATCATCTTCCATTTGCGAAGCGACGATTCACTCATTTTGCTAATCAAGTCACGGTTCATGGTATTTTGAGCATCATTCTGCAGGTCGGCCCACGGGTTCCTTTCGGTCCGGTAGTCGTTCACATGTAGTCACTTACAGGTTCGTCACGGCACATCTTTGTCATCAACGTGCTTGCCATATCTGTCTTCAATATGTTTCGGCCCCTTTTTCCTCCCAAAAGAGGAGGAGCTCGGGAGAAATCTGAACCATATGATGACATCTGTCGGCATCTCGGAAATTGCGCTGGGAACCCAGTGACCTGATAAAGTACAAATTTCACACCAGAGCCACTCTCGTCTTCCACCTACTCATATTCCATTGCCAACACAAAATTCTTCCAAAATCATCTTCAAAACTCAACATCAGATATTCTCTCCAAGGCGAGATGCGCGTTTTCGTCACTCTAGCGGTGACATCCCTCGTCTCGCTCGCGGACATCGTCCGATATATATATATATATATATATATAATTGAAGAAAACAAAGACTCCGATTAGAGCGACACACAAATGCCTAAAAGCTCCGGGTAGGAAGCTTCAGCATCTTCGAATAAGTCATGAGAACTAATTGCATCATAGAAATCTGTAGCAGCATCTGTTACGCCATTTTCTACGCAGGTTTTCCGAAAGAGCCCCGGGAATGCATAGCAAGAAAATCAGCCCGCACAGGGGTGGCACCGCGCCCCTGAAGTATCCATCTACGGCCTCTCTTGCAAATTTGCCCGTAACATGGTACCAACGCCTCCAGAGATAGCAGAGAGGCTTGATAATCCGCAGGTAAGAGCCTGCCTCGATTGCATGGATATTGCTAAAAGAGCGACCGTGAGCGATCTGAATTATAACCCAGGAGTCTTCGATGGTCTTGAAATTCACCTGTGAAGCAACGGAGCGGGCTACTGAGCCTTCTATCCACTTGATATCAGTGCAACTATGGAATTTCCAATTAATCCAATGCGGTGAAGGAAACCAAGACGCGGAAAAAGAACAATCTGCGCATGGGCCCCAGCGAGGATCCACCGCCGAATTCCATTCGGGTACTGGAAAGGGGACGACGGAACTTATTGGACAAAGGACACAATTGTCAAGTATATGGGCGATGACTTCGAAATCCCAACAGTCGATCCAATCTGGCCGTAGTTGGGGTACATCGTGAAGGGTGAAATAGGTGAAATTGTGGCCAAAGCAAGGAAGGTTGATGGGTAACGAGGTCGTCGATGTTCACGGTTGATGAAAGTGGTGACTAGGTCGCAATCCTTTCAAGTGCGGGGATTCATTAGCGCTGTGTGGAAGGAAGGTGTACTGTAAACCTCGATACAAGCAACCGATCGCGTAGTTGAAAGTCTTAGGGAGTTCCAAATATCGCTCTTAAATCTCATCGACTTTCCTTGTCTCTGGAATATCACTCTGGAGGTCGTCGAGTAGTTTTGACCGAATCCCACATCTATGAAAAAGGAGAATCACCTCTGGTAGCTGTTGCTTATATCGAGGGCTTACTGCACAGGGGCGTACCTTTTAGCACTTAATATAATTGACTTCAGCCAAGACAGAAATCCAGTTTTCTCTAGTGTTCTCTCGCTACAAAGTATTTACTGAAAATTTGTACCAACCTGCCCATGCTATTTTGCAGTCAACAAGAGAAAAGCAGTCAAGATGAGGCCATGTACTAGAAAAGCATGTAAGCGTTTCCCGTTGTCGTAGCTGGAGCTGGACAAGATCTGAGGCGGGAGAGAAGTGTCTATGAATGAGGCGTAAGCTGTTGAAATACATTCTGCAACACGCTTATTGGTGAAGATCTTCGTCCTTTTGGCTTAATGGATTTTCAACATAAGCCCCAAAGAGATCATGTTTGAAATGAGACCCTGAACACCGGCAGGTCTGGACGAAGCAAGAAAAGAGAGCCCAGCTCCGGAGGTTGTGCCGGATGAGAACTCAGTCCATTGTCCACATTGAGTAGAGAGCAGAACTGTGCGGATATAGTAGAGCCTTCAATATCCATGAATGGAATCCTCGATCTTGACAAGTTGCGTACGATCCCGTAAAATCTGAGCATATAAGTTATCTGGCAAAACATGATCGTAGATGTCAGTATCGACCCTCGGCTAACTGCTGAATACCGAGAAGCAAGAATCTCTTCGAGCCTCCTTAGATATCGATCTTGCAAATGCTGAGACCGTGCCATCTAGACGTCTGTAAATTATTCTTCAGCTGAATAAACCCTCTCGATCTCTCGATCCCATTCCTCTTTCTCTATCGTCACCTCCGGATAGCTCATCTTAATCCCGAATGTCTCCATCGCCACTTTTGCGTCGATAAAACAATCCCACGGCCACCGGCGAGGAATCGGCCACGTAAAGTCCTCTATTTACCATTCGCAAATATCCCTGGTCCCATAAAATGAAAGGTATACCTCCTCCAAGACGCTTGAGGGATACTCGGATCTTAGAACTCGGGCGAATTGACGGAAATAAGCCGCCATCGAACTTTCCGACTGAAACCTCGAGACGTTATACAAGAATGTAGACCCCCGATGGTAATCTATGCATAATTCTGAGAGACAAGGTACGTTACCCAGCGAAAAGCATCACGTATTCGGCGCCCTCTCAAAGAAATTGTATGCCGACAGGCGGAGCGTTTCAAGGGCTTTGAAGTTACTCAGGTCCGGTAATTCTTCAGCGCTATTCAGGAAGGACACCATTCGGTGAAGTGTGAGGTGTCGGAGATGAGCGCATTGACCATCGAAGATCCTGTCAAGCTCAACAATATCGTGCTGTGGACCGTTATCGGACCGGTAGTCGCAGTTCACGAGCGAGAGTGACTCGAGTGATGCTCCGGTCCAGAAAAGTAGTGCTCTGGTGCTTTTCCCTGTCATATTGTACAAGGAAAGGGCTTTAATGTTGCCAGATTCGTGCGGAATTTGGCCGAGGAGGAAATCCGCGTCTTCATCGTCCCAAGGTGTCCAGACCTCCGCTTGCGAAGGGCCAAGGCCCGAGAGGTGCAGATTAGAAACGGTGTTCGAGCGGATATGGGCAAATACATCTTCCACGTCAAGCAGACGGTCAGGACTGCTTAGACACAAATATCCAAGCCGGGGGAGCGAGCAAATTGCTTCAAGGAGAGACTCATTAGTTTGCACCCAGTCAATGCCGTCGAGGGTAACTTTCTCGATTTTCTGACAGAGGGCAACAAGCTTGGCGGCCTCTTCAAATATTGCTTGATCGTCGCATTTGAGCTCTAGGTCAAAACATTTCACGTACTCTTGAACATGGGGGTTGGTTTCCACAAATCCGAGAAGCTTCGATAGACGCTGCAGGGCCACCCCGTCATTTCTGACATCGTTGCAGTGAAATTGAATCCTTTCGTAAATGAATGGGTCGACTACTTGACACCATTGATGGGAGACCAGGCGGTATGCTAATTTTTCCGTGATAGGTGTCGCAGTTGATGACCAATCTAATGCAAGGCTTCTGAAGATCGAGCTGAGAATTTCATTGGGTAGTCGAGGCATTGGTAGTCACAATTGTCAGGCTGAAACTCGTACCGACAGTTTTGGATGGGTTTTCAGGCCTCTTCAGGATGTGATGGCCACTCAATCGCCATGCCGTGCAATCGACGTCCGCCGGACCAGTCCTCGCGATAATGTCGGAGCCATTTCAGAAAAGGATCTCGACAGCATTGATCAAGCATCAAAGAAGTCGAGCCATCTGCGTATGTGATTAGCTTCTCTACGACAATAAGAGTACATAAGGACGATGAGAATGTCCAAGTAAATACTAGTAGGCTGATTTTTATCCAGAAACCCTCCGCTATTCGTTTGCTGATACGAGGTATGGGAATATTGAAAGAACATAAGACCACGCACTTATCCATAAAGCTACAGAAACTTGACTGAATTTTCCGCTGTTGATTTTACGCTTTCGTTACAAGCACGCTATGACGACGCCTGCGCTCTTCCTCAAGCCGTGATAAGGTATCATCCGTCGATGTCAGGCTACAGCTTCTGTTTCTACACTGGTGAGCTGACTACCTCCGGTCCACGATTAATTTGAGACTAGCTGTCAACACAGAGCCTTAATTGCTCTATGGACGTCAGATCCTTCAAGCATCTTTGTCCTTCCAAGAGTTTGGTGATTCGAGAAGCCGCTTGGCTCTGGAGTATCTCCTAGGCCTCAACCTGACATAATTATTTCGACTCGAAGCTCAAAAGAGCTTTTCTGATGGCCTTGAACATCCGAACTACGATGCAAGCAAACCAAACACTAATTTCAGGTTGTCATTATTGCGGCAAGAGTGAAAACCTATATGCCTGTCCTGGGTGCAAAGCAACGCTCTATTGCTCTACCGAACATGAAACAACAGATAAAGAATCCCATTCGCCAGCATGTGAGCAGGCAGCTAGGTCGCAGAGAATACTGAGAGATTTTATAAGCGGCGCCTTCCGGCATGAGAGGGGTGCTACCAAACGCAAGTGGAATGCATTGTTTGATACCATCCTGGCCCTGGAAAAACATCATACTCGCATTGCAGTCGAAACCCAACTTCACTATGCGCGACAAGAAACCCGTTCTTTTCGGCATGACCACCTGAATATCGACAGGATGATTCCTTTCATGATGCTCCGTCTGGACTACGATCAAGACTGTTTTAATCTGCTCACCTCATGGGCCAGGGGCTCAAAAAGTCTAGAGAACACTGTCACTAAGGAAATGACCGGGAAGAAACGCCTTGAAGCAATCTGCTCTCGCTCGGTGAACTCCTTGTGCTGCCGAAATCTGGACCCCTTCCTTCTCAATGCACTCACCTTATTCAAGATAAAACTCCTTCTCGACCTCGTCGCTCTTCGCAAATGTCGTGAAGTCGCCGGAGCAGCACTTCCTCCCGAACTATTCGAAATTGTCCATTCCTACCTCATCCGAAGCCATATTATTGCCGAGAATCGCAGGCTCCGAGATCCTGCCATCTATGAGATGCTCATCCCTTCGTTGACATCACAGATCAGACAGCTCCACAACGTAGTCCAAGCAAAGGACGACCTCATCTGGCCCGCAATCCTGGATCCAACCATCTACGACACCGACATGCCAGAGACGTTCAAGGACAGCACGCAACGACAAGCGTACCAGACGCTCAAATGGCCGTACGCCGCCTGGGCCGAGACACGGGGGGCTATCGAAGTGATCCGACACCTAGCCAAACCGGAGCCATTCGACCCCGAGTATTGGACGCAATCCAAGAGGGAGTACTGGATATTGAGATTTCGGGAAAGGATCAAGTCGTATTCTGAAATCAAGTAGCTAAGTATGGGCTCGCTTGTTTCCGGTGCTTTTCGCATGGGAGACTACACCTGTATGCAACAAAATTCGGCACGCGCTATTGCCAATTAATCTGGGCTTGGTGTCGCTTGTTCACAGGTGTATTATCGCTGAAGCAGAACTCCGATGCTCCTCACAATTTGTCGAGTATTTTAGATTGAAAAACATTATCATTTACATTACCTATAAGATCATAGGATCTATCAAAATCTATCCATCCTCTTCCCAACAACCTTCCTACCCCACCGTCTGCGTCCTGCGACTCAAGAATCGCTTATACTATAACCATTCGTCGTCAACTTCATCCCCGTCCCATGGAACACCTCGGTCCCCGCCTGAATGTACTGCAGATACAGCCCCGGATCCACGCTGTACTCTCGGATCAGGTATTTGTAGAAATCGTTCAGGTCGCCGGAGTAATCGGTGGTGAGGTAGTTCTGCGCCATAAAGGAATAAACGGTGGTTTGCCCGTTGTGGCCGAGAATCAGGTTGAAGGGCGTGGTGCCGATGGTCGGGGAGGCGATGGGGGTGGGCGGGTAGCCGTTGTCTGAGAGCGGGTAGTCGGCGCCGAAATAGCTGGGAAGGGGGTTGTTAATTATTTTTCGGTGGGGATGGGAGTTGTCTGAGAGGAGGACTCTTACCCGATCCATACCATGACCTCGTACGTCTGCGCTCCGCTCGCAGAGGGGCCGAGGAACGTGTCGTATGCCACATTCGCGACGTAGTTGTCTCCTGTGTAATACCAATTCCAACTTGTCGGTATGGAATTTATCTGGCTCAGCGGCCGACTGTTCATCGTGCGTTGGACGTTCGTGTAGGACTTGACGTTATATTGGCCGTAGCCGGAGGATACGTTGGCCCAGTCCCAGTCGGTCTCCCAGGAGAGAGTGTTGCCGGAGAAGGAGAGGATTTCGGAGCATTGGTAGCCGGTGCCGTATTGGAAGCCCCAGCCGTTGGTGGAGAGGGTATACTGGGAAGTCAGGTTAGCACGAATGGTATTTAGATGGGACAAGAGAGACTTACCTGGCCAGCGTGGTCCTGCTGGTATTGTCCACACATTTGCGTGTAGCGCGGCTCAACCGGGGAGTTGAGGGCGAAAGGGAGGACGGAAACGAGCAGGAGGAGTGTGACAGTGATCATGGTGGGCAGACCAGGAAGAGACCTCTATGAGTCCTCAAGGCGCGAAAGTCGAGGGCTCACGGGCGAGAAACTTCACGCTGGCACTTTAAGAGCGAGAGTACCTTACCTTATGTGTCCTCCGCATCCCGGCTGACTTATCCCCAAGCTTCATCGACGAATTGGGACTCAAATCAACAGGAAAAGGTACGAGTAAGTTCTCCCGACGGCCCCATGGGCTATGCGAGAACCCTTTCAAGATCGTTTCGGCTTCCCGAGACCTCACCTATCAGTGTTGATCAAGCCCCTGTACGACAAAGAGGCATATCTTGAAGATCCTGCGAACTATCGATTGCTTGCGCACGAGCTTGCTGGGTGTAAATTGAAAGGAAGAGACCGGAGGAATCGGAAGGGTTCCGCAGATTAAAAGCTTGGCTTTTTCGGGCAAGTCCATGACGATCTTATCAATTTCCCCCGGCTTCTAAGGGTCTAGGAGGCGTTTCTGGGCAGATGATGTCAGTACAGTAAACCCTCCGTATAAGGATGAGCCGATTTCGCTAGGTTGATTCCTACTAGACAGAGATTCCTTGTACTCAAAGTGCCGATTTACCGACGCTAAACCTAACGAAGTAGGTTAGCAGGTTAAATCTCTCAAAATTAAGGCAACGGATCAGCGCACAGACCAAAGATCCACTCTTCCCATAAGGAATCCCATACAAAATCACCCCTGCAAAGTCTACACCCGTAAAAAACTTACCAATAGAGAGATTCACCATACAAAATCGCTGGTTTCAGAGACTTGATTCCTTCTAATAGGGTGTTTCCTTGAAAGCAGCTTCCTTATACGCATTGTTTACTGTAACAAATTCTCTGCAGGAAAATCTAGGAACAAGTCCACCGGCTGTGCCTCGATTTGCCACGTGATAGGGATTTCCAGGCAACGGGGGAATGGAAAATTTGTTCTTAAACCAAATGATTGAAGACAAACCACGAGATGCAGCGGAAGCCGTTTTCTCAAGCACCTCACTGGATTTTCAAGTTCCTAGGGCCTCATAAACGGAACATGTTCAGATTGTAGTGCTATCCAGAAACATTTTGAGAAATAGGTCCTCATTCGTGACTGGCTGACATATGGAAAGTCTAGCTGAAATCACCCTATCCTGACCATCCAGGCACCTGAGCAGCTCGCCTACAACGGTGAGGAGAGCGGGAGATGGTAATTGAGAAGTGGGACATACGTGCACGAGGCTCACATATGTTGCATCTCATGGCTTTTGGGTCTACATTTAGTACTGATGCCGCACTTATCTACGCATCCAACTAATTCAAGGCAGCCTCCTCAATGTGCCCCCTTCCGGAACATCCCACCTCAACATTCTCATCTTTTCTCTTGAATTTCTTCTCGCCGCATTGATCTCCGCCTGGAATGCCTGCTCCAAGTTCTGCACTGGTGTCAGGTCATCACGATTAAGTATTCCCTTACTCCAGTCCGTTGGCTGCCTATAAGGCTGGCATCTTCCTTTAACGATCTTACACGAGAGTTGCATGTAGATCATTTGGGCCAGTGTAGAGACAGTGTCCGCGTTGATGGTGCCGGGTTCCCCGTCGAGCTTGCGGTCATGGCAGTCGACGAAGCCGTAGACAAAGTCAACAATGTTGGCCAGGGCACGTTTGGTGATGGGACGTTTGTCCTGATTTGGTCTCACTGCGAGCGAGGTTAGTACGAGCCAGAAGAATGGAGAAAGAATTTTGTGACTCACAGCCCCCTACAATATGGGCAATTTCGTGGACCAGATCGAATTCTGGGGGTCGGATAAAATCGAGTATGTTGCCAAGAGGGTTGGACGACAGGCCGTTCTGCATGATATCTTTAACACCGCGACGATCGTAATTGGGAATGGTCGGTAGGAAGTACGGATCGCAAAATACCAGACGGTATTTCGGAATCAATTTATTTGCTCCTGGAACGACAAATGCAATGGTACGGCCATCGCAAGGTCGCGTGTCAGGGTTGACAACGTCAACAGACATGACTTTGACTCGATTTCCTTCCCAATCCGGGAATACCCAGCCGCTGACTGAGTCGTCCCTTTCCATACCAGCGTCTCCGCATATTGCGACTACCTGATATGGGGAGTTTGCGAGTCCAAAGTTGCTGATTTCTTGATAGATGAGGATGGCCGCATCATATTCATAACTTTGGATTAGCTGGTCTGCCATCGATTGAATGAACCCAGTCGGAACACCGTTCTGATCGTTAGCTCTGTCCTGTAATTGATCGGCAACATCTATATCCGTTTAGCAGGCATGAGGATGGACGTGACCAAGTTCATACAGTCTGCAATCCACCTGGCCATGAAAACATCGTTTGCTATTTTGGTAGGCTTCTGGTACGGTATCCGCTGTCCGCCTTGCAGCTTTTGTATATTGTCTCCACCACAAGACTCCTCATCCAATTGGAAATTCTTCATGTCCCCCTTGATTAACGCATTGGTGCAATAGAAGAGAGAGATGATACTGATAATGTAGACTGAAGGACAAAACATTATACTTCACTTCAATGTCAGAGGCGGAGGCACTCTTGAGACGTACTTTATGGAAAAAGCTACGTCGGGGTATTATCCCAGGAACATAGGTATCTAGCAGCGCGCATCGAATCAATGGGATAACAGATAGGTACCATAGCAAGAGCGTAAGAGTACTCTCGCACATCCCTGTAATGTGATAGAGAGACAATGCCGCAACGGTGGATCTAGAGGAATTTCGGGTTGTAGACACAGAGACTAGACTGTTCCGAAGCGTTGCTTGAGAAGACCGTCGCATCGCGTTTCCAAACGCGGTAGAGGCTGTTGGAGAAGACTCTTAGAGAGTAAGGGTTGTATCTATCAGGTCCTGCCGGACTCGAGGCTACCCATTAGAATCCAATATTGCGCAGTTGGCTTCTAGATGGACCAGCGTTGCCAATTTCAATAACTTTCCCTAGATCTCAGCGCAACGGCTCTGTAAAGAAGACTCCAAAGCTGGAAATGAGGCGGAAGACTCCGAGATCCACGCCAAGACACTAGTCCCTTTTTAGTTTTGAAAGAGACACAACACAACCTACAATCTCTGCAACTGTTGGCCATCATTATACTCTCATGTTCGCTGTCACTTCCAAATGCAGGCTTTGAAGTCGCAAAGTAATTGTTCCATTCAATTTCCGAGATCGAATAAAAGCAAAGGCGTCTCATCAGTATCCTTATTGACTTTACAGCAGCGGTACTAGATATCAACTTACACCTAGCAATGGTATCTAGAACTGCTTTTACTTATGAACATTTTCTAGGTTGTATCTCTAATCAGGCTACTGATTCCTTGCGCTCCCTCAACAATGCTTCCGCTAGCCAAACCATTCATCGCCCTTTCCATCCCCCTTCGCCTCGCAACCATCATCCTGAGTGCCCTCTTCCTGACCCCCAATCTTGCTTCCGCCCACACAACTCCCTCTTTCTCCAGTCTCGGCCCTCGCACTCCCGACCCCCGTGACCAAGAACTCACCTTCCAGCGAGCCCGCGACTCTTTCCCCAGCTGGCCGCTCTCCACCACCGCCCTTCAAGACAAGGCAAAGAAGATCAGGAGGAATGACGGCACTTGGGCGAGTATACGCAATACAGCGATCCAGGTGACGCTCGATAGAAATCCGCTCTCGTTGATCTCTGGGGCTGCGCCGGCGTTGACGCTGGTGAGTATAAGCGGTGGTCATGGGGGCGGGGAAAGTTGCCCTGTGCCATGGAATGGGTGATATGGGGCTACATGGGTCAAGAGAACCAGGACATTGTCTGTGGGATCTTGGTTAGAGACTTGAAAAGCAGACAAAGAGGCGGATTGCAGGCCGGGACGTGTTTCGAAAAGAAAGAAGGAGAGACGTGCTGTGGGTGGACGATTCATTCGGTGATCCATATCTATGGACTCGATTTGCGTGTTTAGAGTGAGATGCCCTCCGTAAGATATGAATCGCCGTAGAAAGCAGTGGAAATACTTCGGATTTGAACGTGAAGAACTGTCCGGTGCGCAAAAAGGAAAGACTCAATATCATTCTCTAAGCAGCGCATTTTCTACCCTCGAAAGAACTCCGAATCCGCACACGAGCGCCTCGCTACAAGACACCGAAAGAACTCGGCAGAAAGGTTCTCCAGCATCGTCTGTAGGGAAAGAGTCCAATCAAGCTCCCAGCACTCCATTCACACCGGCCGCCAGCTTCCCCACAAACTCGCCCGTAGCCTTGAGCATGGGGAACACAAAGAAGTAATGCGGATACTCCTCGAAATGGTCTCTTGTCACACGCACGCCGGCCTTTTGGAGCTGAGCCTCAAGGATGAGCGCGTCGTCGCGGGTGACGTCCTTACCGCAAGTGATGAGGTGAGTGGGTGGGAAGGAGGCGTGGGTGGAGAATTGGGTAGCGAGGAGATCCGGCGCGCTGCCAGTTGTAGCAGGGATGGCTGCCGATTCTGCGGAGATGGAGGAGTCAGCAGATCGGAATATCGAAGGAGATGAGGATAGTGCAGGTATGCAAGTCGAGAAAACTTTTAAACGGTGGGCAAGAAGTGAACTCACCAAACGCAAGCTCGAGCGAGTAGCGCGTAATAAACGGTACTTCCGCATTCTCCTCCCATGCCTTATACATGCTCTCATACCCTGCCGGAACGCCTTTCGGATGCGCAGCAATTGGATTGAATGCCACAACACCCCTGACCTTGTCCCTCTGGCCAGCGTTGATCAAAGCATTGACCGTAGCGAATGCAACGCCGCCACCAGCTGAGCCTCCAACGCAGACAAATTTGGACTGGTCGCCGTTAAGCTGTCCAGCCTGGTCGAACGCCCAGTTGAACGCAGTCACGGCATCATTGATTGGTGTCGGCATCGGGTGCTCCGGGCAGAGACGATAGTCAACGGAGATGACAATACAGGGAGTAGAAGCAGCAATGCGACGGCAGAGCGGGTCCTCGGAGGTGAGGTCGCCAGAGATCCAGCCTCCACCGTGGTACCAAAGCGCGACAGGGAGCTTGCGGGAGCTAGACGCAGTTGGCGTATAAATGCGGACAGAAAACTTGCCATCGATAGTCTCATCACCTGTGACTCTCAGTATGTGTGAGAAGAGTGGATAATGATGCGACTTACGTGTCTCAACGTCTTCGACAGGTGGCCAGCGCTGAGCTGCGGTGGCTAGGAGAAAGTTGTATTGACCACGTGCTTCTTGGGCAGAAATGCCTCCCTTCATAGTCTGGCGACCTCCGCTGTGCTTCTCGAGCTGTGGATCAGTGTAAGTATTGACGTGCTAAACAATCGTTGAAGTGGGATCAAAGTACCTCAAGCCATTCAGTAGCATAGCCGGCATTGTCACCAAAGTCGCCCATTGTGATTCTAAATTAGACTGTTATCGCACTGAAGAAAATGAAGAATGCGTGCTTCGAAGATAGACCCAATGGTCTGGTACAGCAGGAACCATTGGGGAATTGAGGTGCCATTTATAATTTGATACATGAACCACGAAAGTCGCCGGCAGAGCGCTTGCATGAAAGTAAAGACATCATCAAATATGATGGGATGTCTCAGTAAGGAGCGTGGCGGACCCTGTTTCTCTCCTTTCGTCGCTAAGAGCCTCCTGCATCCATGTCCAAGTAGCTCCAAATCCCTTCGGATACGGCTAGAGTCCATTCAAACGTTTCAAAACATTTTGACAATGCGCTCTGCTTTCAGAGAACAGAGAGATTTCGTACGGATTGATTGTTAGAGTCGCTCGCCCAACTTTGAGTTTTCTCCTAAGTGTCCCCAGATCGGTAGTCCTTCAACCATTGGTGGTCTGCAGGCGTTTTGGAGACCCGATAAAATCTATGCAGCTAAGCGCTGTCAGTATCAAATCTTCGATCTCATATTTGTGATGGCTAGCACAGCAGATTGCTTGAGATCGATGAGGCCGTTCGGCGTTGGACGAAATCTCGGCGAGATTGTCATGATCTTTCCTACTGCGAGACACACGGACAAAAAGATCTCGGGAGAACCTCGGATAAACCACGCGCCTCTTCTACGGAAAGGCCAGATGGAGGACATCCAAGAAGCGATGCAGGAGGCGCGGCCGTAGATTACCTACCTTATGGAAACGGATCCTTATGATCTAAGCCTACCACCTGCAGTCTGTTTACCGTATCCAGTCATTCATTGATTCATACACCAGCCGCCTTCTCGAGAAACTAAAACATAGAGCCGGCTAGCCCTACGCCTTTCACAATTACGTGAAGACCTTTTTGCTGCAGTTCTCTTGACATTTCACTTTTATACATTCACCAACTAGCACATCTTGATGTTTGAAGTGTGTTATCTAATGACAACGGTCAATGCTGCAATCCCTTGGCCTTTGAGATCTTCACTCGTACCGAAAAGTCATGAATGTTTAGATAATGATTTCTGTTGTACGACTAATCCCATCAATAAGCTGCCAGCTCCCATATACCTACTGGCTACATCGGTCTTGTAGAAGCGGCCAACATGAAGAACGAAGAATCTTCCCAAAAGACAAGAAACAATACCCTTACAGTCCGCAACAAATTTCCCTGATCACATAATCAACCCTACTTTTTCCAAGAAAAGCAACATTCTTCAAAACCTTTGAGCCGTACCAGTGTCTACCGGATTTGGCAGACAAGAGGGTGTCCAACAACTTCTGAACATAGATGTGTTCCGGGGGTGGTTTGTTGGATCACGTGATTCGTAGGTTTCTGGGAACCCGCGTTTTACCTCTTAGAGCTTTCAGCTAGCGGGATTGGGGCGGCGAGTAATGAGAGTTTTGGAGTTCGTGGAGTGGGAAAAGGATGTGATGCGAATTCTCATTGATTATAAATATTTAAAGGAGGAGGATCAGCGAGGTAACTCGAAAATCCGAAGCCTTGCTTCGATCATAAAAAGGACATTAAGTGATATAAGATTTCCCATTACGTACTCAATGCAAAATCATTACTGAAAAGGTAGAGCTTGCCCTTTTACCACACCAAACATCTCTCAATGCGCGTTCATCGAGCTCATCGCGGCGGCAACGTCGGACTTAATGCTCGACAACTCCTCAGGCGACATGGTCGTCTGCTCGTGCACCTCCGTGCACCCGCATGTATACCAATCGAACGTCTGCCCCGCGGGGACCGTGACCGTTGCGGGCGGGCCCGACGGGTCGCTTATCGGCATGATGACCGTGGACGGGGTGTTGTTGGGTTCGTTGGTCAGGACGGTGCTGATCGTCGCCTCGGTCCACGTCGTGTGCGAGTAGAGCGTCTGGGCGGTCGGCTCGGGGCCGTGCGTGGTTCGGGACCACCGGGCGCCGTTGAGATTGCAGACTTTGACGAGGGAGAGCTTGTCGAAGGAGCCGACGCCCGAGGGGCTGCAGGTCAGGCTCGAGGTCGGGGCGGGGGCTGGACTATCCCGCGCGTGGAGGGGAGAGCATGTTGCAGGGACGAAGATGTAGGCAAGTGCAAAGAAGGAGAGATACATAATTTCTAGATTTGGTATTGTAGTTGCGCGGTTGGTCCGAGGGAGTCAAGAAGTGGGTTGGAATTACAATCATGGGAGAGTGATGAAAAGGCCTGTATTCTTTCCGGGATGCAGCAGGGCTCCGGAAGATATATATCGTGGACGTTTTGAAGTGAACGGGATCAAGCCCAACCGACAAGATTATGTGAACGAAACTTATCCGAATATCAAACAAGCGGTAACAGTGTGGTCATCAATTGTGGTTGTTGTGATTGCACGATCAAAAATTGCCCAAAAAGGCAGACGGTCGTAGTACTGCCTCTTGCCTCAATGGTAACATAACGGTACACTGGACTCACTGGACGCAGAGAAGATTTGTAGATACCGAGATCATAGAGAGATGAAGAGCAGATAAAAGAAACGGATGCAATGTAATGCAAGAAGGCTTCTGAAGAGCTCTTTATAGTAGCGTGGACTAAGATTGACAATCTTGCTTGATGGGTAGAGGCAATGAAGCAGTACTAGCGCACAGCTGGAGGACTCTCTGGCTTCTAGACTGCGCCTGCTTCAGGGACGACGCGGAGTCTAAAGCGTGCCTATCTACCTCTCCTTCATTCCGAGTCTCGATGTATCTCAACGCTGTAGACTGACCACTGACACTCCAAGCCTGTAGCTTGAAGCTGGACTGCGCTGATTCGAAACAGAATTTAGCGCCTGCTCGAATGGATAAGCCCTCTTCGTCTGGAAGATGACGGGCTTCACGGAAAGGGGGATCGAGGTGGCTGCAGAGCGAAAAAGGGATATGCACGCCTTTGACATTCTTGACACGAAAAGAGACGCCGACGGTCTGCAAGGAGGATGGGATGAAGCTGGAAAGCCGATTCAAGTCAGCATACTAGAGCTTCTGTAGGAGAGATGCAATGATGATTTTCTAGAGGCACCGACAGACGGTCAGCTACCAAGCCGTTGCGATGGACGCTCTAAATAGTGCGCTTCACGTAATGGGCTACGGGAAGGATCGGTAAAGGATTGAAGGACCTGTTGGATGTGCGTTCAGGATCAAGACTTGGCAAAAGCTTAGCTGAGACTTTACGGGAAAGATAGTGTAGGATAACGAGTGGCTGTAATATTCCGCATCGCGGAGGAATACGTAAAAATGAGAGACAACGAAATGCGCAAAGCAAGCTTCGCGAAGAATCTACAATAGGAAAATCGTGACACCGGACTCCATCCTTCTATTCATGCACCCGGCAATGTTGAGTTTGGCCCCCAAGTAAAACGTCGAGGTTCCATATTAGATCGTTGAGAAGAGGTCGCTTCAAAGATTACGGAGCTATACATGAGAGAAGCTTCTTCACAGGCCTTCAGCTCGTAAACCTTCTAGATCCGATGACGGCGTGGGCCGGGTGAACCAGTCGGTTGGTGCTCTGTGGTGCTTGGCGGGTTCGGGCAGTCACACAAATACAAGTCCCTCGGCTTGCCGTCTGCCGAAACAGTCGTCGGCGTGGGCTTGCCGACCGGGTATGTCAGCGTCATGTCATTCCACGTAGTAACGCTGCTCGACGGGTTCACCATGTAGGAGAACGGGGTCTGGAATGGGCCGGCGGGGACCACTTGGGTATGGCCGCTGGCGAGCGCGCACTGGTATTCGATAGCGGACTTCTCGAAGTCCCAGATGGTGCCGAACATGTTGCATTGCTCGATGGCCTGGACGACGGCTTTGGCGAAGATCACGCCGTCCTCAGCCTTTTGGAGAGGGGATTCGGGCTCTTTGGAAGGGGCAGCGGAGCGCCGGGCGGGAGGGTACTTGGCGAGGGCTGAGGAGGAGAAGGCGAGGACTGCCGCAGCGGTCGAGAAAGTGAAGGTCTTCATTGTGAGTATATGAATGATCAGAATCAGTATTAGCCTAATGTCAATGAAGCGAAATCAGAATTGAGAAACTCGAAATGACCGTAATGAAATGCTTATTTTTGAATGCCTACGTTGAGAAAATTTTCCGATGGAGTTCCGTGACATTTTTATAACCATCTGCTCAGCGAGAAAGCAATCGTTGAGAAAGATGAAACGCCATCCCGTGTTCGCAGAGTGGACTGTCAAACAGATCAGAGGTGTTGTGCTCACGATGAAGCAGAATTTGGCTGTTATACCATGCCGGCCGAACAGCTCTGCCTCGGCGCAGCCAGGCATTGATGCCGTTGGGAGACGTAAGATTAAAAGGAACGGTGGTGACAGTTGGGAGTAACGGCTTGGCAACGACTTTGGAACCTCCGGGCGTATGTCGTGTGAAGACTAAAGACCTAGTTGAGGAAAATTAGCACAAATTTTCCATAGTATAACTAGTCATGTTGGAAGCAGTTGACTCCGCAAATGCGAGCTGGTGGTGTCTCGGGCACTCCCGGAAATTCAGGCTGTACGTAAACATATGATCAGTAGCAGATGCGGGAAATTAGCCTTGCAGCCTCCGTTCTACTATCTAAGACCTTGCATCAGATCAATGGGATAGTGATCTAGCAACATCTAGCCTTGTGAGACGACAGGTTTGGTGTTATACGAGATAGTTTCACCTTGTAGGGACAACCTTGAAATTTATATAAAATAGGTGTGGATGGTGTGGAGCACATGTTGGGTCTGACTTGAGATCATCTCGTAATTGGTGGGCTGGCCGGGTTGGTAGAGCGAATGCGGTATTTGGCCCGAACCAACAACAGATCTTGATGAGACTATCACATACCTGTCCTGGAATTAGCTTAGGTACGAATTGCTGCCCAAAAGAGACCGTATTGGAGGTGGGTTCAAGAGCAAGCATTGGGTAGAATGGAATATCTATCGGTATCCCATTATCCAGGTGCTAAGTTTGGAGCTAACTCGAGCTGCCTGCGTGGATGGCATCATAAGCTTAACTTGAACAACGTGCCTTATTGCAGGCTTGTCACCAACACGAGACTTGCCCAGGGCTGTCCCTGCATCGTGTCAACCCCATGCCCATATGGTTTCGACCACACGGCAAAGGCCCAACCCGACCAGGGCGCCTGACCAGGGCATTCTGATTTAGGGCTTGCTATAGACTGGCACTGTCAAAGACCTTTCAAGCCGACCAACCCTTGTTAGGCAACGGAACAATTCTGTGACAAACAATAAGCTTTCAGCGAGGGATTCATCCGTCATGTGGACCCCAGTCTCACTCTATGCTAGGGTATCGCGTCTATCATATCTATCATGCTGCAGGCCAGTGATGTTCTATAGGTCAGGCACCACCCACCAGACACGTTGCACAGTACAAGCTCGAATTTAGCGTATATGCTCAAGTTCTTCCAGGAGGTCAGTGTCAAGCTTCAGCCAATATTCAACCAGTGTCATGCCACGGACTCTTTCTGTCTCGATTGCCTCCCATGTCCATTCCAAATCTTTCTGGCCTTTGGCCGCGCTGGTATGGGGATCTTTGGGCGGAGCAGAGCTTCTAGAAAGCACTTTCTCTAGTCCTTCGGTGAGAGCTACTGATGACGCCGTGATTCCCTCGCTGCTACTAGGCGTATCATTTTCCGTGCTGGCTGTGCTCTGCTCTTTGTCCCCGTCTTCTGGAACTAGCACGGCACTTTCCTCAGGCGTAGGCTCAGCGTCAGACGTTTCCGCTGGGTTTTCAGGCAGTAACCCTGCTTCCTGCAGCACCCTTTCGACGGGCATTGTATATCTCCCCTTCTTGAATACATACTTCGATATACTCGCCGCGCAAATCTCTTCGACCCCTCTGTGCATTCGGATGAAGCTTGTTCCAATGACCATCCATTTTCTGTCCCATGTGATAATTTTCGAGCGCACTTCATATCGTTCGTATGGTTTGATTTCTCGCCGGAAACTTGTGTGCACCGAGCCGAGAATAACATTAAATTTTCCCTTGTATCCTTCCTTTTCAAGCTTTCGAGAAAGCCATGGAAAAGCAGGCGAGACGAGTGAGGTAACCCGTTGTGTACGAGAAACGTCGAGATCTGTGAAGTAGGTGCTGTTTGATTTGTGACCGTTGTAGTCGCATTCTAGCAGAGGTGCGCGCGTGACGATCGACGAAGGTTGGAAAAGAGGATGAGCTTCCCTCACTGACGCAAGTGTATCGGAGAAAGAAGGCGGACCAGTCAATGAGTGTTTCCGCCTTCGAATGTTGCGCACCCAATGGTAGAGAAGGCGAAGGTGCCAGGAGATTGGGATCGATTTTGAGTTCACCACTAGGAGGAGAAGCGCCAAGGTCTTCCATGAGACGGCCTTGGAGGTGAAGGTAGCCCATCCTGGCACCGACATTGCGAACGCTAAAGTTTCGACGACTTTATCGAAGAGTGCACTTAGAGAGAGACCGCTCAAAAGGACTATCGTGGCTGCTGTCATCACAAGTACAAAGGCGACCGGCGTGTTGCCGAGGTTTGTCGAGTCAGGCATGGTCTGCGAGGCTGCAAGGCTGAGAACATGATTCGCGCCGAGGCTGACTATGAGACATGTGTCCGCAGCGTTCCAAAACTTGGACGCGATACACTGGTACGTAGCCTGATGGCTTCGTGCGTTCGTCGATATCACTTGCCAATATCTTTTCGAATGCCTTAGGGTTTCCTAGAGACTACGGGTATCGCTCGCGACTACCTTCCGCTATGCCCGCACTTCCACCGTGTTCCGAGCCGAAGCGACTTCCTGAACCATCGTAGGATATTCCCTGTCATGTCACCGCGATTGTGAGGCGTCGGAGGAGGCAGGCCGGCTCGGGTCGGCCGCCTTGTTCATATCTTATTCATGCAGGACTCCTCAGGAAACGATTGAGCCTCCTTTTTCCGGAGTCCAAGGCTGCAACGGATCTTCAATTCACTCAAGACTCATGCAAAACCATGCCAGCTGACAGCTCCCCAAAGCTCGAACCCTGTGTGCAATCAAAGAAGATCCACCGAACGGTTGTGAGACGCAGCGCCTCCGACCCAAAGATAGCAAAATGAGGCTTGCCAAGCACGACCGGACGGCCCTTAGCAGCAAATTTTTACTCGCTTCAAGTTGCTTTTCCCCGGATTCCGTCTTCACCGCACATGACAAGCAAAGCTTGAATCCTTCACATCCCTATACAGTTAAGTATGCCCTGTGGCGTATACGGACCACGCCTCATCACCTCTGGCCCTGGTCTACGACCTTGCAAGCTCACTGTCGGCCAGCTCCAGAGGCGCCAAACTCGTATTCGGACACTCGGATACGATTACATTATGGAAATGACCTCGTTACCGACGACATGATTTGCCTTGTTCCTGAAGCATTTTGGTTGCTATAACGAGGCATCATCCTTCCTCGAAGCCTTCAGAATTCCGATATACTTAAGAGTATCTTTTCTGTGCATTCTGCGCTGTCTTGAGCTTTCTTACCTTCGTTGAGTTTCCTTCAAATCTTTTGTCTTTCTGTCAAGATACCATTGTCACTTTAAGGCTCTGACCTAACCAGAGAATCAAATCCGCCTCAATGCATTTGACCCCGTCGTTCGTTATATCTACATTGCTTTGTCTTGCGGCAGCTCTACCTTCCCCTGAGCCCGTGCCAGATGCCTCACCTGTAGAGCTCGTTCCTCGTGCATGTAGCACACTCGGACCCAATGTTATCGACATCCTCGAAGACGGTGACCCAAACAATCCTCATGACGGGCAGGTCTTCAATCTTGCCCGAGCCGGCACCCCACCCCGCAACGACTTCATCTCTGTCGTCTCATTCAACTACATTCCTGCTGGCGCGACCGGCTGCACGCTCGTTTGGCAGTATCCACCGTTCCAATATCCAAACCAGATCGCCACCGGTCCGGCGACACAGGCAGACGTCTGGCTCGTAGCAGCAGACCCCTATGGAACCAGCACCTGGAACAACCCTCCTAAGAGAGATCAATTTGTGTCAACTTTGATCTTCCCCACCGCGAAAAGCGACCAGGGCTTCAAGACGAATTTATGGGCCGGAAATTGCAATTCCTCGTTGAGCTTCTTGTTTGAGCAGAGCAACTGGCAGCAAGGTGGCGGTAGTGTACAATTCTTCAATACGCTTGGTGGAAAACAAGGGCTTCAGCCTCTTGGCTTCTCTATCGTCTTCAATTGCTAGGCTGCGGACTGAGATCCCTAGAAATAATTGGAAGTGGATGGACCCTCATTCACGTTGGCGGAATCTCGTAACATAGTAACGATAATTGAAGTTTACCGCTTGCTTTCACTCACACATCGCATTATTCACTAGCTTGTAAGAACGCTCATTCATCGTAGATTGAACGGCCAGTGTGTAGCATCCAGTTCGCCGAGCCCCTGCCGACCCGGAAACCCTTATCCCGAGAAGCTTGCGGGAAGCTTAACACCGATGATCGCTTCGGCGAACACGGGCCAACAATGCCGCCATGTCAATTTTGCACATGGGGGTCCAAAAATGTTGTTGCTTTTCTTTCCGACCTCATCTATTAGTGGCGCGCCAGAATAAAAAGATGCCTCTCTCTTTAGAAGCCAATCAACAACGACTAGAAATGTCCGATCCTTAAAGACTTTCAACTACAGAGAGTGCACGCTTCCGCATTACTCTTACCGCCTGATCGAATGAATTGACCAACTCCGCTTTTCGAAGTTACTTTATGACCTATCCGGGTAAAGCATTGCACAGAAAATGCGCATCATTAACAACATTTCAATAGACTCGCCTCGACGCTGCTGATTTAAGCAAAGAAGAGGGAAATCTTTGCACAACATCAGACCCTTCCGAAAAGGACGGACTTCCAACCGAAATGGGCAAATAGGAGATGTTGACACTATCTCATCGATTCCCCACCCAGTTCCTAAAACCACCATTACAATGAAATTCGAAATACATCTAAACAGAGCTCCACCAACGACCGAATTTGGGGAATTTGGCCTATAGTTATTTGCTCCTCTAAAACTTCTCACACCTTCACCCCTATGATCAGGCCAGCAATTCGGATGATGAAATCAGCGACCTCTTGCATTAGTCGTTTCCCCTTCATATGCTCGACTCGACCTCGTGTTCCCCCGATCACGATCAGCAACCAAACAAATACTAGCATACGAGCGTCCCAGCGGCGTAGGCATAGCAGGCCTTGAACAATTTTGGTATTACGACGCTACCAACGTTTGGATGACCCCTACCCACCCAGACTGCCGTGATTGCGTTGTTCGTAAATACCTCCTTTTTGGCTTTTGCAGCAGGATTTGTTCTCTGGCTCTTTTACCGCACCTAATAACTCCATTAACGGTTACCTCGAAGACATGAAAGTTGTTGTGCGAAGACAGCCTCTGGCAACATCGTAGTTTTCCCCTCTTAGATGTTGTGATGTCTCTTACCAAGATGCCCTTTGTTGGCCAGATCGTTGCCCGATATCTTGGTTCGGGTGTGGATGGTGACATGCTGCCAATGAAATGTCGCTGAAAAGTTGTCACTGGGGAAACGATAGGAACCGAAGAATTTGGCGTTCAGGATGGGTACTCATTTAATAACGTCGTGAATGTCGAATCTCCTCTGCTAACTGCGGTTTGCTCTACTATACGGCCCTTCTTGCGCTCTCACTTTTGCTCAATTTGCGCCCCCCGTTTTCGCCATTGAGATCTTAACTAGTAACCCACCAATCTTGACAGCTCAATTCCGGAACCAAGAATCCTATATCAACCAATCTCTATTCTTTATTCCCACCATTAATCCTTAAAGATGCGGTTTCCATCCGCCCTTTCCTTCCTCGCTCTCCTTCCAACCCTTCTGCTCGCCACCCCTTTCGACCGCGAAGCCGACCTTGAAAAACGCGACATTCCCCTCCGCGCAGGCTGCACCGCAGGTAAAAACATCTTCGGCACCGCTGCCCTCGCCACCACTGAGAGCGGCAAAGTCCGCACCACATGGCAAAACCCATTCGGCTACACGGCCTGCTTCCACGGCATCTTGACCGAGACAACCGTGACCACTACCACGCCGATCACATACTTCACGCCTGCCCCGAAACAGTGGGGTATTGGCGGGCCTGAGAGGATGGAAGCCGTGGTGATTGGTCCAGGGAAACCGGTACCGCAGTTGAATTGCGAGAGCTGTCCGTCGGGATCGGCCGGGTCGACGGGGCTCTGGCGGCTGCATGCGACATCATATGCGTCAAGGTCGATACTGCCAGAGAGGACGCCGGCTTAGGATGCTCTTCTCGATGTTTATTAGGGTATGAAAGGGGGTCGAGGTTAGGTCTAGACTCCCCGGGTCAAAGACCAAGTCAGTGGAACACATGCTTGAGCTTCGGCCATCAAGTCGGTCTCTCACGTCCATTCTCTCCCGAAATAGTCTCTTTTCCTCGCTCTTGCACAAGACTTGCACACAAGAACCCGAGCGGGGGATTCTCCTACCTACACGCGAATAAATTTATGTTACTTATTTCTGCAATTCCGAATAAAGTAGTCGTAAGCAGATCGAAAGCACGAAGGTAGCAAGATTGTAGTCTCTTCAATCCAGGTCCTAGCACGGAACATCTGGGGCAGTCTTTGCACGGCATGAGACTTAGCCGTGGTGCTAGCTAGGAGCGAAGTCGCCTTGCGAGTAGCGAAGTAAGAATGGTCAAGGCTGTTCGATCAAATTGCGGACCGTGTAAAGATTAGTACAAACGGCTCGATAGTTCAGATGTAGCAATTCAAATTTAAAAGCTGCACGATACCTCTCCAGTGTCTTCTTTTTGGGGGTTTCAGGGGCTCGGTCCCCGAGGAACCTCCCCGCAGACCGAGGTTCGCGCCACCCGCCCATGCCGTTGGATCCCAGCAGTCTCGGGCCCGGAGCAAATTCCAATTCGTTCCAGCGACCGTCCACGAGAAAAAACCACCAGGTGACACACCAACCATGATCTCCAGCCATTCCCGCCGCATGACTTACCGTCGCCCTCCCCAACCCACCATCGAGTCTCTAGTCTACTAGAATTCCTGCACTAGAGAGCCGTTCCGTCATAGCCTCGTCGCGGCGAGATTTCACAATGTCCGCATCCTCGACCCTTCCACCACCATCATCCGGCAAAGAGAACTCACTGTCGCCGCATCGGTTGGGCAGCATTCCCAGAAGCCATACGGCGCCAGACAAGATGGCGGTCAATGGGCATATGGCAAGCGTGGGAAAAGGCGCAAATGGGGTGAAAGGAGCGGGGAGCTTTGAGCATGGAATTCAGGTTATTGACGAGGAAAAAGAATTCAAGTATGTGCGGCTCTAAGCTGTGAGGCTCTGCGACAACACTATGTGGAAGCAGAATACCACGGAATCTCCAAAGACCCAACAACGAATGGCGTAGGCTAATTCATATCTGAACAGCCCCGACCTCTCGAAATACCTTACGTACGCGAACGTCACGCCATCGGGCTTCAACTATCATCTAATTTCCGTATTCGGGTCGCAGTCTACGGGGAAGTCTACACTTTTGAATTATCTCTTTGGCACCGAATTTAGCGTCATGTCAGAAGCGGAAAGGAGACAAACCACGAAAGGCATTTGGCTTTCGAAGAACAGGAATACCGTGACTTCTTCGGCAGGGTCAGAGAAACCGCAGAAGATGGCAGACAATATTTTGGTCATGGATGTTGAAGGTACGGACGGCCGGGAACGAGGCGAGGACCAAGACTTTGAACGAAAAGCTGCACTTTTTGCTCTTGCGACGAGCGAGGTGTTGATCGTCAACATTTGGGAACATCAGGTTGGGTTATATCAGGGCGCAAATATGGGACTCCTGAAGACCGTCTTTGAAGTGAATCTACAACTCTTTCTCAAAGACCGCAAGACTACTCACCGATCCCTCCTCTTTTTCGTCATACGAGATTTTCTGGGCACAACACCACTGCAGAATCTTCGAAATACTCTCATGCAAGATTTAACAAGGATATGGGCAAGCTTGTCAAAGCCGCCGGGCCTGGAGAAGAGCAGGATCGAAGACTATTTCGATTTCGCTTTCAGCGCATTACCCCACAAGCTCTATCAACCTGACAAGTTTGCGTCGGAAGTCAAGAAAATGACAGGTCGATTTAGAGAAAGCCCTGCCCGAGACCCAAGGAAAGACGCCATTACTGGCACCAACGAATTCGAAGGCGGCGTCTTCCTCCCAGAATACCACCGCCGCATCCCAGCTGATGGCTTCCCACACTACGCGGAAAGCATCTGGGACCAAATCAATAACAACAAGGACCTTGACCTCCCCACTCAACAAGAACTCCTTGCTCAATTCCGCTGCGACGAAATCGCACGCGAAGTCCTCGTCTCCTTCGATACCACCATCAAACCATTCGAAGAACGCCAGTCCGACAATGATCGCAAAGGTAATCCACAGATCCTTGGCGGTCTAGGCCCACAAATGCGCGCTGCCAGAGTGAAGATCATATCAGACTTCCAAACCAACGCCTCTCGCTACTTCAAAGCCGTTTACCAGCGAAAGCTTGCAGAACTCTCTTCTACCGTTGACTCGCGGCTGAAAATGCTGTTCAAGGGTCAACTTTCCGCCGCCCACAAACAAGGCGTCATGTCCTTCTCCGACGCCGTTACCTTCGCTGTCAAGACAGGCCAGAAGAAAGGCACAGCTTATGACTTTGCGGCTATCGTCTCCGAACAGAAACGTGTTGCTCTGTCCCGATTTGACAAGGAAGCCAAAGCCGTTGTTATTGAGGGCCTCCCATGGAGCAACTATCAGCAAGAACTCATACTCTACAAGAAGGACCTTGACGAAGTCTCCGCACGCCTCCGCCGCGATGAAATGCGAAGACTAGCCACTCGCGTCGAGCGCTGGGTCCGCAGCCGTCTGAACGACAGCGTTGGCCTCGAATTCAACGCCCTTGGCTCCGGACGCGGTGGCTCCGGTGCTCCCGAATCCGGCTCTAAACCCGAGGAATCAGGCATCTGGGATCGGATCTGGGGCCTTTTCACGTCCACCGTCATCGACGCGGAGTCCCGTTTCGCCGACAGGGCGCGCTCCTTCGACGCGTCCTCCGAAGAAGTCGAATTTGGTATCTGGCGACTCCGCCGGAAAAGCTGGGGCGCATTGCGAGGTAAAATTGAAGAAGAAATGATGGAAGGCAACCTCCTCCTCAAACTCCGCGAGAACTTTGAAGATAAATTTCGATACGACGAAGCCGGCGTGCCGAGAATATGGCGGCCCACAGACGATATTGAAGGTATTTACACCAAGGCTCGCGAAAGCACGCTCACCCTCATCCCATTACTCTCACGCTTCCGGCTCCAAGAGACCGGTGACCCGCCAGATCTGGAGTCTTGGGTTGGGAGCCAGCCGGCCGCAGCGACCCCAGAAGACGAAGAAGACCTTCCCCCGATCGGCGGCGTAGATGACGAGGAAGGCGCTAAGAGTCTGGAGGAGGAGATGACAATGCTTCCAGATGGGAAGCGCGCGGATTTAGTGGTCAGATTCAAGAAGGCGGCTGACGGAGTATATGTCGAGGCGAAGAGAAGCGCGATTGGAGGCATGACTCAAGTACCATTATATTTCTATGTCATTTTGTTAGCGTTGGGGTGGAATGAGATCGTTGCTGGTAAGAGCCTTTCCCCAACGTCTTTTCCTTCTCCCGTTACCCATTATGCCCGCTATGAATACGTATGTGAGTCGAAAGCTGACATTGCACGCGGCGCGCCAGTACTACGGAACCCGGCGTATTTCTTCATGCTCTTCGTCCTGGCCGTCGGCGCGTACGTCACATACACGCTGAACCTGTGGGGCCCCATGATGAAGATGGCGAACGCGGCGAGCGCTCAAGCGGTGGAGGAAGGGAAGAAGAAACTGCGCGAGTTCTTGGAGGAGAGCTCGACGGGGAGGGAGGCGCTTGCCATGTCTGGGAGTCGGAGGGGAGGGGAGGAGTATGAGATGTCGAGACTGAGGAGTAGAGGGAAGGGTGGGGCGGTGGAGAGTGAGGGGGAGGAGGATGATATTTGATCAACCCGTTTGTTTTCTGGAAGGACTTGGGTATATAGAAATTTGGCTGGGGATGAAAAAGGGTTTATGAGTTCTGTGCTGAGCGGATAGGTGTCGAAACGCAATACGCTATAAGGCACGTAGGACATGAGAATACTACTATTACAGTCTTTGACGGTAGGCGGTGTCTATACATACGTAGAGATGGACGGGCAGAGTCCTTCGTCGTTATGTCGTATCTGAATACCCTAAGGGAGGGGATGGAAATGGAAATGAAAATGAAAATGTTCATAGAACCTACCTATCTACCTACCAATGTGCCACAACCCGCGGACTAACTCAGTCATTCATTCACTCAGTCGGTCGGTCTCGTAACCCGCACCGTACCGCACCGCACCGTTCTCCCCCAGAAAAGACGGCTTTAAGCTTTTCCCGAACTCGCCACGTCATGTCGATATAATTCAGTAGATCTGATGCCGGGCAGAACGGAGATAGGGTGTATGGGTAGGTGGGCTGGGAAGAAGAGAAGGGGGGAAGAGGGGGAAAGAGGGGGATAGGCAGAGGGAAAGGGGGAGGGGGGACGCAAAACTGAATACCGAGTGTTGGTTGAGAAGGGAATTCGATTTATTTGCACAAGCACATTGTGATTGTGATTGATTGATCAGATTCCAGCCCGAAGTCGGATTCCGTAGATGGGAGGGGACCGGACGGGACCGGGACTGGGGTGGGCTGGGGTGGAGGTTTGGAGATCGATGGGAAGGGGGGTTTGGGATGGAGAGGGGGGATAGGGAAGCTAGTGAGGAATGCGGATGTAAAGGCAGACTCTGGCGACACCTTGGTTTGGAGAATGAAGAGCATGTTCCTGTGAGTCTAATAGGTAGATTAGGATACGTTATTCATGATTCGTAATTGGTAATTCGCATCCAGATACTGTACGGTGTAGATATGTCATGTCAGAATTCCCTAAAGTTCCCTTCTGAGACTAAACCTAAAGTTAAACATCTTCCCCTCCCTCTTCCCGCTCGCGGGGTAGAGTATATAAGTGCGATCCCGATATGCTACACTATGGTCATGTCAGAATCCCTGAATTTATATCCAGATACAATCCCAAATCCAAACATCCTCCATTGCCTCCCTCTCCATCTCTCCCCTGTCCATCCTTTCACTAACCAATCCAGCCTCTCCTCCCTCTCCCCTCTCCCTCCCTCTTCACCCCCCTTTCTCACCCCTGCGCCGCCAACAACTGTTCAATCCCCCCATGCGCCCCCACAGCCTGCCCGTGCACCCACCGGCTCTCCTCGCTCGCCAGCCAGCCCACCACGGCCGCGACATCCTCCACCTCTCCAAAACGCGTCTCCGCGCTCGGCTCGTCGAGTTTGCGCGCGCTCCATTCCTTGGGAAGGGCTTCCACGGCGGCGGAGGCGGCTTCGGTGAGGATGAAGCCTGGGAGGACGGAGTTGATGGTGAAGAGCTTTTCGCGGGCGAAGGCGCGGGCGAGGGAGCGGGTTATGCTGTCTGTTGTTGTGGAGTTTGGGGGGTTAGTTGGGGTTTGGGTAAGAGCGAGATAATTAAGGGGGAAGGTTGAGGGAAGGGGAGAGGGGATTTTTACCGAGGGCGGCTTTGGCGGCGCCGTAGACGAACAGGCGGTCTGGGTTGTGCGTCTTGGAGGAGGTGCTGGAGATGTTTATGATGCGGCCGCCACGAGGGGGGAGGTGGGGGAAGACGGAGCGGATGAGGGCCAGAGGGGAGTAGACGTTGGCGAGCATGACACGGGTGAAGGTTTCCGGAGTGATGGAGGAGAAGGGCTCTTGGACATCCATGGAGATGAGGGCGGCGTTCTGGAGAGGGTGTTAGTGGATTTGATGCTTGTTGGAGTTTGAGCTGTTGCGTACGTACGTTGACCAAGATATCGATGGTCTGGGTTTGGAGAGAGGCGAGGGCCGTGGATACGACTCGCGGGCCGGCTTCGGGGTCGACAAGGTCGGCCTGTATGGAGACGGTTTTGATGGAGTTGTTGATTTCTTTGAGCTTTTGGATGATACCTTCTGCGGCATCTTGGTTAGTCGAGTAAGTAATCGCGATTCCCTCAATGCCCATCTTCGCGAATTTAAGTGCTATGGCTGCGCCGATACCTCGGGATCCTCCAGTCACAATAGCATGTTTTCCTTGCAGAGCAGTTGGGCTGGACATTTTGATATCCTGGCTGAGTCGGAGAAAATTCGTAGACCACAAAGGCTCAGAATTGGAGGAGCGGATGGGGTCGGAGACGAAAGAGAGAATGGGGTGAGGGTAGTGCTTTAAAGATGTACGAACACAGTGAAAGGGTCACCCTACCTGAGGTCAGAGGAATTAACTCTCTATAACGTGACTGAAGCAAGTTTTGCAGGGTGATCTTTATTATCCAGTGATGGGTCACGGATCCCGTCCGAGATGGGAGAACCGTGAGCACGGTTCTTGTTAAGGAGTGGGCAGGATGCGCGATAGACGAGACCGCATTAATTCGCCATCGATGTCTAGCAAACAACCGTGTCTCCGTAGCTTCGCAGACCTGGGACGGCAATATCCAGAGGTTGGGATAGCGATTCCAGGAAAAGGTTTAGAGGGGGGGGCATGCATTAGGCTTTGCGTAAGCGTAGCCAGAGATCCGCCAGCGGCCCGACAGTTTGGTCAGCATGTGGAGACGTGAGAAGAGTGACATTCGTTGTTGCTGTGGCCATTAGTACTGCTGTAAAGACCTAGGCGGTTGAGGAAGACGCATATCTAGCAGGTACCTAGATATCGCTCATTCGGAATACTCTTCCGCTTCGCATGGAGTCTGCTGGGACCAGATGGGCTTGGCGGGAATTTCTGCTATCACAAATCGGGATTGGCGTAGAACGCGCTTTCAAGAGCTTTCGCGTTTCGAAATCCCAGTTTTTCAGTCCATCTTTCAGGCTTGATTCTATCTGTACAGTCGCGAGATTTCCACAACTATGTAAGCTTTGTTTACTGCCATCAAATGAAAGCGTGGGAATGCTCTCTCCTCATCTAAGTCCGCATCTAGAAAGTCTTGTGATGGTCTGATATTCTGCAGCCTCAAGAACGTCGTGCCCAATAACAACACGGTCACGATGGGTTCTTGTATTGTAAACAGCATAGTCAATATGACTTTTGTCTCTACAGTTTCAGTCTTCGCTCACCTTGAACAATGTATTCCTGTCTTCTCGTTTTCCTACCTACTCATGCCCTGGCCAAAGTTTTTGTCTCAGCATATGTTGACCTAGGAGTTGACTATGATATCAGCCTTTATCCCGCTGATTCACGCGAAGTTGTCGAAGCTATGACTATCATCAACTTGTTGGTGTGCAAGGATACATCGAGCACCCGACTATTTGAACCCCGTACCCAAACATCACGGTTTCCGTTCCCAACACTCCAACGCTTATTGACAAGCTCGTCTATCATACCAAAGTTTTTGCAACTACGCTATTCCCGCGAATGATCGCAACCGCTAACGTACTTTCGATCTTGCTCAATGGTATAGGCACGTCGGGCCTATTGGCATCCTCATCAATACTTGCACTAAAAGGTCTGCGATACTTACGCCCTTACCTGAGCAATGTGCCTCGAAGTACCCTAAGTCCATCGTCCTCGATTGCTCCATCCGCGACACCCAGTGCCAAGTACACCTTTCCTCCTGACCTTGAGTGCTCCCAGAACTACCAAGCGACAAACGGCTGTGTTTATCAATGGGACTGGGGTGATAAGTGGATGTAACACTGGCACTACCTTCTCTTTTAAGTAGTCTCTTCAATAAGTGTAAGGCGTCTTGGACCCCCTTATACCGAAAAAAAGCAAAAGACTTAAAGCTTGGCATAACGCACTTGCACCAGCTTTAATTTCCTACGACGTGCTAATCAAAATTTCGGGTTGGACTTCTCTTCAGGCACTGACGAATTAGGCCAATGGTACCGAGTACCTGGCTCGAATTTTGGAACAACATACCCCATTGAGCCATGAATCTCGGACCAATTTGCTAAAATGTCTCTACCATGACTACTTCTGGAGACTGCATTACCCATGTTAGGCTTTTGAGATTCTCTTGTTCATCAATACAGGAACTGTGACTTATTATCGTAGCCATTTAGCCCAGGACATGTGCTCCTTTTCTATTCTCTTCGTTGACTTCGGAGATGCTCCGAGAGCTAATGTTTCTTTCCAGAAACTCAGGTGAGAAATATGGCAATGTACACGCGATAGACTCATTCTCTGCAGGGTACCGTCAGGCACTGCATGTGAGGTAAAGGTGATACCCCAAGGTGCTCATCAGCTGACTGGTATTAGCTCTGGACTTCGTGGGGTTGATGGACCGGTGGGCCTCGAGGGAGAACAGGGACCACAGGGTGTACCAGGCCAGCCTAGTCAAGGCCGATAAGTACATTCATACTGATCTGACGATAAAGTAGACACATCAAGGGCCCAACTAACTCACCATAGGGACTCAAGGGTGCGTAATCATAAAAGGTCGTGAATCGTGATTGCGTTCTTCCGATCATCGCTGATGTATGTCGGAATCCTAGGAGGCATTGGAGCTATCGGCTTGACGAATTACGGCGATTCGGCAGCTCCGGCATTCCACAAGGCAGTTTGAGTAACAGCCCGAGACTCATCCAAGGGTCATACCACTTCGTACCCTCTGCTAGAGATACAAAGTTTCTCGAAACCTGCGCTCCAGGGTGTACCCCATATCTCAGTTCGGATCATCTGATCCCCGGTTGAGATGCTATGGTTGGATAGTCTCAATACATGGTGCTCTAAATACAGATAGCGTAGATGTCGTTGCGTAGCGTTCTTGCGGCTATGCGACTTGGAACTTCTCCGAACGTCTTTGTGTCCAGCATGCTCAGAGTTACGTATTGAAGATGCGCAGCAACATGTAGCGGGGTTTCTCATGAGGTTTGCATAGAGGACATCCCCTCGGAGCCCCGGGGAAATGGCAACCGGATTAAATGTTCTTGCTTTTCGGGTTTTGAACGGGTATGAGCTAAGGGTGTTTTGCCAGGTCAGTAAAGTTATCTCTGATTATCTTTGAGCTCTTGTCGGCTGTGCTTTATCCTTCACGTCCTTTCTGCGCATTACTAGGCATTCTGTCTTGTCGTACTCGCTTGATGTGGGCTACTCTTGTCCAGGCGCTACAAGGCTTCTCAGCTGCAAAGCTTACTTCCTTAATCCGTCCATGATTCCAGGAAGGCTCAGAGCAAATTTGACCCAGCAAAACTTTGTTGGATGATCATCATTCTTGAGAAGCTGAAAGAGTTCAGTATTTTCGATTTGCAGCCAACCAGTATCGTTGAATTGTCCCTGATCTTGTGCTTCTCCATATCCGATCTTAATCTAGAGACACTAAAATTCAACAGATGCAGCCGTCCTCTTTGCGCTCCTAGTACCCAATTCATGCCATAAATCTAGATCGTCCTTGCAGGTTCTGATTCTAGAGTTCCGAAGAGAGACTGACGGAACACGCCTCGGCTCCAATGACAGGCTGCAAAATCAGATCTTCGAATTGCAGCGGTTTACTCTTTCTAGAAACCCATGAATATCGCGCGCACTAAGAATGCTTAGTCATACATGCACGGGCTGATCGCAGCACTAAGTGTTCCACTAAAGTACGCTCTCCTCTCGACTAACTTGAGGCACAATACCAATATTGATTAGCGCAACGGAGCGGGAAGAGCTGCGTCGTCTAGCAAGAAAGTCTCGATGATAGCGTCCAAGTTTGTTGGAACCACCTCACAGTCGAGATACCGGAACAGTTGAGCCGAGGATCAGTGTCTGCCATGGACGGTGCTGACTAGCAATGACCAACAGGAAATCGCAGATCAACAGTGTCGAAAAGATCATCAACGGCTGTTTCAGCCCCCAAACATCAATTGCCTCATCATTAAATTCGATGAAGAAGCGCTTTAGTCCCCGCACATGACGAGCCTATCCTGCCACGCCTGCATGTATAGTATCGGACGAGAAAGTTAACATGATCGCCGCCACTGTAGTCCTAAAATGATTCACCTACCCCGAAACCTACGGACTATGGATCCGGAAAAGCAAAGTCCGGAAATTTGCCACAGCAAGGCTGCCCTGCGGGCATATGCTGATAAGTCTCCGGTTCTAATTATATTCTCAGTCCCTGATGCCGAACGCCAGATGCATGTAGTTTCTCCTTCAGGTCCGCTGCCAAATTACCGCAGTTTAGCGACAGAACAAGTATGATGATCAAAACGCTGCCAACAGGAGCGACTAGAAGAATATTAAGCCTGATTTTTGTTTGACCAGACGTAAACAATCACAAAGGTAAGATAGCCGTGTGCCCATCTCTTGTTGCGGCCTCTTCTTCATTGCCTCTGTCACAGCCCCGCTTCTACCCAATTCCAGGGAGTGAGCAGTCTTAAGCAAGGCTGTGACTGAACTGGACCGTATACAGCAGAACAATTAATGCTCTACACAGATAAGCAAGCATGGTCGCCCGAAAGGGTGTACTTTCAGTCATGGTAACTGGCTCTTCAATAGACATGCATATGGCTTTCCCGGTTTCGTGACGTGGAATGCGATGACACAGAGTCACACGCGCCTCTTTCCCTCAAGCTCCGACAATCTACAGACCCTGCGCAGCAATTCGGGGCTCGCATAATTCATTTGGGACTATTTGACGGTAGATCACAGTGTCGCCGCTTGCGACAACACAGGCTAAAGCCCCCAATTCACGTTGATTCTGTTCTAAAGAAGTTATTGCACCACTACCATGTCAAGCAATGCATTCAGTTCAAAGTTGGGTTAGACTTTATGCCAACGCCAGAAGGCAATTTGCTAGCCTTGCTATTGCTTCAAGACACATGACGGCTCTTACTTAAAGCGAGCCTAGGTGCGAAATATTTGGCATTGCAAAGAGAAATCACGCTTGGCTGTGAATTTAACACAACTTGTCAATTCCTGCATATGATGGCGAAATCAACACCAGACCAAATACAAAATTTACTCAACGGGCCTTCAGGTCCTTCCCCCCCTGGAGTTGTACCGAACCTGGAGCATCCAATGACCCTGAAAGTGGAAGCTTTGGTATCTTTGATCTTCAACACCGTAATCGCCTTTATGTCTATCCTCATACGCTTATGGACGAAGTTCCGCCTGGTGAAGAAGTGGAAACTTGAAGACTGTATGTCCTATACTCTATCTAATTTTACTGATCGTCTCCTCAACAAGAGCTTCAGACTTCTGCATCGCAGGTTTCGTAGGTGGTATCTGACTAAAGCTCCAATTTACTCAAACTTCTTAGGGGTTCTTCTCCGCGGACTTGACAATCGCATCCCTTATGTTCAACACTCACCCAGGAGCACATATGTGGGACTTGAGACTTGGAATGTTCCTGAGATTCTTATATGTACGTGGTAATCGGACCATACTTGTTGCACCCTGCTAATAAAAGCCAAGCTGGAGAGAATCGGCGCATTCATGAACAATTTCGCTTGGATCAGTATTAAAATTACAATCTTACTCCAGTTTCTCAGAATTTTTGTCCCAACTCCAAAAACCGGCACAATGTACTGGGGTTGTCATATCTTGATTTGGGCAAATGCTGTCTTTTACCTCGCAGCAAATTGCCTTGAGATATTCCGCTGCCATCCCACGGCCAAAACCTACCCACAGGTACAGAAAGGCTCCTGCCTGAACGAGACTGTAATCTGGGACTTCTTCGTAGTTTCATCTGCAGTGAACGCAGCATTAGACCTGCTAATCGCACTACTTCCACAAAAGATTCTATGGAACCTTCACACGACTCAACAAAAAAGGCTTAAGGCTTCAGCGCTTTTCATGATGACCTTGCTGTGAGTTTTATCACATTATTTAAATTGAAGATGGCCAAAGTCAGCCCAAAGACACTCTAACATCACTTCATAGCCCATGCGCCACGGCGATAATCCAAATTTACTACGCCGTGATGATGAAGACTACAGGAGATATTGCGTATTACGCGGTCAAATATGGGCTTTGGAAACTCACGGAATTGGCTCTTGGACTCCTAGCCGCATGCTTACTAGATATGGCACGATTTTTCCAGGAGGTCCGACATTCCAAAGTTGTTTCAAATGTTAAGACATATTTTCAGACCTTGATTTCGTCCCGGAACCCCACAAGTGGCGGTATCACTTGCTGGCAGCACTGGGATGATGAGACCGGTTGGCAAAGAGACAATCGAAGCAAAATGTACAAGGATTTACCCGAACATCGCGAACTTACCCTACTATCCATTCCATGAGGTAAGTTACACAATGCGTTGATCTTCACTATGAAAAAGTACTGGCAATAAAATTGACGTGCATTCAGCAACGGACAGGGGCTTGGTGGATTCAACTTCACGACACCAGCATAGACGTATGTCTCTGGACCCGTGAGAGGGACTGAGCCTGAAGAGTGGTATGAGGCAAATGAGGAGTCAAGGACTTGGTGTCAGCATGAGTTATGGTAGTAGAAGCAATTACCATTCTTCTATACTCTATTCGCTGCAATGTGTGTCGTTTGAAATGTTTAGGTGGATACGCGTCGCTTTTAGCGAGGCTTTCAGGATTAAAAGCCGTCTTTAGCCACAGTGCTATCGCGCCGTCGCTCCCTAAATTTACAGCCAGATCATGGAAGTTTAGGTCAAAGGTAGAGTGATTCATAGGTGCTCAAAGTAGTGAACACATTTAACAAGGTATTCGGAACTAAGACTCTTTTTCGTGCTCCCTTTATCCGGTCAATTAGTATCGCCGCTTTACTTAAGCGTTAATGGCAGGACTATAGTGGATGGAGCCACGCTACTTGAGGATTACATACGTGGCTATGATTACGCAGATGAGAGCGCCGGTGAGAGCAAAGCTCGTATGCTAGTTCTCACGTAGGTCACTGATGCTGAAGTATAAATAGACGTCAATCTTCCCGCACATACGTCTTCTTGCCCATTCCTGATAATGCCACTTGAGTACCTAGGACCGAGGTTTCAATAGGTCTCCCCAGTGATCGGTTCATGGAGTCCCTCGTACAGTGTCTTCCAGCCCCTGAGCCAGGGTTAGGGGTCTGCACGATGCTTCTTTGGGCAACTCTGCATGGTCGAAGGCTAAACGTGCAAAATATGAGCTAATAGATTATGGCTATGTTGATATGAGGCTGTACCACTCAGTTTCTTGGAGACAGCGGGACTAAATTTTTTGTAGGCACCTGGTGAACAAACACATCAACGTTGTGTGTCAGATCGCGCACAAGTTTGTCCGCCATCCAACTATACTAAAGAGCTGGCGCCACCAGTCTCGCCCTACGCTTCTTCTCGTACTTCGCCTTGAACTTGGCCACTTGGATCGCAGACAGCCCGACCAAGCCGCCTTGCATAACGATCATTCCCACCCCTGAAACGATCGGCTGCTGGAGCTTGAAGAATGCCGCCGCAGAGTAACCGACACCAGCGAGCAGATTCATGACACACTCCGCGACCGTCGCAGACGTGACGTCAGGGTCATAGTCAGCCCATTTGGTGGCGCTATACTCGGCATCGCATACGGCCATGTACAAGCCGAATTGAGCAATGACGCTGACAGCGTCAAGCACGAGGAGCGCTTTGTCTGCCGCCTCGCCACCACCAGCGAAGAAAACCACCAGGTTGCATGCTCCACGGTAGAACGAGATAGCGCTGATCTGGACAGAAGAAGTGGGTTAGGTCAATGACTCCATGAACAGCCTGGAAAGCAGGGAAAATGTGTGCACACAAAGAGGAAACTTTAGCACCGATGGACTTACCCAGTTTCTGTATTCCGCGCCTGGTAAGTCTTGTTGATCTGGGAGTGAGATGATAGAGCCTAACATCTACCTTAAATTTTAGTATATCTCTTACATGTCTGTTGTGGTCGGACATTGGTTCATCAGGACCTGCGACTTACATCAAAGGAAATTCCCATCATGTCGAAGAATGTTGCTGGACCAATAGCAGCCACCTTCTTGTCGACAGCGTCGGGAAGGCCTGATTTGATCGTCTTATAGGCGATCTTAATGAGACTCCAAATCTCTTTACTCACCACCAGACCAAGTCCGATTTCGGCTTTAAGCACTGAAAGATCATAGGATACCTGTGAGTCGAGTGTCGGGTCCTTGTCCAAGACTTTTTTCATCAGCTTCCGATCCAGACCATGGATGCTTGGGGGCTTCTTTCCTGTGGTCAGCTTCGCCATAAGCGTTGTCGGAATGGCAATGATCAAAGAGATTGCGTCGAAAACCGTCAAGTCCAAGCCAGAGATCTTCTTCCACAGCGCGCTGAAGATTGGGATCCTGATAGCTTTGTTTCCGAGACTGACGATTTCATCGCACAATTTTCGCATAAGGCGTAGGATACTTGTCACCAACCCGCGGATTGCATTCACCGCGACCTTGAGAACACCCTTCGAGACATTGAGCACATCGTCGCCGGTTATGGCGCCGTTCTTCTTGAACATCTGCGCGATATCCTGCGAAACCTGGAGAACGTCTTTTTGGAGTTTGTCAAGTGCTGGTTGCACGACAGACGACCAAGTTGTCACGGACTCGCTATTCTCCGATGCTAAAGTGACGATGTGAGAACTGGACCATGGCCTGCAAGATACGTTTGCCAGACTTACCTGGGTCTACTTGGGTCGAGCTAGTAGCACCACCGTTCTTCAGCCTCTCTTGAGCCCACGTTGCGCCGGTACCATTGTTAGAGTCAGATTTGGATGCTTGGGTATCAGAGCTCTTGGCTATCTTTTTCGCACTGGCCGAAGTACCGAGCGAGTCAATCTGCTTCACGATGCCATCAAAGAAGCTGTTGACTTTCCTCTCGACATCACCGACCTTGTCACCCGCAGCACCAATACCGGCCGTCAAGAGAGCCGAGATGGTGTTTTTGGTTTCCTTGATATCAGACCAGTTGAAGAGAAATCCAATGAAATCTTTCAACTTCTGCCATCCAACTTTGATCTTGTCCCAGACCTAGAGATAGTGTCAGACGACCTCATGCATGTCGGAGAACAACACAGACCCAAGTAGCCGCTTCACAGACTTTCTCTGCGCAGTCCAGAACGAACTGCCAGACTTTCCCGCCCAGCTTACAGACGAACTTCCATGCTTTCCCTACCGATAGATTCAGTCACCGTATTTCTCAACCAAATGTTGTGGTAGACATCACTTACCAGCAGTATCAACAACCCAGTCCACAGCGTCCTGAATCTTCGATTTCAGCCAATGCCAAGCATCCATGCTGACTTCTTCAATTTTCGCGTTAGTGGCTTCCGCAATGGCTTCTGCTCTCTTGTATCCTCTGATGAGTGTTGATGTACCATCACGCGGCATCTTCGCGTAAGCATCACCGAGGGTCTGGAAGCATTTCATGGCGCCTTCCAACTCCTTCGTGTCTGGTGCATTGGTAAATAGAGATGATCCGTCACCTGTCTTTGCTGCGGCCAATTCCTTTGCATCTTTGTAAGACTTCAGTTTGTTATACATATTCTGCATCGGCTTTCTCGCAGGGTCATGTACAAAGCGCTCCGGTAGAGCTACCTTATTACCTTGGCTGTCCACGAGCTTAGTGATCTCTAGACTCTGTGCTCCTAGTGACTGTGTCGGTACAATAAAGTCCAAGCTACCTGCGTCATCGACATCGTACCAGTCGCCATCGGGTGTTAGTGTGCAGCTAACGCCGTTCAGCGTCGCCTCGACAGATGATGCCGATGCCACGAATGCACGTCCAGATGTAAGAGGTAGATTGTCAGCTCCGCTCGCTTTCAGTGTGATGGTGTAACTCTCAACCTCAAAATTCGTGTTGTTAGACGGCATGTAAAAAGGCTCTGGCCTCCATATCCCGGTATCGCTTGCTTGCTGGAGGAGTCTCAGACTGCCCTGTCGATCGACACTTATCAGCATCTGCCACGCCACATTACCATTGCTGTCCGATGGTTGTGCGGTGCAGACGGCAAAAGAACTGGCTTGCTTGGCTGGAAGCACCATAGCACCCAGACCGCTGGAGATGTCGCCGTTCTGAGTTCGAATGTAGCCGAGCTCATCTAAGCTATTGGTGAACCACATGGTGCTATAAATACCGTCCTGAGCGATCTCAAGGCTACGGATATTCTTGAGTGAAACACTGTTGGAAGATATCAAGGTGCCTGGATTCTGCTTCTCATCCACATTACGGGCGTCCACCTGCCGCACGCCCTCGGAGCTACCCACCAAGAGGCCTGACGCCAAGCCCCGAGGTGTGTCCTGGAACATTGAGGCAATGCAGCCAGCATCTAGAACTCAGTGTTATCCTTTCATGGTTAACCTCAACTGTCCAGGAGAGCTTACCACTCGCGCACTTAAGCGATGTCACGAATGTCGCCATGGAACCGTCATTGGCATCCGTGTCGAGACGCCGGAAGCGAGCGTACAATTTGGAGATGCCTCCGCTCTTGTACAGAACGAACAAGCCTTTGCCGTAGATGCTCGAGGCGGGCGCGATGTCTATGATGCCAGAGACGTTTTCTGGGGTCTCCTCATCTCTGGCGAATGAATACTCATAGCCGTTCGCCGCCACGTCAATCTGTGTTATATCCGATCCCCACGAGGTTGCTTGGTCAAGGTTCTTGTGCGTGACGTAGACTGCGGGATATGCATGAGGCTGACTCGGATCATCCACAATTGGGGTCTTCCATAAATTTAGGATCGCCAACCACAAGTGAGCGTGCCAGATAATAACTTACCATCCATATTCTCTGAATGGCACCAATGTCACGGCCACCCGATATCAATGGGACTTGTGCACCAAGCCTCAAGGCACTGGGAAAGAAGGGTTGGGTTAAGACGGCGGCGGTGGAGTTCTGCCCGGTCGCAATACCTACACACAAGCAAACGGCGAGATTCGCCGCCTGCTGCACATCAAAAGCGAGAACGCGTTGATCCGAGGTAATACCTAAGATCGGTCCTAGGTTCAAGACGTCGCTGGATTGACCCTTGCCATGCGAGACTGTCAATGACGTGAGTAACCGCTCATCTGCAGCCGACACCAAACACTCTTACTAAGTTGCAGCAGTGGGACCGGGTCATTGCTGATGCTGATCACCAGCGGACGACGAGATTCGTCCAAGATGATGCGAAAGTAGGAGCCGCCAGGCACCGGGACGGCGGAGACCAGGTTGGTCATCAACTCAGAGTCGGCTTGAATTTGAGCCATCTTGAACAAGGGAAGAATTTGCCAAGAGAGAAGGAACGTCTGCCGGTGAGCTCGACAAATGTAAAGAATCTAGGCTGCTAAGGGTCGAACGTGGTCTGCTTTTGTTCCATATTTGACGGCTTCTCTTTTCACCATGCTGTGTCAGCTGCTCTCCGCATCAGCCGTCTTGATTGGAACAAGGACTTCCCATCATGCGGATTGAGCTGAGTGACCATGTTGCAAAGTCAAATCTGTTGGTCCAGCCTGAACTCATGGATGCCGGTTTCGGTGGCTGGCTGTGGTTCTGCTGGAGGTGAAATGTGGTTGCATCAGAGTGGAGCCGAGCAGGTCGAGAACACACTATTGAAAAGATGTGTTCTACGATGCGCTCATCGGTGTTGATCTTCATCCATTTGGCCAAATGGATTTTCAATACACACCGCATCTACTCCGGACCTTGGGCTTATACTCACCGCTCGTGTCCGCAGGGACAGCTACGCAAGCATGATGTTTTGCTATCCCGACGATTGGCCTAATTAGAGGATCTGCCGCTGAACTTTACGTGATCCATAGAATTGCGAAGAGAATGCCATAGGGTTCCATGAAATGCCATATGGCGCTGCACGCATCGGCGATATTGACACTTGGCTCGGTCTCGCTGTCACCTCTGCCCTAGTTGATTGCATCTCTTGAACCCGAATCTGCTGGCATACTTTGCATACTGACACTCCGTTAACTTAGAGCGTCGGGATTGGACTATTCTAGACTGGAAGTCTCTTCTTTTCGCATCTGCATCAGCATTCCTAATTCGCAGTTCACTGTAGGTCCAGCGGTCGACTTGGATTGACTCGCAATTGATTGCAAGTGCCTGGGAGTCAGTACCAGTGGCGTTAGGTAGATACGATAGGTTGTATAGAGGGGTGGACGCGGGAGAAATGTAAACAAAATTACGTGCTAGATCTAAAGCCAAGATTCGCCAAGACTCTTGCGGAGATTAGGCGGTACTTTAGATCCCATACAATTTGTATGGGAACCTAAGTACCCTTGCCGTCTTGGCGATCGAGTTCGAGTCAGTTCGAGTCAGTTCAAGTCGCACGGACTTTGACTTGAACTAGATTGACCTGCAATCACTTGAGTCGACTTGAGTTGGATCGGAACGCTGATCTGCATGCATCCCTTACTACTGCGGTGCTGTCACGCTCGGCGGAGTAAGTCTAGGTCGTTGTCCGCCATCGGCCGACAGATCCTCATGCCGGCTTGACGCTTATGCATTGGCAAGCGAGGCAGAGCAACCTTTTGAGTACCTAAAACGGGCAGGACCTACTCCATCTGGACATTGTCAACCAAGATCGGCCCGCTACACTACTTCCTGTTGTGATGCCTCAGCTGCGCCCACGTCGTTCCCTTTAATGGCAGAGTGCTGTTGTGAAAGAGCAGAGCACGGGGCTAGCTGAACGATAAGAAGGGAAGTACCTGGGATTGGCCGATCAAATCGTGCTCTGAACACCGAATGGTTGTGTCTGGACCTCGACCTGCTCGTCAAAGTGCCCACCCGATTGATCATGATACCCCCACATGGGCATCTATTGGAGTCCCTACCACAGTTTCGAAGAAATCCAAAGTTCAGCTTGGAGAGGAAAGCCTCTTCAGCGAGTATGTATATCTTCAGAAGTCCTCGACTGGGGACACCAGCATAATCTCCTCGATCCCGCTACTCGCAAGAAGGTCTCTACCAATCTTGCTTCGCTGAACATTCGCCCGGCATGACTGCACGGATCAATACGGTCAACGTATAGTCTCTATCGTGGTTCTGACGAGAGTGACAGCTAACGCTCGTAACAGACTGGGCAGTATCACCAAGTGCTCGCCATGTCAGTTCGCCCGAAACCAGGATGTCTGATTCTGACAAGTCTACAGAACCCAGCACATGATCAACCAGGGACTGGAGAACCTGTTTATCAAGAAGGCCACGACCATTGCGGACAACTACCTCACCCTTGGCAATGGGTTCAAAAACGTGGTTTTCGGTTCCCCAAAGATCATCATCGAAACACTCGACGACAACCATACCAACATCTTTTATCGTATCCACCTCAAAAGTGGTAATTATGCAACTGCTGTGGATGGCCCAAATCGGACTACTCCCAAAGGCAATGAGCTTGCTAGGATCAATTATGTGATCAATGATTGGTACTTTACCTTCATCGTTGACCTCGGTCAGTGATTGTCTAATGCCCTGCCTGTATCTGCCTAACCCCCGCGGCACAGCACAAATCGTTCTCACAGATGATAATCCGAAGAAAGCTGAAGCTCTGAAGACGATGAAGCGTATGGCTGGCAAGTATACGGTGCAGCAGTTGATGGTCAACATGAAAAGTAAGGCATCCCTCTTGTGCAACAGTGACCTTCTGCATACTGATGCCCTCTCAAAGCCGCAAACGTCAATAATCCAAGTCCTAGCGAGACGTCTTTCGGCGTCTGGACGGACAAAGACAAATTCTACGATGCCAACGACGAACCTCTTAAACCAGACCGTTACCAGATCGGCCGACCTAGAGTCTGGGATAAAGAGCCCCAGTCGGTTCAAAATGGGTTTAAGTATATCATCACCATGGTCTTGGATGACTTGAAAAACGCAGACCTGCAGAATCTCGGCGTCACTGCCGAAGCCGTTGATGCAGGTAGACTTTCGGTTACTGGTGAGTTCTGCCCGACAACCACCACGGCTCGATCGACGCTGACTTGAGCCACAGATCCCGGCCACCCACCGACCTTCATGCCTGTCGATTGTCGTTTCCAGACTTACCCCTGGAAGGAACCTGGGAACTCGAACTACAAGGAGGTCAACGGCATTGACGGCAATGGCCGTCTCAACTATCTACTGTACCTCGAAATGACCGGTAACTACGACGGCACTAAGACTGAAGTCACGCAAGATGGCCGTTTCTTGAAGGAGGTCGGCAATTGGACCGATGGTCGAACGCCTGGCACGGACCCCCCAGGCAAGTTCGGCACATTCATGCTTACGTACCAGAAGTTCTGGGACGAATTCTTGCTCCCCAAGTTCGACAAAATGAATCGCTTGGTCATGGTGGACTTGAAATCGATCAAAGCCAGTGTGTACACTAAGGGCCTCTATTCCTACTTTTCGCGAGATCTCTCGTTGGCCATTGGTGAAGGCGTCACCGCCGGCTATGATGCCAAGGATAAAGACTTTCGCTTCAGCACGGAGGATTCATCGGGTTTGAACAACGCACTCAAGGCGCTACCGGGCAACTTGCTCTTCCCCTCCACTATGCCGACCAACGCACTTGTGTGGTATTGGCATTTCTTCGACACGCCTGTCTCGGATCACAACACGGACCGATACCTCGACATTGGTTACAAATGCGAGCATTGGGGAAATGCCAGTTGTATGTTTGCCCCCTACTATCCAGACCACACACAGCTGACCAAGACATTAGCGACTACTATAACCCGCTTGTACCTAGTGCCCGGGGAGAATAAAATCAAATTCGAAGGAGTCTCTTACACAAATATGGATTGGACACAGGATTGGGACATCGTCCCCAATAAGAAAATGTCGTAAGTCAACCCGGAGTTCACCACAAAACGACTCCGCAGAAACATGACTAATAGTGGTTGTGCTCACCAGCCTTACCTGCAAGGCGGTCTGGGGAGTGACTATGACGATGGCGGCGGTGTCAGACGGTGGCCTTCAATTCCAGATTGACGCTCCAGATCCTACGTTGGACTTCTCGGGCGAAAACAAGGGAGATCTTAGCTACTACGAGAATTATATGCGTGACTCCTACACCACAGCCACCTCCAATTTCAAGGCCATCTTGAACACCTTGAAGAACAGTCTGGAAGGACAAGAGAAATTTTTCTTACCGGTATGTCATCTCATCGCGCCGTTTGCTAGCTCATAAGCCTAAGTCATCATGATGCGAGACTGACCAACTTTCTCCACAGGCCTCGGGTGTATTCTTCTTCAAAAACCCTGTTTTCAATTTCCAGGGGTCTCTACTCTGCGATCTCGAATACAATGGGTACGTAGTTGAGCCGGAGCCACATTAAGTGTCGTGATGCTGACAGTCACATAGCAATGCCACAATCGAGACTCCTAACCAGGATGCTGTCGCACGTTCGGCGCTCGGGAACACGGATCTGCAAGCCATGCTTGGCCCCGTCTCGAACGAGGTTACGGACAACAGGGAGAAGAAGAGTCAATAAAGAAGACATAATTATGTAGAAAGAAGGAGGGCGGCGGGGTGTTTGTCTGATCTCTTGGAAATTGTGTTCTTTCCCTCCTACGACCATTATGTTACTGCAGCTGGTTCACAAGATGTAGACATAGATAGAGTCGTGTGTCACGAGGTGCTCATGGCAACAACCACCGAGAAAAAGGATCCGCAACAGGGCCCTTTCGAGTATGTATGAAACACCAAAAACTAGGAACCCAGAGGCCAAGTAGTGGGACCCTTTACAGACTCAAAAGTGTGCTCATACTACTCAGAGCATGCCTCAAGGCCGGGCAAACCAAAATCAGTATTGCACAGCCACAGCGCAAAGTAGCTTAGTCATAGCTCAGGTGGAACGTATATCGCTTATGCGAACATATTCTTCGGGATCTGAGGCACCAGACAGCACGGTGAAGTTGAACGGGGCCATTCTTAACAGCGTATAAGAAATGTCGGTAGAAGAAGTACGAGGCCTATATATACTAGCAGCGGCGAGAGAAGCGCCAGACTACGGCGTCACGAAATTATGATTCAACCGCCATGACGCATGTGGCGGTGTGTGAAACATGAAAACTCGACGCTGTTACGAAGCCTCAGTCTTACTACTTACATGATTCCGGCGCTGTCGCTGAAAACGACGACCGAGTTGCTGGCAGGAATGCCGGACATGATGGAAATTAGTACCATGCCGACTACTAGACCATTTATTTATCATAAGAGGTGGGAAAACACCGGTTAAGGGACCAGACACTAAAATGACATTTAGAGAGCGAGGACCGAAATGGAGGCCGAAGCTGTTATAGGACGCGAAACATGGGTAGCTATGAGGTCGAAGTCGAGGCAGCTCAGCTGGTGAAGCGGGCAATAGCGACATGATGCCTGAAATTTGGCTGTCTTTTTGACCGAGTTCAGTGCGCAAGGACATCCTGCGTCACCTTACACTGTATGTGGACCGTTCAAAGAACATAAAATCGAGCGTTGTGCTCAAGCCTGTGCTACGAAGCTAGGGAATCGGCTAGCCTTAATTGGACAGTCCGGACGATGGTCGACTGCCAGGAAAGCAGCCGGTGTATTGTTCCGTCATCGGCACTTGTATCCTCAATCTCGAGCTCTGAGGGATCACGAGAACAATGACAATGTCTTTCTACAAGCTCCTGGCGCCATTTCTAAACCATTCTCCTCGATGCAACTTGTCGTCTCACAGATGTGGTCGGACATACGCGCAATACCGGGTGGAGGTTGACGTTAGAGCATAGGTGGAATGGTCTCCGAAGTCTGTCTGACAGCGGTCCATACAGTACTTTCTCTGTTCAACGTCTCGTTCCTGGGACTGAAGTCTGCACAAACAACTTGCAGTTGGCTACCATAATTTCGCAATCAGGCGCTAATGTTACGAAACCTTCAAAGCCTTCTGGTGCTCAACCCTGTGGAGGATATGATGCCATGGCGGCCGCCACTGGGGGACGAGGTGTCTCATTCGGTTCTAAAACAATCAATCTGACAGACTTCGCTGGAGTCGGTGCGACAAACCGACCGATGAGCAGGTGGCGAAATTGAACACACGCACGTGCCTTTGGAAGTGGCTTCTCAAAACCCCCGATCTGCTCCTTCCTTCACTGACCTCGCCCACGTGACCCACAGTCGCTTGGCAACTCTTTCGATACTTCAATTGTCGCTCTCTTTCAAATTCTCCCCTCCCATCGCTTCACCACTGCTAAACCTTCTGAGCACCTCTTCACGACAGCGATATATTGCAGGTCCTCTCAAACAGATCAATATGCCTCACGCTCGCGGCCAACACATTCTCACCCGAGGCGACAAGCGTCCCTCCCCCGTCGGCGCCACGCTGATGGTCATTCTTCGTCTCTTTGACCTTTACATCCAACACCGTGTCCTCAATGCCCGACCTCTAGCCCGCCTTTTTCCTACGGTATATGCTGCTACCGGCTACGATACTTTCGCCGCCAATCTCCCCCTCTTTCACTTCTACACTTACCTCGGCCTCACCATCACCCCGTATTCTAGCTTCATGTTCAACGCGACGATTGGAGGCGTCTTCAAGCAGTGCCTCTGGGCTACTTACCTGGGTGCCGAGTACATCCATCTTGAAGGGGCTTTTGCTATTAGCGTTTACAACACCATTCAGAACAGTGTGAATAACGTGCTGTTCTCTGCAAGCGGCAGGAACCCGACGTGGTCTCCTCTGTGCTTGCTCGTTGGAGAGATCCTCCTGGGTGCCGGCATAGGCATCGAAATTGTCTGCGAGGTACATATTCTCCTACATGGGCTGAAATCTGAACACTGAGGCCTTCTTCCACAGCTCCAACGCAAACGTTTCAAGAAATCCAAGCACAACGAAGGTAAAGTATACATGGGTGGCCTGTTCAGTATCATCCGAAACCCGAATTATACTGGTTATACAATGTGGCGCACTGGCATGGCGCTGATGGGTGGTGGCTGGCTCTGGGCGGCGCTGATGGGGGCGTTCTTCACGCGGGATTTTTCGGCCAGGGCGATTCCGAATATTGAGTCGTACGGAGAAGAAAAGTACGGGGATCAATGGAAGAAATTCGTGGAGAAGGTGCCGTATCGGCTTTATCCTGGCTTGTGGTAAGTGACGATAGCTGGAAGGCACAGGGCACAAAACAAGGATGGCATCAAGTCCTATCCATGCGGTGTGGAAACTAGAGTAGATAGATCGAGATGCGTGGTCCCTACACAATGACCATACTCAACAAATTTTCTTTCACAAGGGCCTCACTCTTCTCCTCATAAGTCCTCACAGACCTTCAAGCCAATACTTCACCTTCAGGTTCCAATTTTTCGGACGCGCTGTAGGGTCGCACCTCCTGCGTCCCACCTGTGTGTAGGAACATAGCTCTCTCCCCCTCCATAGTCTCGCTAATCAACCTACAAAGAACATGTCTGCCCCCAAGCTTGATAGCGCTTCGCGATCGCGTCTCCTCGTCTTCTCTTGCGCTGTGCACGGACCAATGCCAAGAATTGGGAACTCTTTCCGAGAAAAATTCTTTTTTTTTTCTGGAAATACCTTTGAGCAGCGCAATGCTTCGGAGCAGTAGCATTGCGGACTTAAGTACCCGTGATGTGGAAATGGAAATGATTCTATGTTTAGCCTTCAGAATGTTTTGCTTCTCTACGCGGCGGAATATCGACTCTTGTCTAACATTCGAAGCCTTTCGTTCGAGCACTTAAGATGGGCAGCCGCTGGGGGCTCGGGGTTTATCTCTTCACCGCGGGACTAATGGCCTATAGCATTGTACACGGTCTCTCATACCTTTTGGTCGCCCAAGTTAGTGTTTCTGAGACTTCTGATAGGTTCCGAAAGGATAAGTTCGTTTAAATTTTACGGAGGGCCGGAGGTCCTTAGGGACTGGAACCGTTACCTCCGGCCAAAAAGTCAATTTTCCTTGGCTGAGGTCCCACATCAAATATCAGGTTTGCTATATTCTATTTCATCTGTGTCAGTTAACTTCATGAGATCAAGGATAACAACTCCGTCCTTCATAGTCGTCTTGATCTAAACTTCGACTTCGATTGCCGCCCAGCTTTTCTTTATAGCTACATGTAACTGACCACCTGGTGATACTTTATGCCTTGAGGGTACTCAGAAATCTCGAGAAATAGGTCTCGTTCTGACTCAAAAGTTCGGAACAAGTATCTTTAGCACAATGACCGCGTCAGACACCCACGATTTGATGGATTTTGCCAACCTGCCAGAAATTGAACAAGAACGAAATTTCACCCAGCAATCATGGCCGTGCTTAATCAAATATGTGACGAGGGAGCTGGAAAACAAGCATGAGCACGTTATCACAGCTCTCGCTTACCGCAAAGTCATGGAGAATCTTCTAGACCCTCCTGGCAGCATCGGATACCTTGATGGTAGCAACGTGCAGAAAAGAACGAGCCGATGGCGGACCTTCTTCAGAGATGCTGTTGATTTTGCCGTAACGTCAAACCAACCCAATCATCCCTTCCGCCAGCTTCTCAAACAATACGACGGGAAATGGCTGAAGAGTATTGGAGTTGATTTATACGCCAGGCTTAGTAACGATATCCATAATTTCGATAGTGACTGCGGTGCCAATCCATATCACGATAATCCCTTGGTATCCGCCGTCCTCAACGCACTTACGCCTCAGACAGTTGACGGTCATGAAAAGATTGATTGGGCTTACGAGAGATCTCGCTTCCTAGGACAGGAGCCAGGGCCAGTACGATGCATACCGGAAGAGTCTTCGACACAGATTCAACAGTTGCCTCCGGAAGAAAAGGCAGTCGCGATAAAATCGAAACCGAGTCCGGCGAAATACACGTTGGAGGAGCTATTGAAGATCGGTCGAACGGTTACAAAACGGCGAGGCGCAGCATCAGAGCCAACTTGGTTACTAAAGCCAGCCTTGGTCCACAAGCTAGTAGCAAGATCAAAACGTGCCTTAAAACCAAAGCTGATGCGGAAACCACCACCACCGCCCCCGCCCCCGCCGCCGGAGCCAGCGTCATCATCTGAGTCAATGGCAGTTTTGGAGCCAACTTCAACCTTGCATTTAGCGGCAACTTCGAAGACAGCTCCGATGGCAGATTCAACAGTAAGGTCAGACACATGTTCGAACCCGGATCACGTATCAAGGAGAAGGTCGACACTAGTCTCAGATAGAGCTCCTGCATCCTCATCAAAAGCATTGTCAAAGCCGAAGTCAGCGCTAAATTCGGAAGCAGCGTCCACGCCAAAACAGATATCACAATCTGAACGAGCGCCAGCATGCGAACCAGACTCTGTGTCCGAGCCAATCTCAACACTATATACAGCGGTAGTAGCGCATTCAGTCATGACAAAAAATTCAGCAACAAAGTCAGAAGCGTTGTTATCATCTGAACAAGCGTTGACGCCAGAACATGCGTTGTTACCACCGTCAACGTCAACCCCTGAGTCAAGACCAGCACCCTCGGTCATCCCAGGACTGGCAGGGTCAGCATCACCGCTGGACCCTGAACGACCTCGGAAAGTGGTAGAGAACCAACACCGCCTCCAAAACAAATTTCGGGGTAGTATTATTTCAGTGCAGATTGAGAGGCACTTGTCAAGCCACGTAACACAGGTTCAGCTATAGTTGCTCAAGAGTCGGCAATAATGCCGCTATTCCAAATGCCCGTCAACGATGGCAAACACGTTGCTCGTTCATTCTTCCTTCTTTCTCCGATTACGATCAAAACCGCCTTCTACTGTCGATCTGTTGGTCTCTATTGGAGAGGACACGGAGGCATCAGCCACATCCCAGATTCTCTTCCACTACCACGTTGAATAAAGAATGTTTTCCACCGAAACTTGTATGTAAATGGGTAATGTAGAGGAAATTAGCTGTGTACATAGCCCACTCCACCTCCGTAGCCTCTCTATCTACATTGACTTGTCTGCCCCGTAGAGCTATACCCATGTCCAGGTTTCCAACATGATTCTTTTCTATAATTTTCTAACCCTTTATTGTATGTTCATCTGGCCTGTTTTAACTGGGTTGTCCCTGCGAATTTTACTGCTGATCTAGGATATCTGAAAAGTTTCCAAAATGATGCCCTAAGAGATCAACCAACTTTAAACCATGGATGGAGATACTTCTTTTGATAAGAGTGTCAACATTCGAACCATTCCGTCGTTTCCGAGTTCTATTGCGAAGGGCTTCTGAGCATTCGCCTACCCATCTGCAGCCGCCACTTGCCACTAACCACAGTGTCATATTGAATCCAGAGCCTTGAGTCATTGTTAATTAGGTTTCCGTGAAGTTGGTTGCTGGACTTACGGAAGAATGACCTCGCCGAAGAATTCTTTTAGAATCTCGTCATTAATATTGTCGAGAGGTGAGTCATGCATGAGACAATATTCAACAACTTCACTCATGTCAGCTCCTGCCTCTTGGCGGACCAGGTTCACAATGGAATCCTTATCTAAGTCTCGCGCAACTTCTGCAACGTCAGATTCAAGGTCCATTTTAAGTGAACTGGTAGCATCACCGCTATCAGCATTATAGATAACCTTTCCAAGACAGATCTCGGCCAGAAGCAGTCCAAAACGGCGGACCGGTGTCTGCCTCCATCGATCACGCGAGCACCATGGATCCACGGGATGATCAGGTTCCCGGCCAAAAAGAACCCCGGCCAAAAGAAGACCAAGACTGACCCAAAGAAGGCCCAAACCAATCTCAAGAGATCCAAGACTAGTCGAGAGGAGACCAGAGCCGACGGAAAGAGGGACATAATGATGGATAGATATAAGGTTCCGCCGACCTTGTAGATACGATGGCTCTGAGCGATGGTGCACAATTTTTCCAAAGCGAAAAGTGAATTCGTCGACAGAGGGACGTGACTGCGTTCTCCCAATACCGCAACTGCATAAGTTTGAAAGGACTTCTTTCGTGAGGGACAAGAACGCACATTCAGCAATCTCATAAGCTGCCTGAGTTCTCTTCTCCTTGGTGAATGCTCCTTGTAGCCTTTTGTTATAATTACAACTCGTCTCTCTGATGTACGCTCTTAGAATCTTGGATGGCTTGCATTTATCGGGGCTGTTGAGCAGTCTAAACTTGCGTCGGTTCCCAATAAATAAATGAATATTCGTGAGTAGGATGGTGTCAACATCACTAAATAGAGACTCAACATCTTGAGCCTCTACGGACGATTCTTGTTCGTTGGATCTTCGACAGCACAAGTTATGTACCTCATGAGAACCCGCTGCTTCACATTTTGAGACTAGAAGATGATATTCCAAGTATCTCATTTTGGCGCATGCTCTCAATTTGGTCAGCCTATCCAAAGGTGAGGTTCCATGACTTAATCGAAGCTCGCAGGAATGGTCTCGTAACGTTGAGAATTGTTCTTGAAGGGAGTTGAAATCTGACGCAGCAGCTGAACGCAGCTGATTGAGAGAACTCCGTAGAGCAACATCTTCAATAGTCTTTTCCCAGTCTTCTTCACTTCTCCGCCCTTGGCGGACACGTAGCTGCGTTCTCGTTACCTGATCTAGTCGATCCACGGCCTCTTCCAGCTCTTTGAAATGTTTCGAGAATGTCGAGTCCTCCAATATAGCATTCTGAATTCTGCGGCTGCTCGATGGCTTTTTCTCCACAGCTTCTCGAGAGTTGAGATGACACCTTCTTTCTTCGGCGTTTCTTATGTCCTCAAGAGAAACATCGTAACGTTTTTTAATCTCTTTCTCGATATCATGTATCCTTTTTTTGATATTATTCAGAGAACTCCTCACCACCGGAATAATGCTCTCACCCCAATAATCAGCGAGGAGCTCATCACTTGTTTTATCGTCAATAAACCATCGATTTCGCCATATCGTAAGATTATTAACTATGATTTGCGATCGATTGAGCAGCGCTGAGATGTTTTTGTGATCATTTCGAAAAGCATCAACGTCGTCGACAAGCCGTTGAGCCAAGGTTCTGACGGCACTTGCGAATCCAACTACCCCTAGCGCAAAGCCTACGAGAGGCAACACTGGTTCAGACATTGAGCGAAGATAGTTGGATGTAGGTCATAATTCCCAAACAGCGTTGGGACAGCAGACTGTAAGCCTTTGACACAAGTAAGGGAAGTCGAGTAAGAGTTAAAGGAGCTCAATGATTATCATTTAGTTCAAACTTTGATGGCAGCCTCCCTATTGGTCTTTGGTAGCTGGTTCTTGGCACTGATATGAATCCACACGACACATTCACATCTAGGCTCCTATGGAGTCAGTGTGTTACCAACAAGAGAAGAAGTTGAGCTGATAGTGATGAACATTGCTTCTCGATGGGGTGGGGCCTTCAGCCTCATGATGAAAGTGGCGCACATCTGGTAAAGCGCACCTCGCCACCAGTATCCGCACCACATTAATATCTCTCAAACTCTAGTCCATGCATTAGACGCAATTTTCTTTTGAATTAGAGCCTGTATCCATTATACTTCAGGCTTTTGACGATGTCCGGCGCCGAGATTAATGACCTCGAACACCTAGCAACAAAGCTCTTGAGCCTACGAGCGGACTTGGCCGAAAAACTTCCGGCTGTTGACACCATTTCTGTCTCGGATCATGAACCAGTAGACGTTCACCAATCGGGTTCGACGTCAACTGAATCCATCCCATTATCTGAATGTCAAGAAAATGACAGATCGGATGACAATGCTGATCCCGAACAGTTGGATTTGTCTAGCCATTATTCAAGGCTTACTCAGTCTATAACGGACGCTATTGCAGAAGTAGAAACTCTCACAGAGCTCCCGGAACAGGACCGAGCTTTATCCGTTGAATATTTGGACAACACTCTATCATCAATATTGTCCTGGGCCGCGGATTCACGGGTGGCTTATAGCGGATTTGAGTCCCTTGAAGGAACGGCACTAGAGTCACAGCTCATATGCTTATGGGAGAACGTGACGATCGCAGTGCAAGACTTAGTATGGGAGGTAAAGACTGAAAAAATGTGTGACCCATGGAATTGATTCTGTTGAAGGAAGTCTGACCATAAATTTAGGTTGCGGAGATTTGACAAATTCCCTTCAGAGGTTGGCGAGCTCATTAGACTTCTGCAAAGCACCTCCAACTCAATAAGTACGATACCCCGGAAAATGATCCAATGATAATTCTGAAACACGTTGGCCTCGGACTGAAACTCTCGACAAAAGAATCTCTGCTTGGGCAACATTGATGTTCAAAAATATACTTCGTGATGTTGGGCATTCCTTCTATCTGCCTTTGTCGCGTGACAAGCCAATGTGACCACTTTTGATTTTAGAATCACGAACAAGAAGGCTCTATATAGGATACGAGTATGCTGACTTCAGTGGATAGGCCATCAGCGAGTTATTGCTCAACGGCAGCGCAATCCCGGAGGCGAAGACGTCCTGGAGAAACCATTGAGAGACCGCGTGGAGGATATTCTCAAAGATCCAGTAGGACCTGGCTCATCAATAGCTAACGATGATTGGAAGGGGCCGGAAGAAGCTTGGCGGAAGAAGAACCTGCTAAGTCTGGGTATGTTCTGCTCTTCAAGATATTTCCGGCATGGTGCTGCTGCTGACCAATCAGACGGAGGTGGAGTTCGAGGCTATTGGACTCTCTTAGTCCTTGAGTATTTAATGAAGACAGTCTCACGCATTGAAAAGGGTCTCGATGAAGACATAAACGTTGGACCACTATGTTATCACAGCTTCAGTCCAGAGGAGTACCCATGGGAGTTAGAGAACTCCCCCAAAGATCAATGCTACTTACCGTGCCATTACTTTGATTATATTTGTGGCTCGAGTACTGGAGGGTGAGGATCGTGGGATCTGGCCCATTTCAACTTACTTACAAAAGACAGCATTGTTGCGATCATGCTCGGCAGGCTCCGTATGTCTGCCAGCGACAGTCTTGCGGAATACGAAACTTTAGCACAAGAAATGTTTGGCAGAAACAGTCGCCACTACTTCACAAAGTTGTCGTTTGGAACCGGGAAGAATAAATATAAGACATCACACTATGAGCAAGCACTTAAGCGATTGGTTTCTAGACGATGCAATGTTACAGAAGCCGCAGCAGGTAGTATTCCCTTCCGATCAAAGAGAGGAATTTGCGAAACGTGAGTTGATATATTTACGTTCCCCCAGGCCTATATTCGTGTGTGTAGAATCAAAGAAGTGAATTAATTATAATTATCAGATTTGCAACCGCTATACTTCAAACCGAGTCTAGATCGACAAGTTACTTGCTTCGATCATATGATCATTTTAACCCTACTCGACAAAGCCTCAGCCGAATTTTCGCTTCCTATCAACTGTCAGGAAGATCCCAACATGCTAACTATGGGGAGGCCACTCCACTTGAGATATGGCAGGTGGCCCGAGCTGCTACTGCAGCGCCTTTCTATTTCAAACCTTTTGGCATGCCTCGGGACCTCTCCCAGGGCAAGCCAATGAGTCTTATCGATGGTGGCTCGTGGAGTAATAATCCCACACTGAACGCAGTAACAGAGATTTGGGGGGTTCATGGCCCCGGATCTTTGAGTACTGTGGTAAGTATTGGTTCGGCACGTAGTAATATTTCGCCCGGCAAGAGCCTACCGCAGGTCATCCGAAACATCGTCGAACAAGGCAACGATCCGGACACTTCGCATGAGGCCGTGACGCGCGAAGCGGGGCAAGACCAAGGCAATTTTCATTACTTCCGCTTCAATGACACAGATGGGGTGAAAGTGACGTTGGACGAATTGAATCCATATAATCGTCCGGCGAAGTCTGTACTTCAGGATGCTTTCCAGAGATGGGCAAAGACACCAGCCATTCAGCAAGAATTTACAAAATGCGCAACTCGCCTTGTGCGGCAGCGAAGGGCCAGGGCTCTCGATTTGCGACTCTGGGAGCGTTATGCCACGGTGTCATCATACAATTGCCCATTTGATTCATGTGGAGAACAGTGTCTCAACAGAATTGACTTCAAAGAACACATTACATCGAAGCATAATGTGGATTGGCTCGTGGGTGATTCTTCTCTGAATAGGTCCCGGGAAGTGTGGCAATATCAAAGCGGGGCCGATAAATGAGCGTTCGTATTAGAGAAAGCAATGTCAGATGAACTTCGCAAAGGCGTAGCTTACAGTGCTTCTAAACAATCGTTCGTTTACTTTAAATAGGCTTAAACTAAACGTTCTGTTTAAGTAATTTTAACGAGCTGAACTGAATTGGTGAAATAAATGAACGAACTAGATTAAGCGATGTAAACGAACGGAATCACTTAAAGCAATGAAATATAAAACTGTAAAGTAGGTCCAAATTTAAAAAGGTGTTGTAGTCTCCACAAGCTGTCTAACCCCTTTACACTATCGCTGCTCTCTATCCTCCACAAAATCTGTGACAGAACATCTCTAGCAGGAATAAGATCGAGTAGCCTCAAGCCACCATCAGCCATGAAGCATTAACAATAAGATGAAGTAAGGAAGAACAACATTTGTAGGCCTACGGTAGATTATTAAGGACGACTATGTAAGGTAGGGTTGGTACCCAGCAAACAATCAATCTCCACTTCCCCCAAGAAAGCTTTAACCCAAGGCACCGACTTCCCTAGCAACGCCGTGTCGAGCACGCCTTCAAGGCTGGTGATCGAAGAGGTTACGATACAGCCGCATAGCCCGTGCGTAAGTGCAGAAGATTGAAACAATGTCGAGGTGTGCCATCCTTGACCTCGTTAGCCATGCTTTACCGCCAGCGTGTTGTATACATTGGATGTTCAAATGAAGAACCGGTCCAACTCTATTCGTGAACGCTCATTCAAATACAAAGTCTTGGCTCTTTATAGATTTGGAGTGTCTCGATCTGGATGGATGCACGACGCAGGGATCTACGTTATGTCGTCAACGGAAAAGGGGGGCTTGGTAGCTAGCACTTGACCCTGAAAGAAGTACGGAGTAGCGTCACTGCTTTCAGGCCGCTGCTCCCCGCTCCCACTATCGATAGGTATACGTCTTTCCAGCAAGCCACATGGTTGCCAGCGCGAGAACTCCAGACCTTTCATCGCCCAATGCGTCCATCATGAGACGTTCAGCTCGCCACAATTTCCCATTGCGGGCTGTGGGAATCTGGAACCAAACAAGAACACTGCTGTTACCAGCAAATCTGTGTAACCATGAATTGGCTAGATTCGCCAATCCTCTTAGCACGCAGCCAACAAGACGCAGGAGCCAGTCTAGACACTTGCTTCGCTGCCTTCGCCCAGAATGTGGCTAGCTGAGAGCGTTCTTTACGAATCGGTCTTCCTATGTAGGGGGCGCTCTTGCCTACTTATCAATATAGTGGGCGCAGATAGTGTCTCGCACAAAGGACGCGCCTGGCGCTGAGGTCGCTCTTCGCCATCTGGGCTGTCAGATATCAAGCTACTGCTCAGCAATGTTGTAATATCCTGTGCGTGGTATTAATAAAAAGGTATAAATATTGTACAAGGTGCATAATATCCTAATGCGTGCACATGGTCGTACAATAAGCAAGAGCGTACAACAAGCAAGAGCGTACATAAAGATGATTTCATTCCTCTAGAGATCTCCAAAGAGTCTATCTGCAGAAACCCTCTCATCTTCTTGCGTGCACGATTTATCAAGTTGATAACTGAAATTTCATTTGGTGACCATCAATCCTTGAGCCAGTCAAGATGAGCGCAGCACCGGATTTAGAGATACTCACATCCCCAAGCTTCAAGGAGGCAGAACTACGCTCAGAAAGCACAGCGCCACTGCTTAATTTCCTCCGCAATGCAGATCCTAAGCAATCGGCCACGAAGATTGCTAATGTTTTGCACAATGTTACCGCCGGCATTGGTAGTGATGAACCTCCGCTTCCGGACGAAAGCCATCAATTGAGAGATGCTCTGCTTAAGCTGATCAAATATGGGGTTGGCCCATTGAAAGGCTCGCCAACGGTGAGTGTTCCTAAGCATCGAGCTACGTACAACCACCGACGGCTGATCTCCAGGTAACCATCATCGGCGCCGGCGTATCGGGCCTGTCTGCCGGCTACGAATTGAAGAGAGCAGGGTGCAACGTTACCATACTCGAAGCTTCTTCTCGTGTCGGTGGACGCGTCAAAACATTTCGCGACCCTACGTTCGCTCCTGGCCTGAGAAGGTGGCGCTATGCGCATCCCGGCAAACCACTTTTTGCTGCACCAGTATATCGACAACTTTAACATTGGCGGAGGCTTGTTCGACTTTGACATGGAGAATAAATTCATTTACATAAGCGGCTTTGGCAAGAATCTCCAGTATCAGAAGTTCAACGGCCTTTTACGCGAGGCCAAGGACCCGGAAAAGCAGTCAGAAGACTCGAAGAAGTTACTCAAGCTGTTTCCTGGTCTCAAGTACTCTGAGAAGGGTAAGACATGTGATCAGTTGTTCTCTAGCGCCGTTGTGCCCGTTATCAAGGACTTCAATGATGTCTTGATGTCCGCCGAAAATGACCCCTTACCGGCAAAGATCAAAGCAGCTTACGAGGCTATCACCAAGAAGTACGATCGCTACAGCCTTCGCTCATACCTCGAGGAAGTCGCGGGGTGGAGCCAAGATGCTTTGAATATGTACGACCTGGGTGACGCTCACGTGGTCTTCGAGAATGGCTTCATCGAATCCTTCAAGGACGCTTTCTTGTCCTCCAACGACCAAGGCGAACAGGCAGGCATGAAGCAGCTGCAGGATGGAATGGATTCTGTACCCAAGGCGTTCATCGACCCCAAGCGAGGGAAAGGTAAGCCGCGCCAATCCTTGCGACTTCACTGCTAATGAGTCCTAGACGGCTCCCTGATCGACAACATCATTTTTGGCGCGCGAGCGACACGCCTAAGCGTGGATGACGCCGTTCCACTCGCAGCTCCAGCTCCAGTCGTTGTAGAGTACGAGACGAATGCAGGCCAGCGTCAAACGATATCTTCTGACTATGTCATTCTTGCCATCCCCTACACGGCGCTGCGGGCAATCAGCAAGATCCGAGCATTTGTGCCGAAGCAGGAGATGGCTATCCGCGTGGTACGGTATGTCGAGGTCACGAAAGTGCTGCTTCAGTATAGGTCGCGCTGGTAGGTGAAGGAGTTTGAGAATGTCAAAGATCCGACGACCGGCGAGCCGCAGAAAGACGGCGGCTTCGTCAGCGACCTCCCCATCCGCTACACTGTCTTCCCCAGAACCGATGGGAACAGCCAGACAATGGCGTCAGAGCGCGGCATCGTTCTCGCTTCGTACGTGTTCGAGCAGGACGCCACCATCCTCGGCGCGCTCAGCAACGAGCGCCGCATCACCCTAGCGGCCGAGAATCTGGACAGGGCCTCCCCAGACGCCCATAGCCTCGACTATCTCGAGGCCAGCGCGTGCCAAGTGTTCCCGTCCGACGAGCTTGCTGGCGGCTCGGCCTTCTGCTATTTTGGCCCCACGCAGAAATCCGAGTTCCTTGAAACCATGTGTCAGCCCAACTGGGAGAATCGCGTCTTCTTCGGTGGTGAGCAGGCCAGCTTCACGCACGGCTGGATCCAGGGCGCTTTGGAGGCTGGTCTGCGATGTGTACAGCAGGTTTCGGATGTGGTGAAGACAAGAGCAGTATAATCGTAGCTGCAATTCACCACCTTCTCATGAGTTTGAGGGTGAGGTGCTGGCTAGAAGGGCGGTGGGTAAGGTACATTACTTTACTTTACTTTACTTTACCCTACCTTACCTTTAGGTAGTTAAGTAGACACACCAGATAGCTGCGGTGTAAACGCAAAGCATTATCTTCTAATTCTGTGGCGTGCTGTGCTATGTCAGATCCCTTAGACCATTTGCTATTGCTATCGAGTTTGTCGGGGTTTACCTTACTCTTGAGGGTGCTGAAGAGTTGAAGACCTGAGACTGAAAGGAGGATATCTGGGCAGGTGGAAGAGGAAGGGGAAGGGGAAGGGGCAAGGGGAAGGTGTTAATCTTTTATTTCGTAGGTACATGTGGGCTAAAGTTGGAGAATCGTAGGGCGTGTGTCTGAAAGGATTGAGTTCCAGGCTACGTGAAGTCGGGAAGGAGGGGCAAAAGGGAATGTAGATGAAGCCACACAATTAGCCAGGGAAATGTTACAGGGCGAGGCGTGTCGAGGAGTATACCGCCGTTATATGTCCGGAACGGGCTTCAGCTCGAGCTTTTCAGGGCTGGGGATGGGAACGGTAGAATTGGGAATAGGCGACGGAGGAGGAGTTGGAGGCATGTCTCTGCTTTCCGTGAAAAGAGGATGCAACAACCGAAAAGCTAGGGATAGAATTCTGCATTGGAACGTAGAAAAGCCTCTCGAACCATATATCGGTGAGGCTTTCCAACGGTGCCGAAATAGCCCTGCTTTGCGAGAGTTATCTAGCTACCTGCAATTCTCAACGCATTCTCGCCAGCCGCCTACGCGATCGTTCCCTAGTCCCAATCGTACTTTCCTCAGGTTTTCAGCGCCTTGTAGAACAGCTCAGCTCTTGAGCTTCCAGTTAGGCGTCGAAAGTGGCGGCACTGAGAATAAAAGAGGCACTTGTCTGGCTGTCCGGTGGATGTTGTGCTTCGCTTCATGATTCGTAGATGGTTGTCCGTAATATGTTCCGTTTCTCCAGTAGCACGGATGATTAAGGACTCGTCTGCTTCTTTTAATGAGTCTGGCTCGCATATAGAGCATCCGCAAGATCACTGCTTCCATCAACGACTAGCTCCAAGTCCATATTACGACTTGGTGGAGAGAGGTATCAGAGGCACTAGGATGACGCTAGGTTCCGTCGGTGTAGCCATGCTTAAATTCTCTGCTCTTGACACACATCTTCTCCTTCTCCTACCGTCACATTGAACCGCTGCTGACACCAGTCCAACCTATCGGAGAGCTCGAGCACCCTTAGTAGATGTTTGCTGTTATCCTTATCATTGCTCCTCTTACTGAAAGGAACAATGAGACTTGGATCACGCTCCAGTGTCCCGTGGAAGCTGTCTGCGACCTTGTAGCCGCGATCTGCCAGGCGGGCGAGCAATGAAAAGAAGGCGTAGTTGTCTGGGTTCCTAATCTTCCGGGCTGGTTGCAGGAATAGAGAGTTATACCAGCCATAGGCGAGCTCGTTGGGGTTAAGAGGCGATTGCTGGTCCTTGTCTGCGCATCCAAAAGGTCAGCATATCGGGGATTTCGAAAGAGGAAAAAAAGGAAATGGTGACAACGAGGTGGCAATGTAGCCGCGTGTCAAACAGTGCGTCACGAGAGATTTGTCTTACACTCGAGCGGAGGTAGGTGAAACGCCTGCCATACGGTAGTGAGCACGGGAAGCTTAGAAAAGCGCCAGTGAGGAACAGCAAACCTCATGTAATAGGACAAAAGCCGTTATGCTGAGAAAATTATCTAGGGCCGACGGTTGTCCAACAACATCAACAGGCTGCAAGGCCGAGATCAAAAGTTCGGAAGGAAGAGATGCGAGAGTGGGGATTCTTGAAATAAATTGCCTATCACAAATCTGGGATTATATCATCTGTGAGCGATGGTAAATGTTGCAGGATGGATGACAGACGGTAATGGTGGCTCGAATATCCGGTTGTCCGTTAGAAGGGCCAGGCTTCTTTTCGGAATACGTGATAGCTCTTGTAAGTTCATCAGGTTTGAAACTTCCGCAGAGATCGTCGCCATCTGTCTCTATCCCGTTCTCGTCATCTTGCAGTTCCTGCCAAGCTGCACCTTTGTTCCGTTGCGGATCACTATACGCACGACGGCTTGCCTGGGGTCTATAATCTTGAGGGAGAGGTCCTGGAGGATCGTCCTTAAGTCTCCATCTGGTTTTGCTATTCACAGATGTGTCAACTGGGTCATTGTCACAATAGTATCGAAAATTGGACCGAGCTCGATCGTTGCCGGGAATCAGCGTCATTAAGGAGATGTTCCTCAGATGACCTGAGGTCGATTAGATGTTAAGAATCTGAAGTTAAGCACGACTCACGGCTAATGAGCCAAACGCTGTAGCCATAGTTTAGATCCTCTGGAGGGATGAAGAGTTGTGTGAAATAGCCATGTTGTACAGGATCCGACGGGTTCGCCAATCGCACGGCCGCCCTGGATGCCCACCTCTGCGCATCGCGAAAAGCGTCCTCAAAATGTGTACCAAAGCGACGTGTACACGATTCGTGAACCCAGTAGGTATAGGGCTCTTGTGAGCTTCCCGGCGATGTTAGCAAGAGCAGCGATAGAATTAAGATGATCATGGCTTTCATTGGAAGGGCATTGGTAGCGGCGAGTTGACTGACGAAAACTTCACCTTTGAGGGGACTTCAGAATAGAGGTACGGCCATTGCGTAAGTAAAACCCTCGTGATTGTTGTACATGTAGTCACACAGGCCAACGTTCGCGAGACAACCAACTGGGTAGTGATTGGAGCGCGGAGATCTGGTAATCAGGCCGGTTGGGAACTTGTGAGATCCCGGACATCTTTTCTGGGTGTTCCGGGCATCGCTCCGCCTAAAATGCCCTCCGGCACTTGCTCACCAGTTTCCACTGTGGATATGCTCATGTTGGCTGAGCCGTGCTCAAGGCATTGTGCATGGGAGGCCTGATCATAGAGGCCAGTTTTCTAGTTTCAAGAGGTTTTCTGTACTGCCATGGTCAAGCACTGACCAGCCGGAATCTGCATGACGCGAACTGCGGTCGTTGGCGTTGCGCAGTAAGGCCCGAGGTAGTCATGAACCTGACGCAGAAATGGTGGAGCAGCATCGAGTGATCTATTGACCATATTCGCAAGAGATGACGAAGATGCAATGTACATCATGGTGGTTTTAGTAGAGTACAAGTGCAAAAAATTCATCAGTACGCGCTCGCCCCACCTTCCCCCGTCGACCGCCAAACACCCCTAATAATCCCCTTTTGCCAGCTATCAGCGACAATCTGCTCTCTACTTCCGAGAATTTAACCTCAGTAATTGGAAGTCTCAGTCATCGAGACTCTCTAGACCTGCTGAGGAGCTACTGGCGTTTAGTTTTCCAGATTCTACTCACCCCAATTTGCTGCTGCGGCCAAATTAGCCCCCTGATTGTCCTGCTCTATCATGAAATGCGGCTCCCAGAGGATGGGGACTAGATGCGTTCGAATATCCTGCATTAGGGCACGCGAGACAACGGGAGGGTGAGGAGGCATATGGGTCAAATACATAGTCTACTAGATGTTTGATGTGTGGGCAGAATCCGAAACATCTCGCTGCACAGGAAGAGGTTTTCAAAAATTTGTCCATTTTCTGGTTGAAAGACGCATAGATGCGCTCCTGTGCACGCAGTACAGCTGTTTCGGACAGACAAGATCCGACGCTGGCTTCTTAGTTCTTCATTCTCCGCAAACACAGAAGCCGGCTGAGTCGTAATCAGTGCTCCCACTATCCTTTCCCGACCGTTAGGGCATTAAACGTCGTTGTCCGCGGGACAGGCGGACGCGCCGACGCCTGTGCCGGCATTGGGAGCGTGATTCTCTCTCGCTTCCACTCATGCCGAACCGATGGTCGTCGAAAACACGACTATCGTGCCTGTTGGGCCAGCATCTCTAGGGAGGATGTGGGAATCTGCTTTGGCGCTTGGAGTCTCGCTCTTAGTTGGGGTAACCCCGGTCAAAGAAACTGATGGAACGGTTATAGCGTTCAGGGAGCGTTCTTTCATCAGGATCGTTAGATGTAGACTGGTTACTCCAGGAACAGTTGACGGATGGTAAGAAGGGGAGCTGTTGACGAAGATAGTGAGGGCATGCGCGCCGGCTGCAGAAATTGTGAAAACGGCAATAATGGTGGCTGGTCTGGAGAAGAGCATTTTTCCTGCTAGAATGGCCGGTTCGTTCCGCTTTCACGGTTGTTGCTTGAGAGTGTTGCGAGTTTGGTGAGAGAGCTGGCTCTGGTCGGCGCTGAAAAAGGTGATGAAAATAGAATAGGTCGTGAGTCACACGGATGTTGATGACATTCGCAAGTCATGCTCGCGTTAAACAAATAAAAGAACTACATTACGATTGTGAAATACTCGCAAGTGACCTGAAGGCCGGCATGATGTGCATGGCAGAGACCGCGGACGTGGAAGCCGTTCGAATTATATTTTGCCTGCTTTGCAGAGCCAGTACGATGTAATTGTGCATCAAGAGTGAAGTCACTTGCTCAGAAGGCAAGACTGTTCGGTAGTGGGTGTTTCACCGACAAGAAATACATTAGTCTGTCGTCGCGGTCATCGTTATTCGCTTGTCAACGAAATAGACGAGGAATATTTCCGCCAAAGGATCCATCGAACGTCTTGCAGAGAATTCCGAATTGCTCCACCAGTAGCCTTCTCCCTCTTATCCATCAGTCGACCTAAGTAGCACAATCCTTCCTTCCACCATGCGCATGGCAGCCTGGCTTCGAAGCTCTAATACAGCCTTCTACCCAGTGTTCGTACATCCAGTCTCCGCAAGGATCTTTGACCTCCTCTGTGGTTGCGATGCGGGTCATCTGACTGCACTCCTCGTTCCAGAGGCACTGGTCGGATGTGGTGACATTATCTGGCAGGGGATGACAGAGAGTCTGCTCAGGTTAGCCCAGAGCCAGAACGAGCGGGCGGAGTAGACGAATAGAGGTGAGACAGCGGTCCTGGTATGTGACAGGCTGATGGTGGGAGGCAGCCGAAAGATGGGATAATGGCATTGACAAGGTAGAAAAAGGTAAGATAGATTGCTCATAGATACAAATAGGTGTAACTCACAATTGTAGCATCCGCTAGGATCTCCGGGTTCTGCAACCATTGCTTCGGGGCGGTGAGTTTGTCGACCATGTCGTTCCATGAGGCGATTGGGTCAAAGATTTCAGTCTGAGGTTTGAATGATGGCTTTTTCTCGTTCTCGTGTGCGTGATAGTCAAGATCTTTTATTCTTTCGCAATTGGGGACTTGAGTCTTGTGCTCGGTGGGAGACCGGCGTGGAGTGTATGGTACGGGCGGGTTCACCCTCGCGACAGCGACCGAGGCAAAGAGGAGAGTGAGGAGATTTGAGATTTGCATTGCCGTTGGCTTTTCGGAGGCGCGAAGGGATATCAATTAATAATGTATAACCAATAGAGAGGTAGGGAGGATAGAGGAGAGAGTAAAGCGGTGTAAACAATGGTTATGAGAGACAGAAGTAAGCGGATGCGAAATGAAAGCAGATCATACTGATCCATCCAGTGAAAAGCACGAGGACTAGCCACGGCCACCCAAATTTGGAAGAACAATAAAGTCAATGGAAGTATATTAAAGAAGAAGCAACGCTTTCCCACCTCCAGGAGTCAGGTACCCATCCGCGGCAACCATTCAACGCGTTCCACCTTCCCGCGAAGTTTAAAGACGCGCTTCTAGCCTCTCAAGTTGTCCTCGTTCTTCTCGGTGTGGCTCTGTTTGAACGATGACGCTCACCTTAATCGTTGTGTTAATGTCATGACCATTCACCACATGATCAGAGAAGAGCTTCCTAAGCCCAAGTACAGCTATCCTGAAGCTTGCCGTCAGTCTTCGCCTCGTTCAGCGGTGAAGCAAGATACAGGTAGGTACCTAGCTATCGCAACACACATGGCTAGTTAGCACCATCAGCCATTGGCGCCTGTCTGCCCACCTGCGTTGACTTGAGATTGCACATGTCAACATCGTGTCACGTAGGTGCACCATTTCAGCAAGAAGGGCCATCACTGGATCCATCCTCCTACTTAGTCCCGAAATCCCTCTCAGCATTCCACGAAATTGTCAACAGAGCAGATTTAGACAGTTCTGCTGTCAGGAGGAATCGGAGTGAGGCGACGAAGCGCCAAAAGAACGAAGCATGGTTATCCGCTAGAGAGCTTGTTTGTAAAGTTGCTTGCGTACCTGATTACGCAATGCAGTGTTTTGGGTACTAGAGTTAGCGCGGAAAGTTTTCCGTTGTTTTTGAGGATCTTGTCGCTCACCATCTACAGAATAAATTCTTTGCACAACTTTTCCACAGAATCTTGGATAATTAAGATAGACACAAGCACAGTATATGTGCTGCTACCAGACCTAAACTAGACTTCACCAGGCAGTCTTACCGTGGAGCAGGTAACACAAAGCTATCTTAGTCCAATCAGACGATTCCTCCAGGCTGAAAAAGCAAAGTCACGATTGAAAATTTGACGATGATTAAAATCGATACTATCCACAGTGCTGTTTCTTATCCTTATTGAGCTACATGAACGACGTCAAACTTGTATTCTATTCCAATCTTTCCCGGTGACATCAACTAGAACTGACAATGTCCACCGAACCGGATTCTATCCGCTCACAAGCTAATCGCTACGTCTCAAACCCCCGGTTCCACAGCCAGTTTACACTCTCCGCCACCCAGGACCATGACTCTCTCCTGTTCAGCTACGCCGATCTTGGCCGTATCCCCCAGCCTAAGCCGGATAGCACGAATCCGAGTCCCCATCCTCCAACCATCTTGTTCATGCCGGGTATGTTCGCATCTCGATATCATGGCATATCTATGCATGCGATTGCGGAGAAGATGGGTGTGCGCATTTTGGTGGTCGATCGGTACGTGATAATTCTGTTCCGCTCGTCTCTAAAGATGTAGCCACCATTTCCAGGGCCCACTTTTGACCGTACTGGTTCTCACCTTGTCCACAGTCCCGGGATGGGCCACTCAACCTCTGTCCCACTTGAACGGCGAGTTTCAGTCTGGACCGAGCTGGTACCTCGTCTCCTAGCGTATCTGGGCATCAAGCATGTCGCCCTGGTGTCACACAGTGCGGGGATATTCTATTTATTGAATACTTTATATTATTGTCGTGATGTTCTGCACCCTAAAAGGCCGTTTGTTGCGTTACTGGGTATGTCTTTCTCACCTTCCCTTCTCAACTCCGCTCGTTACTACAACACCCAGCGTGAAATGGATAGTCATTTGATTGACTACGACGATAGCACCTTGGGTCGAAGTTTCCCACTCTCGTATCACGTCCATGCAAATCGCCCAACATATTCCCGCGAGTGCCTTCAGCATCTGGAACCACATTCCTCAATTCTTCGTTCTCAAAGCCGGGCCAGCGTTCGCTTCCAGCGGAGCCTTGGTGACTAAAGCCTCTAACATGTTCTCATCTGGCAGCAGCGCCGCTCAGGATACCTCCCAATTAGTGACGAACCGTCGTCGGATCGAGAGAGACTATGGTGTTTCTCAAGAGCTCCAGGCCGAAGTGTCAGCTTTGGTCATGAAGTCCATGTTCGATGAGAATACCGTAGGCGCGAACAGCGAGGCACTGCAGTGTTTGAAGAAGGGCCCCGCTGGGACATGGGGGAAGTGTGAGGATTACGAGAGTTTTGTGAAGGAGCTGGTTGATCTTCAAAGGGAAAGGCAAGATGATAATACGCACAGGAGATCGAGGCTGAAAATCAGGGCGTATTTTGCAGAGAGTGATTCGATGATCGGGAAGAGGGGGCAAGATTACATGGAGGACTGCTGGAGAGGAGAAGATTCAGAGAGGTTTCAGGACGTGCTTGATTTCCAATCCGAGACTGTGGCACACACGGATCATGACAGCGTGTCGATGTCCGTGGACATTCTGGAGAAGATCTTTACTGACGCGGGAGGTACTCTGGAACCGGGAGGTACTCTGGAAGAGGTGGCTGAGTGATATAGAGCAAGGGAATGATGCTAGACTCGATATATCGAGTGGTGCGTTTGATCTGGCTACTTCACCGACGGAGAATGCGGAGGACGAAAATGGGAACGAAACCGCGCTCGAAAAATCTCCAGAATCCTCGTTGACAACCAGAAGATCAAGATGCCTAAATGGAGGGCATGAGACATGTCGGGACGCATACAACGAACGTGCAAAACGGCTCGGTAACGCTGCTCCTGAATAGCCCGGATGCGCATCATATTCTCTGGCTTCCAGGAATAACTATCCGTATGAAGAGCTTGATGGTTTCGGGATGGATGAAAACTCCAAGAATCACGGCGCACATTGGTGTCGTTCAACAGAGTATTCTCGACTCCCGAAGCGGAATGTCACTCCTGGGATATGGAATCCTACGACCTAACAACTTCTTCCAAGGAAAGAACCACGTTTCCTACGAAAATAGACAGCGCATTGCGATCGTTGTCGAAGATTCTGGCCGAACCCGACAGTACTAAATGTACTATACGACTCTACTGCGAAGAGACTCGGAGAACTTAGAACTCCTCGTCCGAGCAGCACACGCCGCCCATTACCAAGACCGACACCGACAGACGCAACGATTCTCCAGTGCCCCAGAGCGACCGAGACCAGAGCCAGAGTCCGATGTAGTATCTGTCATATTTGGCGTGCGACCCATTCATATTCAAATCCAAAGGCAATCTAACCCGTTCCTAGAGCGAGCTGACTCAAGGGAAGCTGCTCTGAATTACCCAAGCTATGTTGCAAGGCATACCAAATTCGCGTCCAAGAACAGCATTTCCAACGCTCGATCTTTGTCGCAGTTCATGATGCGCTTACAAGCACCGTATGTCGATCCTCTCGCTCGACGACTATCCAACCGACTCCCCCTTACCAAAATAGACTTTTCTTCAGCTTCAGGTTCAGGCATGAGCTTCTAGAGCGTCAGCTATCTCCCCGTCCGTCTGACCAGGTGACATCAATACAATCAAGCATAACACGACGATGAAATCCCCATGCACTGAAATCAACAATAGAGAAATAGTCTCCCGCAAACGAAATAAAATCACCGGAGCCAGAACATCCTATCCCACTCCACCCTCCCTATCTCCCCCTTAACCGAATAGACCCCGCTTCTCTACCTACTCACCATTCCCCCCACCACCACTCTCAACCTCGCACTCCATTCGCCATAGCTTAATGCCCCTATCCTGCTCAATCCCCGCTGAATCTATCAAGGCAAAATAAAATTGAAAATCGAAAATTAAAAAAATGAACCGATAAGTGCATTGCAAAACCAAACTGTTTCAACAATCACCACCAGCACTCCTATCCCATGTCCTCCCCAGCTATCTATAATCTCCCCGAATACCATCTTCGATCTCCCCACCCCACTCATCCATCCATCCACACCATCCACACCGCGATTGTCCAAGATAAAATGAAAAAAAATTAAAAACTAAAAAAAAGGAAAAGAAAAAGGAAAAAAAAGGTTCAACTTTCCTCCTTCCTTCCTTCCTACCCTTCCTCCTTCTATATATCTCCAACCCTCGCCCGTCCCTCCCCCTCTTTGTCCCTTTTCCCTTCATCTTCCCATTCCACATCTCCCCATTAACCATATACGCTACAGCTCTCCACACTGCGCACTCCACAGTAACGCAGCTCGCTCGTACGCATACCCCTCCCTCCGTCCCTCCGTCTGCGTTCATAGCGGAAGAAAAGGAGAACCAGCGGGAGGAAACGCGGTAGAAGAAGAAGGAGAAGAAGACGACGACGATGACGAAGAAGACTTCTCCTCCACGCCAGGAGAAACTCAAAACAAAAATAACAAAAATTCACCATCCCCATCCCCATCCCCATCACAACACATTCTCCTTTCCTCATGGCGCTTATATTCCCTCCCCTCAATCGGCCCCCTTTTAGAATCCAGGATCTACCACATGACACAAAGGTATTTTGGCTATGATACCGTAAACACTTTTCAACCCCCGCGCCCCCCCAAAAAATTAATGAGTAAATCATTACATGCACTGTGACGCTACCAAATTGCTGTTTCACTTCTTCTAATCTACAGCTCAACAACCCGCCAACCCAAACAACCCATAAGCTTATGAATTATACCCACAATCATAATTATACTTCTCTCTCTCTCCGTCCCCTTCAATTCTAAAAATTTAAAATCCAAAAAACTTCATTTCATGAGCTTTTCAGAGACCCCCTCCCCCCCCCCCTCTTCCCCCCGGTCATAATACATAATACATAAATACATGCTTGTTTATAACTCATGACTCCTTCGATAAAGCGATTTTTTCGATGCACGGTAGTGCCAATATTTAGTTCTGATTACAACGACAAAACCTTTTTGAATTCTTCATCACGTGAAAACTTCCATGGCTTTTCCCCCTAGGTCGTAATACATAATACATGCACGTTTATCATGCCCTCTTTGATATCTGATATCATAAGAACTCCATTACCTCTCTGTCTTTGTGTCTTGTCTCTTTGAGTGTGCCGGCAAAACCCCATAACGCATACGATACCCATTGTCCCAGATGCATGCCAGCTATTCCAAAATTCATATGCCCTCCCACAGCCCAAACCTTTTGTCAGCACACCACGTTAGACGTCGTTGAGACTCTCCCCGAAAGTCGACAACCCAATGTATCTGCCTCCCTCACCCCTCCAGCTTCAGCTTCGGCTCCCACTCCAAACCCTCCTTGTCGCTCCACTCCTTCAGGAACGCCATCCCAAACTCGACCGCCTCGAACACCGAGCTTCCGCTCGTGATCGGCACATAATACCCGGTAGCCAGCCGATCAGGCTTGATCCCATCGCTAGTCTGGCCACGTCTTACTGCTGCGGCTTTCTCCGGCCCTTCGGTCCAAGTTTTCGGATACAGCGTCCTCACCTCCTCGGGTCCCAGCAACGCCCTGGCCTCGCGGAACGCCTTCTCGACGCGTCTATTATCCGCCGCGATGGCGCTCAGAAAACTCCACGGCGGGCTTCTACCCCCTACGGCGCTGTTGCTGTTGTGATCCCCTCCGTTCGAGACCGCGGCCGTCGCATTGCCAGCCTGGCCGCCCACATTCCCATTCCCGTCACTTCCCGGCGTCGGAGCCTGCATGTTGTCGCGCTGCATTGCCTCCGCGGCCATAGCCTCGATCTTCTTAATATCTGCCTTTTGGATCTGTTCCAGACAGATCCCCCCTAGCAAACTGCACAGGCCTTCGAGGTGGTTGTGACGTCTGGCGCTTCCCCTAACAAACTCCCAGTAATCGAGGATAGAGCGCCAGTCAGCTGCGTTCGTCTTTTCATTAACTGCGAGGTTGAGCATGAATGTGAGCATGCCTTCGAGGAAGAGTACAGTGGCCATTTTGCTTTCGGCCCCGGGGGCGTCGGCACGGCGAGCGGCGAGGGTAGATGCTTCGCGTTTAATGGTGCGACCTAGATTGAAAAACTTGTTGCGGAGAGATCTCCAGGTTGGAAGGTCATCGCTTGGCTGGGCTGGAGTGGAAGAGGAGGCATCTGGTACTTTGTGGGTCTGAGAAGAGTCAATGGGGGCGTCATGATGAGCTTGAGGTGTTGTGGAATGGTGTTCTTCGTTAGAAGCAGGTCGAGAATGTGACGGAGGAGAGGCATCAGCGGTTAGATTGGTGCGATCTTTAGCACGGGATGTTGGTTGACGTGCCGTACCTTGTGGTGTGCTGACAACCATATCTGGCGTTCGAGCTTCAGTTGGCGGATCGCAGGAATTGACACGCTGCATAGCGACGCTTTTGAGTGTTTTCTTGGGGGTGTTGAATTGAGCTTTGAATCCGCTGCTCTGGGCCACTGGAGACTTGAAAGCTTGAGGCACAGGTGTAGATGATTTGGAGGAGAGGTTGAGATTTGGGGGTACTTTGGGGCGCTTTGACGGTGGCTCACTGGTGGTGGCTTCCCTATGATCTGGGGGGCGCTTCGTTTTCCGGGACTCGTCGGGAAGTCGCTGAGCAGCTTTCTCGGTCTTTTCTGGCCGAACCGTGGCTTCCGAAGTAGATTCTCTGTCCGAACGCTCCTTCTCAGTACGCGCCTTGGTTTTGGACGCCAGCTTCAGCAGCCTCTGCACGGTGACTCCATTCTTCCTGCCGTACTTTAGGATGACAATCTTCTTCCGCCGCGGAGTGGGCGAGTCAAGCTGGCTCTGCTGTTGTAAGCGTCTAATATCTTTTGCTGCGACAAACGAAGGAGAAGGTTTGGGAGAAGGCTTGTTCAGCCGGTCATGATCTGTCCGAGACGCCGATGCTGAACTCTTGTTTGTGCTCTGACTGTCAGATCTGTTTCTTGCAACATCCAGCTTGAATGGTTGTTTTTCCTTCGACTTTTCTGTCGACGAAGGCGTTCCATTCTTGCTAGAATTGGAGGCCTCAGGGCCTTTCTGGCTATGTTTGTTCGTGGGTGGTGTGGAGAGCTTCTTTGCGAATAGTTCGTCCAACCCAGGTGGTAAAGTCGGAGAGAGGAGATGGGGTAAGGGCGCGTCTTTGGAGGTGGGTGGGAGGTTCGGTGACAGAAGATCGGGTAACTTCTTGGACGAGCCCTGAGCCTCCGAATCGTTTTTCTTGACGCTTATAGATAGATCCGAAGGACGAGGTTTCTTCTCGGGCCTAGGGCCTTTCTGGGCATCTTGTGCTTTATTGGCTTTGCCTTGTGTGTCGACCTCCACCGTCTCGTGGATAAACCTCTTACGGGGCTTCTCTGAGCTTTTGATTGAGTGGGAGGCCGCCTCTTTTGGCTGCGGCCGTTGATCGACCGCGTTCATTGTATTTGGGAATCTCTGAGAGGTTTGTAGGGATTCCGGCTTCTCCTTGGCCTGTCCCTTCTGCTTATACTGCCCGAGCGTAATTTTCTTCTTTCGCTGTGGCTCAAGCGCCGGGGTGCCTAATCCGGCGCTCGAGAGGTCCGTTTTGGGCTTCTCTTGTATGATGTTGCCCTTGTCGTCTGACCATCCACCAAGCGCTTGCAGCAGAGTGTCTTCTTCCAAATAAGAGTGGAAACTTAGATATTGTAGCGGCTCTTCGTCAAAGTCAAACGGTGTGCCGTTCTTCCAAGCATGTGTCAGCGCCGAGCTCTGGCGAAATGGCACGTCTGTCGGGACACTGATGAGGAAAGGATCTGCCGGAAGGATATGGTCTGATAGTTCTTTGAGGATATTGTTGGTGGAAGAAAGGTCGGGGGAGGTCGCGTGTTGTATATCAAGATTCAAAGATGGTGTAGACCCTGCTCTGGTATGTATACTTTGTGTCGACTTTTGCGAAATGGACATGGCAGTTCAGTATGTTTGCGACATTGATTCAAGCTCGGCGCAGCAGCTTTGAGGCGATGCAGAAATCGCTATCCAAGCTGCTGCTGGACGGAGAAGGATACCCGAACAGTACTTCTCAAAGGTCAAAGGGAAGGCGGCCCACCGGGAACGAGGAGCGGTCAGGGTTGACAGCACAAGGAGGTCGGATGCCAGGTGACAGTGTCAAAGGCAAATAGGGTTCTTCGTAGGATTGTGTGGTAGTTTCCAGCCCAGTGGTTCAACAAAGCCTCAAAACCGCATTGTCTTCTGGGGACGGCCCCCACAAGCCAACAAGGGTTCAGAGATGCAGAAATCGACAATGCTCAGAGTGCAGGCCAAAAGAAGGTCGTATCAGCCATGCGACACACAATCGAATTTGGAACTGCGTTTAACCGATCGGGGTGGATTATTGCGTCTGGGACCAGCGGGCGGACAATTGTCGCCGGCGGCCGGATAACGGAGATCGGATCGTGGGGGCGATGAAGGGTTACGTCGCTGGAGAGGGGACCAGGAGGTTGAAGGTTGTCGTCGCCGCCGTTGACGCCTGGAGATGGTCGGGAATATTCTCCACAAATTCACGACGGTTGAGGTGATTGCAGGAGAGCGGATTCTGATACGATGGGCTGAGGCTGTCGGAATCTGACAGACGGATCACCAAGGGATCAGTGAGCGGATCGGCGGCCGGGATGATGCACGAGGCACTGACAGGCACGCAATGCGGTTGGCCGCCAGAAGGGCATATCCCCACGCAGGCTACTCTGGTTCCCGATGCTAGACTACTAAGTGCCTCATAAGGAACACCCTTTTCCCACCCTTGGTGCTGTCCTATATACAGTAAACTCTCGATATAAATGCAACCGATCACAGACATGGGTTCAAAACCCTAGAAGGCTCTAAGAATCGATAATAAATCTCAGAGTGTACTATTATCCGTGATATATTACTCCGAAGGACGTCGAGCTACTTTCAACAAAATTTACGTCTATGAGATAGATAAACTCTGCTCAGAAGCTGTTTCTTATATCGAGAGTTTACTGCACTCTTTCCAGAAATATACTGTAAACATTACACAAAAGAGATACCACATCTTGGCCATACAAATGTAATCCTCCCTGAAGCAAGAACCCAGACCCGCTTATTGAGACCCAAACCCGGCTTTGTGCTCCAGATCTGACCAGAAACTCCTATTCTATCATCTTCAATAAATAAGATCTACCCCCAATGTTTCTGTCCTGGACCAAGATCTAGCCTACGCGCGGATTCGGCCCTCAGGACCCCTATGCGATGATGGGGTTCCTCCACTGGAAAAACGTTCAAGGAATCTGCACATTCACTATAGCGGTGATCTGGGTTGATCGCCCCAGGTTCATACCCAAAGTTGGGACTCGAGGAGCCAGGGAAGATTGAACTGGGGCCTTTCTTCCGGGAATCTAAGCTGCCTGGGACTTTATAAGGACGAATTGACGATCGAATGGGCATTGGGATTGGCGATGGGCTTCGTGAACGTGCCGGTGGTAATTTGACTCTCCTCTTTCCAGAAATGTGAGAGACTGGCGATGGGCTTCGCGAATGTCGTCGGGGTATTTCGATTTCCCTTCGCGAATGATATTTGTCAGATACTGGGGGAGGCATAGCCTGGTCCAACTGCCCAACTTTGTCGAAATGTCTGTCCACGGCAATGTTGCAGTAATGTTGGGCCTTCCAGTGGTGCTGGTTACCAGGGGCGTGGCGATTTTCCAACTCGGCAAGCCGATAGACCCTCCTCTCTCCACGATAGTAGTCTGGAGGGAGGACTGGTTCTGCTTTGAGCATCGCCTCACAAGCCATTTCCCCTGCTAGGACAACAATGGCGACACATTCATCATCGTCGCGGCTTGCGCGAAAGATGGTATTCCAATCCAGTGTTTCCGAGAGCGGTTCGTAATTAGGACTGTGTAGCACATCGATTCGTCGTTCGAGCCACGAAAGATCAACGGCGTTAGCAAAGTTGACATCGCCGAGAGAGGGGTTCTGCAAAGCGTCTTCGACGTCCTCCTGGTATTTCTGCATCCGCCCAGCGATGTCCGGAAACGAAATCGATTGGTCAAGAAGTCGGTCATCGATGCGGATACGACAATCGTAGCTTGATCCGTTGTTTAGCGATTTCATGTACTCAAAACAGGCAGCCATGTGCAGATATCGCATTCGAGGCGGACAGTAAACGACCAGAGTATAGGTGTTATTATCTATTGGGATTTTGACGGCCTTCATGATCTGGATGTACGTCGTCCGGTTGGCGGATCTGTCCTGGCGACGATGTCGGGGTAATTGAGTGATATTCTTATCGGCCGACGGATCAAGCCAGGCTACGAGGGTAGTACTGGAGCACATCACGAATACCTGAGTGCGAGTGCCACAGTACGGGTAATCTGGCCTTGGTCAACAGAATGCAGTGATTTGTAAAATTCAAAATTCATACTCATTTTTTCTACAGTCAGCGGCTTTGGCTGCGGTTGAGACTTCTTAGGCAAGGAAGTTTGTTGCTTTTTCGGAGCGAAGACGCTTCCCCAGCCGTCCGATTCTTCGCCATCAAGATCCATTTGGTCCCGATCGTGCTCAGGCTTCTGGTTCTCAGTTTCGGGCGCCTCGTCAATAGCCTTCGAAAGCCACTCGTCAATTGCTTTTCCGTCTATTCGGCCAGGTTTGGTAACTCGCCGTAGGTAGGAGCTAGTAATGCTGGCAGAGCTTCTCCAGTCAATGTCCACGCAAGTGTCTTCAATAATATGCAGGGTCCGTAGGTCTGGAATCGATTCGGTCTCTTGGCGTATATACGTTCCTTTCAGTAGCTCTGATCGTGTCGACAACGTGATGGCGCCTAATCCATCGTTCAGGTCCTTCAGATTCCCCATAAGCTTTAGAAACTTTCCATTGTCTCGTATGGCCCATTTCGATTTTGACAAAAGGCCCTTCGTCTTCCGGTGTGCAAACATTCGCTTTTGGAATTGCGTGAAAGAAGATGCCTCGAAATGAGACGCACATACAGCGCTTCCTTCGATTGCAAGGGCGTCATTCGAGGAAGCGCACGGCTGCTCCTCAAGGCCATATTTGCCTTTCAAGGCTTCGGCATCTTGGAAGAGCTTGCTTATATTGAGTAAGATTTGCTCTATAAGCTTGTGTGTATCCGGCTCGTCTAGAAGCGGATCACGATCCCGGTCGGGTCGAAGTATCCCTACAGCTTCACCCCATATCATTAAACGACGTTTCTCGATGCTAAGCTTGACGACGAGAAGCTCATAGTCCGGACCAAGGTTTCGGCCAACCTCAATCAGGTCAAAACACTGCACGCAGAGGGAAAACATGCTGGCAAGGCCGACGGCGCCTATTGCCAGCCCGGCCGCCTCCATGGTCGACAAAGTTAAATATTTAGGAGCTACAGCAAACCTCGATATAAGCAACAGGTTCCAGAGAAGATTCCTCTCTCTCGTAGGGGTGAGATTTGGTTAAAAATCACTCGACGATCTCCACGGCGATGTTTTAGAGAAGAGAAAAGTCGACGAGATTTCAGATTAGCGACTTTTCAGGGCTCTCTAAGGCTTTGAATAGTATACGCGATCGGTTGCTTGTACCGAGGGTTTGCTGTAGGACGCAAGAAACGGTCTCAGAACCTCAAGACCGCGAAAATGACAACACTGTTTGTCCCCTGAAAAAGAAAAACCGAAGAAATCGGACAAGGCTGGACCGGCGTACAGTATCGTATCCGTGCTCCTTGTGGCTGAGCCTATGATAGCCGTCGCCTGCGACGCGGCCGCGTGGTTAGCAAGGGCGTCTCTTGACGAGGCGACCTTTTCAGTTCCATAGTCATAAACGATCGGACGGAAGACATTCGTTGATGCTTTAGACTCTAAGATGCCTGACTTGAAAATGCCGTAGATAAAGATACTTTGATGAAGGTACGCACTCACCTAAGGCACCTCATTCAAACCCAACACAAAAGCGAGGGAAGGATGTGGGCCAGTTCACCGCGCCAAGCTTCGGAGACGCGAGGCCTGCAGACAGAGAATCGGAGCAGCTCGGTAGCGATTACAATCATTTGAGAGTCAGATTCACTGTATCCTGCGAAACATTGCTGTGGAGGTCGTCGAGCTCGTTCCACGGGTATTCTCGTCGATGAGAAGGAAAGACTGCTCCTCAGCGCGGTTACTTGTATCGAGGGTTTAGTGTGAAATGCCCCGAGGGCCGCAGATTCAGATGAGACTCCGACCTGCAGTTTCTCTGTAACTGGAGATTGCTTATATCGAGGGTTTACCGTACATCGCAATGGAATTGTGGAGTACATGAAATGGTTTCCTCTCCTGTGTATGCGGATGCCTAACAAAGAAAGTCTACCCTAATGTTTACATAAATCGCCCTAAAAGTAATGAAACCCAACCATCGACTGACCGGTGATGAACCAGTGTCTGTGACCGCTCGACACACAAAGGAGATTCCCATAAACCCACGAAACGTTCCAATTTCTGTCCAGTAGAAAGATACGAGCCAATACCAATGAATGTATGCATTTGTGTCACCCGATTTCGTGCAAGGTTCGTGAAATCGTAAAAGCGTGGCGAATGCCATTATCGAAACAGAGAACGAAAAAGGAGTAGAGTCATTTCGTGACACACGGTTGACCAGGTATTTAGCCAACGTTTGGTGTCTGAGGTCGAGAGCTTCCAGCACGCTTCGTCTTGCCCTCGTACGGTCTTTCCGGCATGTATTTCCTTTGCCCCTTCTCATCCAAACCCCAAAGCGGCCTTTGCATGAACTCTTCCGAAGCTGAGTTGAGCCAGCCCCACCTCTCAAAGACCACAAATATCTTCGACATTTTGGTCACATCGATGTTGCCAAAGCTCTGGAAGTGGGCCTTTCCAATACTTGCATGCGGTGTTTGATAGCCTTGCCTGCGCATCTCAGCCATTCCAAGCATGGCACGTCGCTTCTGCGTCAGATACTGGTGGATACTCTTGAGCCCAATGCTCCAGGCAAGGATTCCCTCTTCACGGCTGACATGGTCACGCAAAGGGTCTCTGGAGAGCCAGTCTTCGAGAGTCGTGTTCTGTTTCTCTTGCGAATCCTTCAAGATGTCATCAAGAGGAAAGTTCCCTAGGTTGGCAGTTGAAGGATCATAGGCATCATCGAAGAGATGCATGCATTCTGTCTTCGAACACTTGATCGGTATACCGCTAACCATGAATTCTTGCGAATCGGACCCTATCCGGCTATCCATAAGTTTCTTCGTCTCGTTCGCAAATGCCTGATGAGCACCCGTGGACTTCTGTTGTTTCTGAGGCTTTTGTGCAGACTTGTTGGCTTTGGGCTGCGCATGAATTTTGCTGACGGCTGGTTTCTTGGACGGGACTGGGGTTGTTGGCCTTAGCTCATTTTGCGGCTTCAAGTATCGGGGTAGGCGGGCATCGTTAGGCCTTGGAGCATTTTCGTCGTTGACAGTATGCTGAATGTTCGAAGCTTGTCTTGTTACAACCTGGGCTTCCATCATCTCACTCTTTTGAGCTTTGGCTGGCCGATGAGATCTCTCGGTATGGCCTGCCTTGTGACCGCCGTTCGTGACCGCGCCAATTTCAGCTTCGTCTCGGGAACGCTTTGGAGCTTGGTAACCTCTTCTCTTCGACATGGCAGGGCCCTGACTGTCGGCAGCCTTGTTGGATCGCCATTCGTTCAGCTTTCTGCGGATACTGAAACCAGGCTTGCCGTGAAATCTGAGATTTCGATAGTCAGCGGCGAATATCTCGGGTTCTCCTTCCACGCAATATAACTGATAACCCTCGACCGAGAAAAGTATCGCAGGCGGGTAGTTCGTGAAAGGACCCGGAGCGAGCTCGGATCTCGAGTATCTGAATTTGGCAAGGTCGTAGCTGTACCAGGGTAGGTTCATCTCTAGCCTTTGCTGACAGCGCTCAATGTATGCCTTTGTGTCCTTATGGTATAGCTTTTCGAGGCCATGAAATTTGGAGAGAGAACCGAGCCGACGCTTTCGTTGGCTGAACAGCGCATCCTCATCTTCGTGTTTTCGTTTACGGGATTGGGTCAACTCGGGAGAGGCAGGACGGCTCTTGGTACTAGTCTGTGGAGAAGGGATCGCATGCTCCGTTGTGGCCTTGGTAAAGCTAGAGCTTCGAGCAGTGAGAGGAGAATCAGAGTCCGACACGGAACTGGAAAAGAGTTGGCCGGAACCCAGGGTCGGAGAGGATATGAGCGGTGGATCTGCAGAGCTATCTCGATGCAATGGCTTGGAAGGGTCGTTGTGTTTACTGTGGTCGCTCTGAGGAGTAATGTCCGCTACTCCATGAGGTCGTGGATTGTTGGCAATGTCTGAAGCCAGGTGGGTGGGCTCGTTGATCGGTCTGAACCGATCTCGTTGAGGGGTGTCCATGATAACGTTTCCAATCTCTTTCAGGAATCTCTACTCTATTTTGGAGTAACAATTGCTGATGGAGTGTATGATTATTTATCGATCGCAGTAATAGAAGGACGAGCTGGTGGGATAGAAAATGGAGGAGGCAGCGGATGTAATTGAGGCGGGACCAAAAATTGGATTATTGAGAATTCGGATGGTACGGGTGGCGAACTACAGCCAGTGCAGTCGTCCGAGAGACTGAGACGTTCCCACGGATTTAAAAGATATCAATTAATATGAGTGGCCAAGGTGAAATCATCGGGGTTTAAGAAGGCCGTTGGATGGTAGCCTAGATGACGCGGGCAGGTTTGGATTAGTATGCCTCCGATATTTGATGCGATATTGGAAAACAACAGAAAGCTGATGTGTAGCAAGGAAGACGTAGCATAATAGCTACCATGGAAAAGACAAAGGAAAGAGCGTAGCCTTGAGCCATGACTCCAGAAGGTGAGAGTCAGCGGATATGGGTGGAAGGTTCCAGGTGGCCTTGGGCAAACCAGTGAAGGGGAGGGACTAGCAGCAGGCATTGCAGGCAAACGGTGATTGGACAGCCAATGGTTGGCTGTCCAGAGCGTGATCAATTGAATTGGGGCGATGAGTGTTTGCGCAGATGACTGTCCATTGATTCGAGCGACGGTTGCGGTGGTGTTCAGGCAGTGATTTGTGGGTGTGTGCGGTGCTGGGGCGAAGGAGGCCCTGCGGAGTTTGCGCCTTGAGTCATTCGTGTCATTACGCTAGCGTACCATCGCCCGCCAATTCTCTGGCAGTGCGCTGTTGCAACCGGTATCGCCCGTACCCTCGATATAGCCAGCTGACTTACATTTGGTCCCAAGATTAGCTTCAGGCGTCATCGTGCGCATCCTTCACTCTGCCAAGCGGGAACCGGACACCACCAACGCTGGGCAGCCCCCTCCTCCCCATCCTGGTGCGCCCGCCAATTGATCTGCTGCTGCTGCTGGCCGGGCAGTCAATTGACACCTCTTCTCTTTCCAGCGGGTGCATTGACCGCCGCCTCTGGGTTCGCAGACGCTCCATTGGTCTGCGACAAGGCTGGTTGGCACCTGATTCCGCATAACTCTAGCGTTACGTGGCGGCAGCGTAAAGGGATGAGCCTTGTGCGTCTGCGCTGCACTATCCGGCGCAGGTCCCAGAAACTGGAATGCAGAATCAGGCAATTGGCCGCCGCCGCCGCCGTTACGCGCGATCGTGGAGGCCAATTGGCGAATCATGGTCGGCCGCTACCGATGATGCTGGTCCTTGACACCGGTTGCCTCCCGCAGGCAGACAAAAAGCTCAGGTCGTCCACATCATCTTGTTGCCTCTCCCTCTGTCCTGCCGCGTCTATGATACACCCGCCGTCGTCCGCTTGATTGGTAATGGTGGGAGTAAAGATCGCAAGCCGATGGCAAACAGGACGTCATTTGCTGACCAGGGTCTCCGACGCGGCCCTGGGTCCGGGGCATTCCTCGGACTTATCGGACGATTGTTGGTGGGTTGCCACCAGGGTAACAGGCTCGAGAATTCTGGATTACATTATCTGGATGCCGTCCTAGTGTATGTCCGATGGTCGCAAAGAGGTGTCGAGCAGCAGATGATACCAATTGACGGCTGATCATGGCTCGGCCCATCATTGGCGCATTGACCGTGGCCAGATGACCTGCCCAATTGTCAATTGACCTCCCCCATGTCTCACGATTTCGAAACGAGGGTGTGCTGGACAGGCATCAAAGCGACATGTGATTGTCGCGTCCCCGATCTGCTGATGGCGACAACTTCGCTGAGGGTGTTCTCGTTGCTCATGCTTGCGTTTCACGTGTAGCCAACCCCCCCGCTGACCGTGGCGTAGTCTTGGCACCCAAAGGAGCCGTGGGCGTGTACGACCAGCAGCGCCGTGGTACCCAGCGGCCGCAGCTTAGCTTTCCGGACTTTGGTCTTACTCAGAGGCCTCTACGGTCGCTTCTGGCAAGGTTCACACGAACAGGCTTTTACCTACAACCTGTTGCCTGTTGCCTGTCGCTCTCCAGCGACCTCACGTACAGTGGAGTAGCCTCACGGGTAAGGCGCCACCCGCTCGCCGATCGTCGCGGGGATGCGCCGGGCTGACCCCAGAAACTCCTCCCGCCGCCTCTAGCCGTACAAAGTAACTCCTACGCTTGCGAGGTACCTCCGTCCCAGACTCGCAAGCCTTGAAGGACCTTGATGGAACATGGCAGTAACAGAAATTGCCAAGTTCAAGTCCTCAACTAACACGGCCAGGTAGTTCAGAGAGGTGCCTGTGTCTCAGAGTCTTCCCGAGGCTCCCGTCCAAGGCGGAGGCTCTGCTTGCGTCATCCTGATGTCTTATCGATAACTCGGGACCGAAAGGCCGGTCCCCGAGGTCCGTTGACTCTCCGGCAACAACCTCCAAGGGACTCTTGACCGAGTTGCCGAATGCTTCTCATCAGACAACCAGAATAATCTCGTCTTAGCAATTCCGACGAACACTGTGCGTCCTGACCTTCACTGGCAACGTTGGACGACCTTGATGCATGCATCGTCAAAGATACACAGACAGCTCATATCGAATTTGTACTTTCAAAGGCATCTAAAAGTTCGGTGGGTCTAGGAAAGCGATAAATCATGATAGCTGATTGATACGGCTGTTTGTTTTCTCACACAGCTATCGAATATCCCATTTGTGGCAGCCTTGCGATTTCCTTACGAACAAGTATTGATGCCTCAGGCCATAGAGCACCAATCAATTGGCAGATTCTTCCACGAACAGGCCTCACTGGTTGCCTTGCAAGGCGTTGAAGACTTTAACGAGCATCACTTATTACTTGGCTGGATTGCCATACCAGCTATCAAAGTTCTATTCGCCAAAAGGCATTGGGTACCCAGGTGGAAATGCCTTGACATACTTTCCAGGCAGGCTTGAACTTTTGAAAGACGGTCCTGATTTCTAGGGTATACGCGCAAGCGCTGGTGTACAGAGGCCTTGCAAGACTGCTACCACGTGACGTTCGATATACGCAGCCGATCGCGTGCATGGCCCAGTGCCATAGGGAGCTCTGAGAAAACGCTCTCGAGTCTCAGCAGATGTGCTCTTCTGTAAAGTATTACTCTAGAGGCTATCGAGCTATTTTTGCCAAAATTCACATTCGTGAGACAGAAAAACCATTTTCGGGAGATGTTACTTGTAATGAGGATTTACCTTGTCTGCTATGTTCTAGTGGATTCTGCGGTTGTTGCATCCCACTCTGCTCATGCCTTTGCGCACTGGTTTGAACACCTGCAGGCCACTTTCCAACAGGCTGTCAGAGTTTCCGATCACTGTTCTCTCGCTCTCTACATAACCACCGAGACGGAAAAGACCTAGACTATCGGACTTGGCGAAGTACCGCATCACGTTCCTGTCGAATATTCTAGACAATCTCCTTTATACCTATCTATTCCCCTTTCCATTTCTGCTTCGATAGTCCGAAGAAGGTATCTAAACTCCAGTCTCTGCTCCACGCCTCACTCATACACCATTCTTCTCCCCTGCGCATATTCCCTTTCACCATTCATCCCGTCTTCCGCCCCCTTACACCCACACCGCCCTCTGTCACCCCATCCACACTCTCATCTCGCAGCATAGGGCAAGCATTGGCGTTGCTGGTCTCCTCCACTCGCTTGGGATGAACAGAGGGTCTTCGGCTTGTTGGGTCTGGGGGAACTGGGTGCATCGCAGACCTGGAGATTGGACGGTTTGATGGAACTTGGAGTAGCGGTTCGTGATCTCATGACAGATGCTCCCTGACAAACCTGCCTCAATGATCAGAAAGAGATTAGCATCTCGAGCACAATCCGTTATGTATCAATGATCAAGTATTTCCCACTCCATTCTGTACCTACTCTCCCTTCGGTCCCTATTTCTATCTCTCCCTCAACATCCTCGTCCTCGTTCTTCCTCTTTTCTCACTGGCACTCCATCTTCTTTACCGGAAACGGAGATGTTACCGCTACTCCTGCTGGGCGTTTTGATCTTCTCTCGTTCTCTCGTTCTTCGATTTATACTCTTACTTCATACTTCTATATCTCCCGCACTTTATTTAATAACTCTGTTTAGCGTTTTCGCGTACTCACCTTTAACGCTTGAAGTAGTCTGTTTGATATTCGTAATATTTCGCCGCTTCTTCCTACGGCTTCTTTGGCGACAGTTTATTTATGCTATTTAGGGTGATGGTAGGCTCTGCTATCTCTGTTTTGAAGGGGTGAATGTAAATAATCTATTAAATATATTTCGCGAACGTACATTACCTTTTTAAATCGGAATACAACTTTAGACGCCTTACTGAGCACCTCATTTAGGGCGCTCACAGATCTAGAACTACAATGTACCACCACGACATTGGTTTTGGTTCTTTTCATCAGTGGGTTATCGCCTATCCGCACGACCTCCTCCTCCTCGGCGTACTTCCAGAACTGCGGCGCGACCCAGCCGGGTCTTGCGAGGACGATCGGGAGACCGCCGCTGCCGCTTGGGCGGTTAGATGCGAGGAGTCGAAAGAGGAGAGGATGCAGAGCAGGCGTCGAGGGACTGCTTGGAGAAGTTTGTGAGGGCTTTTTCGCGGATGATTTTGTTGTACGGCCTTGTGCACGTAGTGCACAACTTATAGATATTATGTACCTTGCACATTATATATATCTTATTTATTGCCACACGCGGTATTACAAAAGGTTTTGGTGAGTTTGGAAGACTTGGACGAGGACGCACCGGCGCTTTCCTCTAGAACAACAGTCTTGATGCGCTGACGAACGAGGATTTGCGTTTACGTGAGGAGGTATCATAGACAGATACGGTGCTCTCGGCCATAACGACGGTGAGGGTCTTCGCGTCGGGCTTTTCGTCGGTTACTTCCGTCGAGCTGTGCTCGGGCGATAGAGTCCTAACCCTCGCCTATCTTCTTAGCGGATTCTTGGTGGGCGAAGTCGCGGTGGAGTTCGAGGTCGAGCGTGGAATTGACCGAGCTTGACGTGGGGGTTTTTTGGCGCAAATTTTGCCGGAGACGTATAGCTAAAAGGCTTAAACATTAAAAGAGAGGGCGGTTATGGTAATAGAGAGCTTAGTGTGGACGCGCGTGGAGGAGGTGCTGCCGGTAGAGGAGGTTGTGGTAACACGGCGGACCGCGGTGGTGCAGAGAGTATCGGTGGTCATATAAGGTTGTAGGCGTGTCACTAGGAGGTTGTTAGCTAGGCAGGGGAAGTGTGGAGGAGGGTGCTCAAGGGACCATCTCTTCTGGCTCTTCGGGTTGGAAGGTTACGGAGCCGGAGTTGTCACGGTCAATGGACCTTTTAATCAGCCGCATTGTCCAAGGTGATTGCGCGGTCTAAATGTGCTTCAAGAGCGACATAGCGAAATAGATGGCAGCACAAGAGAGTCAAAGCTGTCGTGTATTAGCGATGATATCATGAAGGTACCAGGGACTTTGTAGCAGGGTCAGAAAGTGATCGAGGGATGGTAACCGTCTCGGCTAAACAACGGCCTTGGAAAAACCACCGCCGCTTCTCAGACCGACGTTCCTGAACCTTTTCTTTTCAAACACCCCCGAATACACCTTAATATACTCGCCGATTGTTTTACGTACGAGCTTGAAGGCCCTTCTAATCCTTTAACAGCGGATATGGCTATCTTTCGGTCGACAGCCCCAAGATGTGAAGTTTGCTAATGCCATCAACAGTACAGCCTTTAATTGTTTCTCAGCAAATACGCCGTGTCATGGCTTTGAGAAGTATACGCATTTCCTCGATGAATGGCTCCCATCTAGGCGTCATTACTACGTACAGATATCCGAGGCCGAGAGAGGATGCTTGGAAATTGGGGCCCCGTGCATGAACTTTTTGAGCGGCATGCCGGTCCATGAAATTGCCCCAGCAAGGCACCCATAAGAAGCAGCTTTGAACACTTTTATACACGCTGCCTCTTTGCAGGCGACTATCGTACAGGGTTACAGCTGGAATGCCTACCTCGGGTCCGTGGATCCCGACAAATTGTACGGCATCCCTTTTTGGGATTTGCAGTAATGAGGCGCTTGGACTTTCTTTCGTCTTTGCCAATACTTCTCTACGGAAGACAAATTCGTAAGTAGGCTGTGTAAAGAACAGCCGAAGTAGTCTACACTGCCTTCTTTTTATAGGTCTTACAAGACTCGCCCTTCTCATTTATTATGTTGCTGCAGCTTGTCAGTTCTAGTCCTTGCAGAATTTATCTGGCTTATTCTCCTTGCTTGAACTACCATTTGGGGCAAACAATGCCTCCTTGGACACCACGGATCAGCAGCAAACCAAGTCCTTTTGTACGCAATTCTACAATAGATGCATGTGAAGGGTTCCCAGAGATGATCGCTTGGAAATCGATTGGGCTGCCATCCTACGACAGATCTGAAAGCACCAAGCTCGCTTGTATTGTCGCTGTCATGGCAAGCGCAATTATTTGCCTCGCGGGTTTCGTCGTTGCAATTGATGTCTTCTTTCATCCTGACCCAAACTGGGGATCTCTCCGCCCTTGGAAAATATCTTCTGGTAACGTCGAGGTGGTCACACTCACTACCACCTTCATAATTACAGCCTGTCTGGAAGCACTCGCCTTCATCCATGCAACGTCTCTGCGGTGGGCTCTATACCAAGAGAATCGCCTTGAATATAATACGAATCTACGCTTATTTACTAGCTCTCGCTCAAGTGGCCCAAACAAGTGGTACACAAACGTCCTCTCAGTAGCTTCCTTGATCATCTGCTATGCATCGACATCTACTCTCTTTCTTCGAGACTCTCTAGCTAGTCAAGAACCGGACCAGGGGTTTTCAGACGACACATCATCCTACGTCAAAGTGAACAATGTGGCACTATGTAGCCTTTCTGTTGGAATGTCAATCCATATTGTCATCGCAATCTGGTGTATGCGAACTAACTTGCAGCACATCCCTACCTGGAGCTCGAATCCGCTAAATAATACATTGGCAGCTCTGCACGGGCGTCTGACTAGACAATCTGGTCGATGTATGATGGGCATTCACCATATATTGATGGAAGCGCGGCCTACTAAATCCCTTTCTTTTCAAAAGAGCTTTTGCAAATGCAGAAATTCGATTGTCCGGCTGACCGTTCTCGTCTGGCTCCTATTTATTCTCATGGTGACCGGCTTAGTCACCGCGCTGTTGGTGAGGTACCCGATAGCGTCGAAACATATTGGAATTCCATGGAAGTTTCAAGTCTCTTGGTCTCCGAAGTGGTTGATTATAGAATCATCGGAAATTGTGACTAATGCTTTTACGATCATCATGACATACGGAGACAGCTCCCACCATCTCCCTGTTTGGTTTCAATGCTTCCTGGTCCTGCTCTTTGTTGCCGCTACTCAGGGGCTACAGACTCTTGGGTTACATCTTATCGGACTGGTTGTCAACATATCACGTGATGAAAAATACTGGCGTGATAGCAACGTGGCCCGTGGACGGGGCGGCACATCATTGAAAACCAATCCTATAGTATCCGCGCTCCGGAGCTGGGAATATCTAACATTCTTTATAATTAAAGCTATTCAGCACTGGCTACTTGGCCAATCTATCCTCCCCAGCCTCTTCGGTTCAGATCTTCTCTGCGTTGATATATTGTATTTTCGACTCTTAATTACTCTACTTGTGGCCCTCCTTTGCGCCGGATTCACACTATATCTCATCCATAGGAGACCAGCCGGACCACAGCCAGCAGCCTGGGGCCATCTCCAAACGCTGGCTAATCTGATCGATGACTGGAATGTTGGCGAAGGCGGCAGCCTATACTGGGGTGACAAAGGCGTTATTGGTCTCGGCGGGACTCGCCACGCCGGTACCAGCGGCAGCAAGGAGCGCCTTGGAAAAATCCACCGGAACTCCTTGTACGCCGGCGATCACGCGGTGCGATGAGGGGTGGAGAAAATCTTCAGCTGAATTCTGCGCAAAGGGGTCAGTATAGAAATCTATGCCTGCCTGAGAAAGCTCAGAACGCATTGTTCATTTCGAGGGCAATCATAGCCTGGAAAGAAAGACTGTGGATCTGATGTGCGGAAAAGGGATGTATGATGTGGAGGTGATGGGACGGAGCCACCAAGGAGCGGCGAAGTTACGATGTTGGAAAGATCGTCGGAGCGCGACTACGTCGATACGTGAACACAGTTGTCAAGGAATACCTTGTCTGGTGGAAAGGCTACGGTCCCGCATACGATGATTGGTATGAGGCCGATTTGCTCCACGACTTTAAGCACCTGGTACCAAGACTTCGAGAACATGCATTCCAACCCTGTCGTGAACCCACAGATCCCTCCTCCGCCTGCTAAGACCCGCTGGGGGCGGAAACCTCAAGCACGTGACGCCGCAGAAGAAGCTATATAACCGGAAGGACCTCGCAGTCCCAGCCTGCACATCGAGATGTCAACGAAGGCAGAGACCGATGGCGGTCGGCGGGTAGTCGAGGGCGCGGCAGTGCTCGCCGAGCGTGCGGCGTCCCTAACGGCGTGGGAGGTAATCGGACCTGATGCCGACCACGATGGATTGGCGTGTCTTCTTGTTGTTGCAAGGCTCGATTATCTCGCTTGTGCTCGGGTCTGCCGTCGAGCGGACCTTAATTTGGAATTTCGGGACCTTCTCTGGCTCGTACACTAGTTCAGAAAGCGAGTCCGCGTCGAACTCGTAAGCATTGTGTAGCGCGGCAGGAGAATCCAGCTATCGCCTCCATCCTCTTTCCCCCCGTTCGAGACCGTTTCATCCAATCTATTCGCTCACGACGCTTTAAAATAATTCATCCAGTTCATTACCATAAACTTGTTCATTCCGTCCAAACACGGCCCGTTTGAACAGTTCAATAGCCATCCACCGTTCAAAATTTAGAGAGAGGGGGTTGGGGGGAGAAAGAGTTGAAGGATGTCGTGGGGGGTTGATGTATGCATAGAGGGCAGGGGAGAGAAGTTTAGTGGTTTACGAGGGCGAGCTGCGGATGGGGCGTGGATGTGTGCCGGGGCGGCGGGCCTTTTGTGAGGTGGTATGAAGGCCGAGGGTAAAGGTGGGGAGAATGCTATGGTGATATTATGAGAAAGGATCGAGATTGGAAGGGTTCATGGAGGATGGATTATGGAAACGCTGTGAATGAGAATGATGGATTACGGAGCGCGATAAGAACGATGGATTATGGAACGCGATGAGAATGATGGATTATGGAACGCTATGAGAAAGACAAACTGTGAAACGCTATAAGAAGGATAGACTAAGAATACAGATATTAGTGATAGAGTCAGTCATGCTCAAACGCCACTTCACAAACGAATGCACGCCAGTTTCTCCCCCAAAATCCCAACCCCGCTGCCCTGCAATTCTAAGCCGAAACGTCGACATGCTGCTGCACCCCATTCACCCCGTTCAACCCGTAATTGCTCATCACCCTCTTCATCTGCTTCTTCGTCTCGTGCCGCTTATTGCTCCCCTGAACATCCATGTGGATCGTCCACGTCGCCGGCTCGTTCCACAGCCCCAACTCCTCCACCGATTTCTTCTTGAGATCCCATTTCTCGGGCGCGCCGACATTGATGGTCGGGAAGCGAGCGAGCACCTTGCCGACGAGGCTCTTGATCTCTTTCTCCTGCTGGTCCCATCCGCCGAGAAGCTGGCACGTGTTCTTCAGCCGCTCGGCATGGCGGTTGACGACAGGGAGCATGGCGGCGTCGCTGGCGGCATCGTCGAAGTCGTAGTCGTCGTGGTCTTCGCCGTCGACGATTAGCTTGAGGACGTCTTTGTGGACGGAGAGGGCTTCTTCGAAGCGTGAGGTTGAAGTCTGCAGTTCGGCAAGCAGCTGGTAGAACACGAGGGTGGACGGATCGGTGGAGCCTCGTGCGCGGCGCAGGTTGTAGCAGATGTCTTCGCAGAGTTCGATGGCTTGATCTCTGTGGCCATGGGCGAACTTCGCGTTGACGAGACTACGGCCCGTCCCGAGGATAAGATCTTGGGACCAGAGCTTTTGGGCTTCGCGAGAGGTCCAGAGTTGTTGGAGGAGTTTCTGTTGGCTTGTTAGCTGCGTGTAAACGAGTCTCCCAGAATGGAATTGACTTACCTCCAGGTACCGATGATTATGCTGACGCCCAAGAAGAGCCACGAGTTCCTCTAAGTCTTCCACAGGGAGCCTGACAAGACTCAAGCCGGCATCACTGCAACAGTCAAGGACGTGCTGAAGGACAGTCTTAGACAACTCAATCATATTGTGACGCAGCTTCTCATCAAGCAATTTCGAGGTCATCGGGCCTGTCAAATACTGACACAGCTTGAGTCCCCAGCCAACGTTCTTGAGCTCACGGTATGCATCGTGTGAAGATGTAAACTGATAGACGCAGCACGCCAGATCATAGGCTTGCTGGTACTTACCATGCTCGAGCAAGAACTTGATCTTGTTAACACCAGACACTACAGCAGCGTGAGTAAGGTTGATGTCCTTCTTGACTTTGGTCAATTCGTCGAGCAGTGTCATCACGAAAACGAAAGACACCTCAGTCTTGGTCTTTATGGATGTTCCATAGGCATGGATGAAAACGTCGAAGATCCGCTTCTCCACAATCTGGCACTGGTGATGTCGCTGGTGAGTATGGAGGAATTGCCGCAGGCGTGCACCATGTACGAGAATGATTATAATTTCTGCTTTGCTTTCCGTCACCCGCTTGAAGGACTCAAAAAGCATCTTTTCGGTAATAAGAGTGACCATGATCTCCGAGTAGCTAATCTTGACTGCTTTTCGGAGCTTAAGTTCAAACGCAACCAGGAAGATATATGTGATCTTGCCGTGGTGATGACTGAGTTTGACCTTGTTGGTGGCCTTCTCGTTAATAACAACCTGGCCATGTAATTCTTGCAGAAGTTCAAAGGCTTCTGCAGACATTTCGAGTTCCAGGAAAATGTTGGCGATTGCAATTGACGCACTGTACAACCTCCATGCCGACTTTTCAACAGAAATGACTTCAACGACGAGTTCTCGAAGCATGTTAACAATGCTGCTATGTGCCTCTTTCGTGTTCAGCTTCTTATATAGCACTAAGACCGCGCGCAGGTGAGAGATAGTGGTCTCGTGCCAACAGCCGAGGGATTTCTTAGTCTCACTAAATCTCTCAACACTTAAAGAAATTGCGCGCTCCACAGTAGTTGTAGAGACTGTGGTCTGAGAGGAGCTGATAGTCTTGACATATAGCTTTGTCAGCTTCGTCTTCACACGTTCAAAGATTGAAGTGGAAGATGACGTGGTGATGGTTGCGGAGGCGGTGGAGGTCATAGATGAAGTCTTCTTGATGACTTCTTCATAGATCGAGATTGCTTCATGCTCGTATTTCTCGTGACGCTCGCAAACGTTAGCGTAAGCAATTGAAGCTTCAATGGCAATTGTAGACGAAACCCCAAAATACTTTGAGCTAGTCTCCCTATATTCGAGAGCTACCTTTCGTTGAACCATGAATTCAGCTCTCATATGCACTTCAAGCACGGTAGAATATGTCGCGTAGATCGACCTGACAATTTCCAGCTCGAATTTTCGTTCGTGATGATGGTGAACATATGTTGCCCAGAGGATCTCGCAGATGTCTCGAGTATCTGCCCAACGCTTTTCTGAAGAATAGTACTGCATCAAGATGACCGCTGCTTCGAACGCACTCGAATGGCAGACACGCGAGCCTTTATTGAGGATTGACACAATTTCTGAGTAACACTCGTAGCAGCGAGTGTAGCCGTAGCGTCGAAGCAAACCAGCAAACGCATATAGCATCTTGATCGTCCGAGAGTGGCCAGCCCCAAGCTGCCGTTTGTAGCACGAAATTATGTCCGAGTAGATCTCGATGGTCTTTTCGTGCCTGTGATGTCGCTCGTAAAAGGTAATCAGACAGTCGAACGCCCTAGTCACCTTTTCGTCTTCGATGTGGAGAGAAAACATGCATGCTTGGTAGATGCGAATGTAAATCCGCTCGGCTTCTTCGAACCGGCGCTCCTCCACATAGCATTGAGCAAGTCGGATGGCGATCGTGATAGCTTCCTCAACGCAAGTTTCAGCCAGAGCAATCATACCGACACCAGTAAGCACAACACCCCACACTACCTCAAGCGTAGCAGTCATTGTGCTGATTGCCTCCTGCCACCGTTCTTCCCTGCAATACACGGCAACAAGCGCATTGCAAGATTTGACGATGCTCTTCCGCTCCTTCGTCGACTTGTATGAAGAGATCTGGCTCTTGAAAATTTCCTTGATCATAGTCTTCGATTCTTCTGTCACCGTTGTTGTCGTCGTTGACGTTGTAACCGTCTCCGACCGAGATTCTCTGGTTGTCTCTCGCGTGGTAACCTCCTCAACTGTCTCAGAGATAAGTATCGTCGTGGACTGAGCTTCCTCATGAGTAATCTTCTCGGTCTGTTTGAACCAGCCCCAAACCTTCTTAAATACAGAAACAGCGACAGTGAGCAGTCCAAACGACCTCATCAGTTCCCCGACCATCTTAAGGCGTATGACCAAGATCTCTGATTCCAAAGTGGTGGACTCGTACTCCGCCCAAAGGCAGATCAAGATAGCAGTGGCTTCTTCGTGTCTCTTTATCCGCTGTAAGAATCGTACGTAGGCGATTGCACAGTCAAACTTCGCAATGTGATACTCAATTGAGGCTTCAGCGTGACATAGCTCGACCATTCGACGCCATACACTAACAAAGACTTCCTCTGCTAGGATGATTTCGCCTCGGGTTTCATGAGACTCTGCCTTTCGAATGATAATCTCAATTTGCGTAATGTCGATTTCCTCGAGGTATTCATCAGATACCTCGAATATAGATCCGCCTTCCCATGGAGTGATAGCCTCCTTTGACCCTTTCCGAAGGACAATCGTCCATTTCTCGATTTCAGCGTACTCCTCGGAATCGCGTCCGTAGAACATGATGACGTATTCTTTGATCTCTTGGTAAATGCGTTCCGCGGATTTCTCCTCTTGTATTTGAATATAGAGTTGGAATAACAGTCTTGAGTAGCGAATCACGAATTCGCCTTCTTCTTGATGTTTGTATTCGGCAATGACAAACCTGAGAATTTTCTCTCTGCGAATGATGATCTCCGTCCTAGTCACGTCCGAGACAAGCTCCGTGAAAGTCAAGAACAATGCACTGCACTTGAGAGCGAAGCTATGGTAATGTGTCTCTATGGCAACCTGGGAAGCTCGAAAGACGAAACTAGTCGCAGTGTCGAAGTGGTGGCACTCTTGATGGATGCTCCCAAGAACTGCAAGAGTCTGTAGAACCATAACATGTTTCTCGCCGAAAACATCTTTGCGCAGACGTAGACACAGGTTGTGTAACTCCAGAGAGCCTCTAATCGTGAGTGATGCATTCCAACGAGACCATTCGCACAAAATCATTTGAATTGATGACGGGAAGACTGCTCTGAACTCAGAGGAGAGTTCAAGAGTCTTCTCATGATACATGGAAGTCTCGCGGAAATGTGTAACCCAATATGTCAAGCTGTACTCCATAAGGCAGTGTTTGCGGTATGTATCTTCAACGTCTTTGGTAGGAGGAAGCTCGAATGACGGATCCGCTTCTTGGAAGCAATGCTTGGAGTAAAGTAGCATTCTGAGTAGCATATCATTTTGTGCGCCCTGAAGAGAAAGCAGCTCTCTAAGGTATTGTCGAAGTGCGCTTTGTCGGAATCGAACAACACTATGGGATTGAACAATAAGGAAAAGTCCAAAGTTCTCTCGAACAAACTTGTGGATGTCAAATCTTTTGTCAGAAAGAATGTTGTGTTGAATATCGACTCGGAGAAGTTCGCTCAGCTCAGACATTGTCAATGGTCGTCGGGCGACTAGGACCCATTCCAGAAGTCGTTTGACATCCGGTTGTTTCAAGTGAACTTTTTTCATCACCTGATGAAACAGCTCCTGTAGATCTTTGGGTGACTCATCAGCCACCTTCAAGAAGCCCTTTGGGCTATCTTCGGATATCATAGACCTTGCCACAAGTTCAGCCCACAGAAATGAGCCTTTAGCACCGTTGACAACTTGCTCTTGGACCTCTGCTTGTTCGTCGCCAGACAGGTGTTTGAAGTGACGGTTCGGCTGCAGTATCTCCTCCACCATGCGACGAATGTCGTCGTGGGTCTGCGCGGCAGTGAGCTGCATATCTCTCACGTGACCGAGATTATTCGCGTATTTTGATCTCGAGAGAATGACGGCCCGAACATTGGCGTAGTCCTTTGCCAGGCGGTGAATGCGTTCCGCAAAGCCACGCGCCGTTTCATCACCTCCAGCTATCTTCTCCAGGCCATCTATGATGATGATTAGATGGGTTGATCCGTCACTTGATTTTGAAGGGTCTGCTGTGGAGGGTTTTGTCCTATATCCTTCGAGGCCGAGTTCCAGAGCATGCCATAAGGAAGTTTCAAGCTCCTTTGTATTGCCGGAGGTGACGTAAGCCCTGTGTGCGGACACAAGTTTTGAGAAGAGCTGCGTATTGCCAACGTTCTGTTGGAGTAGTTGCAAAAGAAGGCTTTTGACGCATGCCAGAGTGGTAGACTCGGTAGGTAAATCCGATTCAAATCGGTACTCGATAGTCTCGAAGGATCTCCTCGCTAAATGCCGCTGTAGACGCTCCTCAATCCAGCCTGCTAAGACTGTCTTTCCACTTCCAGTTGGTCCCGTGATAGCGAATGTTTGGCTGGAACTGCGGACAAAGTCGAGAAGATAGGACTGAAACCATTCGCAGGTAAATTCTGAGCGATAAGCTTTGGCACCGAATGTGTCGGAAGCCAGAAGCTTGATGACGCTATCGCCTGGTTCAAGCCATTGACGAACAGCGCTGATGTGCATCGAGGATTCAACACGTCCTTGCTGAAGAGCGTAGTTCCACATGGCATCGGCGATGGCTTCTTTTTGCCGATGGAACAGATCGATTGTTCTGCCAAAGACGCTATGGAAATCAATTGTGGCTGTTTTCCGCGACGTTGTGGAAAGCTTGGCGCGATAGGTTATAGCCATTTCAGAAATAAGTCCCAAGAGTGTGCAGAATGCTTGCTGCAGTTCATGCTGGATGGCGAAGTCCACGGCAAAGCCACCGTGTTTGACGAGGAACCTTAAGGAAAGGCCAATCCTGTGGAGCACCGCGAATGATGTCTCCAACGCCTTAGCCGATTCTCGTCCGAGCTAGATTTATATCAGCGCTTGCATATAGATGAGAAAATTCGTCTTACCTGTAACAACAGGCAACAACTGGCAAGTCCAATGTTGACCCCGAGATAGCTATCAGGTGTGAACTCTTCCAGAATCTCAGCGTACGAGGATATCTGCAGAGCAAAATACTCCGCAGACCTTAGGGCTCTGTCCCATCGACTTCCACGATGAGGCATTGACGTTAATCTTTCCTTGTTGAGAAAGTCGATGAAAGTCTCAATCGACATCCCCTTAATGAACGTATCGTCCACATTCACGAGCTCGGTGGTCATCTTCTTGCATGCATGTACAATGCACTTCCCGACAGAGCTTTGCTCGGGCGAATAGATGACCGAGGATGTGGCTGAACGGTACTGTGAGAAAGAGCCAACAGTGGGAGAAGATGCCATGACGCCGTTAGTAGTCTCAACCTGGTCAACGCCGTTGGGCTTCGATTTGTACGACATCTCCGTTTTCTCAGGAGTGAGCGGTGCAGTTTTAGGGAAGCCTGAACATGTTAGCAGATCGCTTGAAGGTAAAGGGTACTACCCACCCAAAGGTTTACCGCGTAGACCAAGCATTTGCAAAATCTTCTCTGTACAGAAACAACACCGACGGTTGCGGTTTTTGGGATGCGTCCTTTCGAAGGACATGAACAGGAAAAAGAGCTCTCTTTCCAAAATCCTTTGAGGGCCTATTTAACCACTTCATGAGTACATCGACGAGGATCTGGGCCCAGTCAAAGTAGAGACAAGGAAAGGATTTGCATCCCGTGATAGGATGTCCTGAATAAGAAACCATGCTCGTGAATCAACTTCTCGAAACGACGATTCGCTAGACGTAGAACAGCCACAACACGGCCCCACAGAGATCCAGGTGAGCCATCGCAAGCAGGGTGTACCGTTTTAGGACCGCCAATCTCGAAAGAATTGGCCTAGACCATGCGTTCTCGGTAAGGGTGTATGGGGTTTCGGTGCTTGCTTGGCCTGACAATTGGAGGCGCCCATTGGGAGGAGCGGAAGAGACTGTAGCTTGACTACTGTCGACTCGTACTCTCGAATGTTTGGTGAGTGTCTCCTGCTCAAGCCATGGATGCTCTGAAAGCTGCAGCTGTGAGGAATTCGGTCGACAGGATAGTACTCTCCGAGTAATCACCGTGTAGGGTTTGAGTTCGACAGTACGTAGTCTAAGCCAGCTGAACGAGGAATGGAGCGGAACAATCTCTAACCAGAAGTCTATCATTGGCTTAGCATCTCGACAAATGGGGAATTGGCGCCAAGGAGAGGTACCGTGGCTGGCTGGGAGTGCAAAGATGTGTGCTTTTTTGTGCCATGATGGTAAAGTGATCTTCAAACAGAGTCAGGGACGGATCGTCGGAGATAAGGGTCCGACACCGACACCAGCCGAGAGATCGGGCGGGGAAGCTTCCAATTGGTTCGCCTAACAATTGCGTCCTTCTCGGACGCATTCTCGAACGCCCAATTGAGCCACCAACTTCAGGGGTGCATTGCGTGGCTGATGGCCAGATCGCCTATTCCGGACATCTCCAGACCCATTTAAGCCGTCCTCCCCTGTGGCTAGCTGAGGGAGTGCCCATTTGAGGAAATCCTGAGACTCCCCTACATGCTTAGCTTGAAAAATTTATCAGGCGCGCTCTCTGGGCGATCGAATGATCGACTCCTTTTCATGACTCTGGAACTAGCTGGTTCTGCAGCGCAGCTGATTTGGCAGTCTTGACCACCAGACGGGGCGGCCCGCATAGCTGTATGTCTTGACTTGTTCCCTTCGTTGTGGAGATTATAGAGATCGGCGTGGACTAACACGGGCAATTGCGCCGGCGGCCTTTTGCCACGAGCTCGTCCTTGCGTTCCCGATGGTTAAATGCAGCCACAGCAGTCAATGGCACGCCAAATAGCTCATCCCACAGCCTCGCATGAGACCGCTCGTTCCAGCAAGGTCCAAAGCACAATTTATACTCCTGAGATATGCGTCCCGTCATGCAACAATCTCCGTGCCGCATCCCAATTCTGGCAGGGTGGCTGATACCCCTTATCATCGGCTCTTCTCAGCCTATCACTGAGAAGGCTCCGGCCTGAACCTGGGCCTTACGTTGACGAAGGAGCCTCTCTGTGCTTTTGACATGCAAAGGTTGGTGGGCATAAGGCGTGCGTGGAGACTAGGCTGAACCCTGACCGCCTCATATCTAGGTAGGTTGATTGCACGGCGGATTAGGTACGCATGCTTGGATGTCCACTTGCGCCTTATTAGCCTGTCATCTTTCCCAACCATACTCTCAAAATATTCTCGGCATACATTTACGGTGCGAACGGGTCCCGGAGAGCCTGAACACATCGGTCTACGAGATTCGCCTCCTTAGGTTACTTTCCTCGCAAACGAATGGATCTGATACTTTCAGCCTTTGCTCAGATGAATGCGTTTTCCCACCTGATCCACTAATATAAGCTGCACTGTCGCGTCAATGAGTCGATCTTCAAGATACAGCTGCTCACTTATGCATGCTGAACCGACGTCAATCATGCTGCATGTGTAGCCTTTTAGAGGGAATATGCATTGCACGATCTCTGCTGCGAACTAATTCCGGCAATGGTTTGAACATGACTCAGAAATCGGTTGGGGAGATAGAAACGACCAATCCAATTGTGTGGCACCTGTCTTGCACGGTCGCATCTCAGATCGTGGCCGAGATCTGCAGTACAAAATCAATTTATGGGAAAGAAGTTTTTGTGTTGGATGGCATGCATCTGTCCACGTCAATTGAATGTCTCCGTAGGGGTCAATACCAGCGCAAATATCGGCCGATCGCAGTCACGCGTATACCACCAAAACCTCCCTCCGATTTCACGTCAACTGCTCAAACCTCACCCTCTCAAACCCATTATTCAAAGCTTAGATTTCCGTCAAACAACTCAGTAAAGGACTACATTAGTACCTCTGACCGGCTCTAACCCATTATCTCTACGCTTGGCCCCGGGATCGGGACAAATGCACTCCCACTTTTCGCAGGGAAGCCCAAATATACCCCCTGGTCAGTCGGCTTTCTAAGAAGCACGAATTTAACCTTCAAACCTGCAATTCTATCGTCACTCGGCGTCAGCAAGCTTCTAGTCTACTAAGTAGTCGAAGCGATGTAAGAAGTTCTCTGCTTCAATAATTCCGGCTAGGATCAGGGAACGAAATCTACGCACTCCTAGGTGAGGTTAACCTCTCCGGGTTGTGCCCGTCTTTGGCCAACCTCCTTTACCGAAGGCCTTGAAGGTAGGCTTCCGGAACACATTTTACCGCTCCGTATTCTACAAAGCCTCACCCGTAACTTTTGAGATCGAACCGTCTCGACGAGCTTATGTTGCATCAACGATGTTCTCAATTTTCAAAGCACAAGGATAGGCTCGTTCCCTTATGCATTCTGCAAATTCGAGTCTCTCACTCTCTATATTGAAGCTCCACCACACCACGTAATTCCACCAACGCCATGCTCCATGCCTTAACCCTGTCGTCTCCCAAGGTCTCTGCTCCGCTCCACTATCCCTATTCCACTAAACGCCGCGCACAAAAAAGCCTCGCATCTCCTCGTACCAAGAAGAACTCCTCCCTGCTCCCAATCCGATCCAATCCGACACCCCGTTCCTTCTAACCCAACCCAGCCCAACCCAACCCAACTCTCCCTTCATCCCACACCATGAACACAACCCACCCCACTCCAAACTGCCTTATCTTCCTTTCCCTCCCACTCCCTCCCCTTACCTTTCCATACAATCAATCAAATCCCGCTCATCCATCCCTCTCATGCATACCTAGCACAGAACTAAACTAAAATACTCCGACCCGCAACACCCGCGCACCCGCCCATATAGCCTAGCTTATCCGTCCCGTCCCGTCCCGTCGCACCTTCCTCCCCTCCCCCTCCCTATTTCCAAGAATTCTCATCTCGTCTCAGCCGCCCACCTTCCAGTCCAGTCCAATGCGACCCATGGAATCGCCGCTCAACCACTCGGTACATACCTACGTCCGTATATAAGGTCCGTCACCTTACGTGCGCACGCGCTCGTGCTCGCGGCTACCTCCTCCAATGGGAAACGCTCTAGGTCAGCTCAGCTCAGGTCAGCTCAGCCTAAGCCAGCCCCAGACATACCTTACATATTAGGCAGAGAGGAGGGGAGAGGCGGTGAGTTCTTGCAAGGCAGCCCGAAGACAGGATACTGTCCAGGATAAACATTACACCATGGAACTTTTTTTCTAGCTAGATTTAACCTAGATAATGGCAAGGTATGCCATGCGAGATTCGCCAAAGGAGGGAAACGGGAACGGAAATCTAATTTCACTTTCAGTTTCAGTTCTTAGTTTAATTTCCAGCACAACGACCCTTCTTATAATAGGGATGGGATGCAATGGTCTTCTCGTTTTCGTTACCATGATAGGATTTCGTTGGAAAGCCCGAGGGGGGGAAGGAGAAGGAGAAGAAGCGTTTATGCCCAACCCCAATCCAAAATGTCAATGGTCAATGGTCGGTTAGGAAACTGCTAGAAATCAACCCGTCAACTACCAATGCCGGTACCAAAAAAACTTGGATTTTTATTCTACTCTACCATAGTAAAATCTTCTCTCGCCGTAAAAATAATCTCCATCTCTACAACACACAGACACACTACCACGGCCTCAAAAGCCTCTGCCCCGCCCGACCCTTCACCCCACCACCTACCGCCCGTCTCCGCTTCTGTGCATTAAACTCCTCCATCCAATCCATCACCGCCTTGACCTCCGCGCTCTGCGCCTCCGCCACCGCATCCGGCGGCAGCCCGGGCGCCGTCCCGTTCGGGAACACCCCATTCTCGTCCCAGTGGTGCACCGCACCCTCGATCAGCACCACGGGCTCGGCCTCGGTGCTGCTCCGCGGCGGCGCGTCGTCTGCGAGTGGGGTCGCGGGCCGCCAGGGGTCCGTCTGGCCGCCGATGATGGCGAGGCGCGGGTACGTGATGCCGAAGCCGCCATACTGGTTGATTTCGTCGACGGCGGGCTGGGTGGTGATGTTGAATGCGTAGTTGCAGAAGACGGAGTTGTATTCGGGTGTGACGAAGCGGGAGAGGAGGGGAAGCCCAGCGGAGGGGGGTACGCCGGAACCGGAGGGGTAATAGCCCCATTGAGTGCAGGTCTGGTAGGGCCAGGAGAGGGAGTTGTAGTTATCGAGGCTGCGGTCGTCGAAGTAGGAGATGTACGGCGGGTAGCCAGAGAAGCAGGAGTCTTGGGTGCCGCGGCAGCGTGAAATGGAGGTGTAGTTGAGGTAGCCGATGTAGTTGAGCATGTGGGGGAGGAGAGAGGAAGTTTCGTTCGAGTAGCCGCCGGCAGAGATTAGGGTGGTGGAAGCGTTGGACAGGCGCAGTGTGGAGGGGTAGAGCGTGGAGGTGGAGGAAATGTTGTTGCAGAGGTAGGAGAAAGATTTAGAGCTCTGGGAGGGGTCCCAGTTGAGGGATTGCCAGGCGGAAAAGGGGCCAGAAATGAGAGAGCCGAAGTCGTCCGAGCGGGTGAGGTTGGGGAGCAGGAAGGTGGATTTTAGGAGGGAGATGTTAGAGTTGTCGCCAGAGGAGAGGATGCTGTCGGCGATGTTGATGATTTTAAGAGTGGGTTGGATGCATTCTTGCGGAGCGTAGGTCTTGATGGGCTCATAATATTGCCAGTAGTCGTAGATTGCCTCCGTGACCCCGGAGGAAGAAATGGCGCCCCAAGTAACGTCAGGATAGAGCGTGCGCATGAATGCAACGAAGGCACCGGCATAGCTTCCTCCATACGTGATCCATGCAGTTCCGGGAGCGGTGAGATTTTTGTCTTCGAGACCCGGAAAGACAACATTCTGGTGGAAGTATGCTTGATCCGCCAAGGCTTGCTGAGTGGTGAGAAAACGAAGGTTTTCAGTGGATAGGTCCGGGGTTGGGAAACTTGTGCCATAGTAGCGATGCTCTAGAATAACGCCAATGCCGCCTGTCGCTTTTGCAAGCTGGTAGACAATGCCTTTCTGGAGAAATGGCAGTCGGTCTGTAACATCGGTTTCGCCGCCTTGGAGAACAATCACTGGGCCACCATCGCGGTAATACGAGGCGTCGAAGAAATAACGCAGTTCAAATGTTGCATCCGAGTGCGGCTCATACCGGGATTCATTGTGAAAGTGGTCGACCGGAACTGAAATGTTGTTGGGGGGGTAAAGCTCCGCCGGATCGACGTCACGTGCCTTGACCACGTTCAACGACCGAGAGAAATGTCTAGGTTCATCAGTGTTAAATGATATCAAGCTGCAGTATTCAAACTGACCTCGCAACCGTCTGAGTGAGCAAGCATGCTAACAGAGGCAGAAACCGCCACGCCATTGTAGTGTACTCAATCCTAGGCGCAGATGACCCGTATCACAAATACGCCTTCGTGTTAGAGAGAAGAGTCGCAGAAGCAGCTCGCAGAGAAAATGAAGAGGTCAGCAGTTATATGTTGAACCATCCTTGACCGCCGACAGCTCCGAGTCAGGCCGTTGTAACACATCTTCGGCATGTCTGTCAATGTTACCAGCAGCTGGTAGTTTCGATCGAATAGGACACAAGATAGCGCGGAGTCGGTACTACCTGTCCACCAACGGCGAGATCCGTATGCAGGGCCAGCTGCGGAATTGTGAGGTCGACGTTTAGAATTTGCCTAAACAAGTATAGCATCATGGCAATCACTGCAGGCAGAAGGATCTAATAGTTCAGAGCTCCCGGAGCCGTGTAAACCAGAAGAGGAAGCTGAGGCGATAAGGCACAATGGGGGAAGGTCCAATCGTGATGGAGCGGTCACGCGTATTGTGGATCATCGTTCTGCCTAAATCAAGGTAGGTTGGCGTCGGTGACCTCGGGATATGGGGACCGTTGCAAGACGCGGAGTACTACATTTCACATCGTCGCGGTGATAGCATTAGCTGAGATTCTGTTGAAATTGATGAGGACTGCGCCTGGAAAGCTCAAGCGCAAGGCTCACAACATCCTCGGAACGCGCCCGGTGTGGGGAACGGGTTAGTTGATTCCCTACCCCGGACATGCCCCGCTCCACCGCTCCTTTACGGCCGCGTTCAACTATTCCCTCAAAATTAATCCTATCTCCGTTGGATCTGTCCCGAAACAGTAAACGACGTGTTTGAAGATTCCAGGTCTCTTTAATTCACAAATCAATTGACCGCACCATCTTTGAAATCCCCGCGTTGTCGTACGACCTGGGCCATCTGATCACCTATTTCAGATCCAAGACCCTCAAACCCATGGACAACACCGTCCCGATCGCCATGGGACAGTTCCTGACTCATTTTGAACTTTCCTTCCAGGCGATCTATGGAAATCTCGATGCCTATAATACTGCTTTGGAGCAATTCGATGAAACGGTCTGGAGCGTCTGACACTTTCCACGCACTGGGTCTTAGGTCGGCCCCATCGTATCCCATGAGCTGTTCTTCAGCATGCTGAGACAGGTCACTAATCTGCTTCGATAAGAAGGCGCCCGTCTCTGGTGATTTTGTATCGTGGTAGATCTTTGCTCGACCGTATCCTTGCGCGGCGGCATAGTTCCATGTCGGCACCACCTTGCCACTGCTGGGTTTTGTGTCAACGTAGAACTTCGGCGTGACATAGTGTTGGGCTGTCGAGGTAAACAGAACTAAGACCTCGTCCATCAGGAATGAACCGCTTGGCATTGCATTCGATTCTAAAGTTTCGATCATAGCCTTGCTTTGAGGATTTACTCGGGCGAGATGGCCCCGCAGAATACCAAGCTCAGTCTCGCTAGTCTCATCCTGAATATCCAAGAGAAAAGGAATATGGCTTGACAAGATCAATGCATTGTGTTTGGAAGGAATGGCGGTGGTGAGGATCCCAAGTGGATTACTGCGGATCAATTGGCGCAGCGTTGGAATTCTTGTCTCTGCGTGAACGCTTCGAAGATGCATTTCAATTGTGTTGTGCTTCAGTGTTTGAGAGAAGTGTCTTGAGATTGTGGTAATATATTCTTGTAGGCCTGAGCTTGGATATTCGGTTTTCCGCCAAGATTTTCGTTCCACCGCGCCCTGCTTTGACATCCTCGAACACTGATGGATGTGTATTTTAATCGGCCCTTTTCTACCGGTTTCGAGATGCTTCCAGTCAACTCTAGAGTTCTCAAAGAATCAGACTAAGACGCGCTATATGGAGAGTTGAACGTCGACCTTCCTTATTCCGAGGGAAATCAATCGTAGCAGAGAGCCCCAACTACCGTCCGAAGCCACCGCAGATATGACCATCTCACTGCCACCGCCTTTCACACTGCGAAGAGCAGGCCCAGAAGACGTATCACAAGTCTCGACGCTCGGCTCCCATGTGTTCATTGTTACCTTCGGACACTCTGTTCCACAACATGAATTGCAGGCATACCTCGGAGAATCCTACGGTTCGAAAGCGATTACTAGAGACATTTTAGACCCATCGAAGTATATGATTGTCGTCAACGACAGAAATGGGACCGTCGTCGGCTTCGCCCTTTTGACACGCGGTACAAGCGAACCGTGTGTCGATCATCTGGAGAGCAAAGTGGAACTGCAACGAGTCTATGTCGACCCATCTTGTCATGGACAAGGAATCGGGAAGCTTCTCATTAGAGAAATCGAGGACATGGCACGAAAAGAGGGCTATGGGAATATATGGTTAGGGGTCTGGGAAGAGAACTTCAAGGCTCAAAAGGTGTATGAAAAGATTGGGTACAAGAGAGTAGGCGAACATGACTTTGCAATAGGGGAAGTTGTGCAAACAGACCTTATCATGACGAAGGAACTTTGAGTCAGAGTACTCTTATATTTTAGCGGTTAGATGTCTCATTTCTAAGCCCTGTCGTTTGATTACCTTAAAAGCAAATACTCACCGCAATCGAAGTATCAATCTTCCATTCATAAATTCGGTCTACGTAACCCATGCCATACTTTGTAGTGATCCATGAGACTGGTCAATCAAAGCCAACGACTGCCGCCTTCTGCATTCATGTGTGGATTGGTTGGACGATCATATTTTAGCGAATGAAATAGAGAGGTGACGAGCTAGATCCTTACACTTGTCAAAGCGATACGGCGCTGCCTTTTTCGGATTCCCTGAGGATCCTATATTTTTGCTACTCATACATTGGACCTGCGCGGAGAGAAGCATAAGTTCTCGAGAGAGCCTTACTCCGGAGACACCTGTTGGGGAGACCATTGAGCAGAAAAAGCGATGATAATACTGATAGGCTTTTCGAACTTGGCTATAGGACTGTTCGTTTTGGGTCAAAAGCGCCGTTTTCGGATGTTCTTGGACACGGGAGTCTTTAGGGAAAGGCGGCCGCTGGGCTGACGTTTCTAGAAAGCCGAGGAAGTACCTGCAGCTCGGCCTCGGAAGGAATTTGATAGGCACGCCAGGGTACCTCTGGCGGGTAGCAGCATGGACCAGCCATGCGATGTCGCACAGATCAGTCAATCGAGAAAAAGATCTTGGCGTCAATATATAGATTCATTCAAAAGAAGATGCGTCTAAGTGTTTGGATGTCAACCTCACACTTACAAATGTCCCTGACTACAGGATGGCCAAGGGTCGGGCCTCCGAAGGAGCCGTCCCGTCCCCGTATCCGCTTATTTTAGCTGCGTTTTTTGATTCAAACTTCTTTCGTCTTCTAGCCACAATTGTTGGAAGGCCGGGGTAAGCTTTCTCCACAACCATGGCGATGATGACGCTGCCGGGTTCGGACTCAGCCTCTGCTCTCGCGTCATCAAAAAATATTTCAGACATTGAACTGATTTGTTTTCCATCTTCCGCACCATGTTCGCCATCTCTCTGTCTTTGTCTTTCGTTTTGTCGCCTTTCAGATTAGTTACCGGCTGCTTTGGTTTACCTCACCCCCAAGGGACGCCTGAATTGCAGAGCTGGCCAACGATCGAGCAAACCTCGCTGCTGCATTTGAACCTGCCGCAAATGGCGGGCTTTTAAAAGGGGGAACTTTTTAAGTCTCTGTATTGGGGCTACTGAGCCTTAAAACCGCCGATTGAAGACTGAAATACGCAGAATGCACAATCTGGTGCCCCTACTGTGCTTCGCCATCTCCTTTGTCAAGAGCCAGATATTAAGCACGAACGACACTGGACCCCTTTCGACCTTCAAGTCGGTGAGCAAAGACTCAACAAGTCGTCAAGGCCGCAAGAATTAGTCTGACACGCATTGACAGCGCCCTGACCTCTACGCACCCTTCCTTAATATCTCGTTCCATAGAGACAGTCACGTTAGTCCGGGTTACATATTCCTTGGTCCGTACCAGACCGAACAGCCTGCACCATATATCTATGACAATCGAGGAGTATGAAGGCTTTCTAATTTACAAGTAAAGAGCTTGGTTAACATGAAATTAGAACCTAATTTGGTCAGGGTACGGGGCGGTTGGTGCCGGTGGTCAGTACCACGGCTTCCATGTCTGCTCCTACAACTCTTCCGATCACCTTTGCGTGTTCACCGGATATCAGTTTGAAGGTTTCAGCCGTGGCAACGGCCTGATCCTTGACGATTCCTATCACGTGGTAGCGAGCGTGGTTTCCCAAGCAGGCAATGTCCCAAACGACCAACACGAATTCCGCCTCATCAATGAAGGGCACTCCTCTCTGATCACGATCTATCGCCCGCGGCAGTATGATCTCAGTGAATACGGAATTTCTAGTGGTCTGGGGTGGATAATGAACTGCGCATTTCAAGAGGTGGAAGTTGGCACAAATCGCGTACTTTTCGAGTGGAACAGCCTAGACCACGTTGATCCGTCCTACGGCTACGTTTTGCCAAATACCACGGAAGTTAGTGGCACCGGCTTTCGGCCATCACATGCCTGGGACTACTTCCATATCAACTCCGTTGACAAATTTTCTAACGGTGACTACTTAATATCGGCCCGCCACACCAGTGCAATATATCGAATCTCCTCAACGGATGGATCCGTCGTGTGGTCTCTGGGAGGCAAAGGCTCAAATTTCACCCTCGAGGCAGGCTTCAATTTCACTTTTCAGCATGATGCTCGTGTTGTCTCGGAGAATAGTACAACCATCATATTGTCTCTCTTCGACAATGGCAGCAATGGATACAATCAGTCATCACCTTCCTCTTCTGGCATGATTACTGAGATCGATCTTCAGAATCAATCAGCGAGCCTCATGAATAGATATCTTGCACCGAAAGCGGCACAAATCTCCGCGTCCCAAGGCAACCTCCAATTGTTGCCTAATGGCAACGCGTTCCTCGGCTGGGGCTCCAGCGCTTATGTCAGCGAGTACTCACACGCCGGAGACAAGGTATTGGAAGGACATTTTGCGACGACAGGATCAATGCACTATCGAGCGTTCAAGTTTAATTTTACCGCCAACCCTTCAGATGCCCCGGCAGCGTACGTCTATGCGCCAAATAACACTCGACAGGCTAACACGACCTGGTATGTCTCATGGAACGGCGCAACGGAAGTCCGAAGCTGGCAGATATATGCAGCATCTGGAGCAGCACAAGATCTTTCTAAGCTAGTAACGATTCCAAAAGTCGGATTTGAAACTGTCCATTCCACAAAAGGATTTTTCCCTTATTCTGTCGTCGAAGCTGTGGACGAAAATGGCAACGGAATCCGGAACACGACTACCCAAGAAACGTTCGTTCCTGGCCGTGGAATGGTTTCTGCCTGCAATGATTCTGGTTGTGCCGTCCCAACAAGCTATGCATTCAAGCCCCAGGAAGTTCCGTTGAAAGGGGCAAGCGGGAGCTCGACCATCAGAGGCGGACCGACAAGTGTGACTCACGCTCCGCCAGCCAGGACTACGACAGGTACCAACGCCGGCTCGTCTTTAAGAGCTGATATGTACATGTTTTGCACTGCTGTTGGTATTGGTATGGCATTTATGATTTGACGATCTAAAATGCATTTGCATTGGATTGGTACAATCACATTTAAGATAACCATAGGAAGACAAAATACTCGACACAGCTGAACTTCACTTCAAACTGCCAATAGAGCTGGATTATTTCTCTAAGCCCGTGTCTCCCTCGGTAGCATGCAGATGGGTCTCAACGGAGATTAGTGTGAAAAGACGCACGGACCATTCTTTGTATCGAGACCATCGGTGAGTGTTTCGGTTTGCCCACTTTGATAGTAAAACTTCTCATGTTACACACGGGTCATGTCCGTCTCCGATAGCATACTGGCTATCATTGCTTCTGAGATGTAAGACGCTGCTTCGATTAAAACTTTCTGCACGCCATGTCTCGCCTGTTACTATTTCAGTGGCCAAGCTACATCGACCTTGGGTCAGGTTACAAGCATGGCATCCGACAGAGGTCCACGACTCCTGGAGTTTTTTGGCATATATTATGGCTACGGCCTCCCTAGTCAACTCCAATTTCTCATTGATTCAGCTTTTTCTTAATCAACATGGCGCTCTTCATGGAGACATGGGACACGCTCACTGACGCACGCGTTGTTATGCTTGCTTCTCTTTTTGTCGCGGTCCTTCTTTCTATCGGACATCATTTGTTCTATAGCTTCCTAGACAACCAAGACGTGGCAAGTACACCATTTAGTCAACAGACAAACCTGAATGCTGGCACAATCTTCGCGTTTCTTGTCAAAGCAGCTCTTGCAGCAACTGTAGGCACGGCATACGACCAGGTCCTCTGGCGGACACTTCTGAGGCGACGACTCCCGATCGCAACTATCGACTCACTCTCATCGCTACCATCATCTGCGGTCGAGCTTCTCAATTGGAAGCGAGTTCCTAAGCATCCAGTTCTCGCGGGCTTAGCTGCTGTTCTATGGGCTTTGTGGGTTGCCACAGCTTTCCCACCAGGTACCATTTCGGTACAGCTAGAATTTGTGGAAAATTCAACAGAGCTAAGTGTGCCCTCTTTCGACTGGATGGATCCTATAATTTATGACGAGGGAAAAGGAGGTGAGGGCGGTTTGATTAATGACCATGGCAACAAATCAAATTATTGGTACGACATCGTACCCAGAACTGTTGCATCTCTCACGACCACGGTAACGGCACTGACAGGAGAGATCCCGCTCATACCTCACCAAATGCCAAACTCCTCATACTTTTTGCAGTTTCCAGGCCCAGCAATCCGCTGCGACAGCTTTCAACGAGCAGCTAACAACGATTCAATTTTGCAATGTCTTGTACCTCCTGGGGAAGAAGACAAAAATAATGGACGTCAAGACGACGTCGGCTATCTATCCTGGATCCCGTTTAACGCTGGAGACCAGTCGTACTATCTTTTTGCTGACTTCAACAATACTCCAATTCCAACCGTTCCACACGGTCCTCAGAAGTTTACAGACTGTACTGCTGTACGTAACTCAGCTGAAAGCAATAGAGCTTATTTCAATGACGGCTACCCTCAAATTGTCGTTGCTATTCAAACGTCTGTGGACCAAAATGACTATTCAGTCTATGATTTCAGCTCATGTCAACTTTACAATACAACATATTCCGCTTCTTTCAACTTCACCAATTCTCAACAGACGATCAGCGTGTTGAACGACCAATTAATACCGGTGCAGTTCATATCCGATTACTTCTCCGGAAATTTAACGGAGGAATTGTACCCGCCATCCGCAAGACAGATCTTTAATTATCTTGGTTTACTAACTCTCTTAGGCCAGATCACTTCTGGCGTGGTTTCGGTAAAGCAATTGAACAACCGTTTTCCAAAGCTTATGGACACCCGGCTCGCTTTTTCGAATGAGATTACCGCTTTTAATGCTTCGACTGTAGAGTTGAATCATTGGACTTATATGCCTGGCTTCCATAACGAGAAATCTAATCACTGGAGTGATATTGCAGGTCCAATGGGGGGTAATTTTGCAGGAAGCACCTCTACCGGGCCGCTTGCGCCACAACTCGAGGAGCTCTTCCAAAACCTGACGCTGGCCATGCTCAGTTCCACTATCACCTCACGGCCCCGCAACGTCAGCGTTGCTCTCCGGCATCCTCAAAATAAGTACATCTACTCATGGCAATACCTCTGGCTGTCATATGGGATTGGCATCGCGATCACGACACTTGTGGTTGCATTCGGATACTATATCACCTTCGAGAACAAAGCATCCTACGCTAATCGATTCTCCACATATTTGCGAACGATCCCATGGCGCTCGGCGGACGAGCTTCTTGCTAATGTAGCGGACGGCGGGGCCGACCCATTACCGGAAAGTGTTGCGAAGGCGAATATCCATCTCGGGGGCGCAAGAAACTCGCACACAGCTTTTATCCCCAAGATCACAAACTCGGGATAACTTGCATGTACGGACACCAGAGTAGTACATGCTCTGGTTGGAACGGGAAGGTCCTCTTCTCTACGATCGCTCGCCCGATTTTTTTGTTTTCTTGTGTCGTCGCAGGGCTCATATTATTCGTGGAAGAAAGTCGGTTGCTCCGCCATATTCAATTAGAAAATACAAGCACGGCGATTTCGATTGCCTCCGGTTAGAGAGCTGTCCTTCTGTCGTCAGAATGTTACCGTTGAGCCTTTGTACCATCATACGTTCGACTTTGTGCCGGGAAAACTTGAATTGAGCTATCGCTAAACCTTTCTGCTAAAGCTCAGACGAATGTCGTGGATCGTCTAGAGAGGTTAAGCGAGCACCCACATCCTCCGCGCTTGCCCTGGCAATGCTTTCGAAACTCCGCCGGAAGACCGCCCAGCCAACAACGATGACCGAGATGATTGCGAGACCCTGTAAAGGATCCCGTATGATCCCTCTGAGCACCAGCAGCCCGCTAACGGCGCAGAAGAGGTAAGGATTTGCGGCCCAAGTCCTGTACCTCATCTCTGATGCCGTCCTCTGGCGGACCCAGCCCAGCCCTAGCACGGCCAAGAAGAACCAGCTGTATTCTGAAATCCCTGACATAGTTTATCAGCTGTGAGCGGACACCTTAGTGGTGGATTGTGGATACCGTAGAAGGTTACCAGTCCATTAAATGTGCCGATGATGATGTAGAATGAAGCGATAAAGCTAGTCAGCAGTGTCGCATATCTATTAGAGCAAAGACACGTTTAGCCGCTTACAGCCTCCATAGTCCATCTAGGGCGACGGCTTACACAGGAACCCCTTCTCTAAGCCGCAGCCTTTCCGTTGCCTTTGCAAATTGTAATACGCCGCGGGTGACAAGGGGAGAGAAGGTGGACAATCGATCTTCATACCATTTTGACTCGTCGTGGTCGTTTCGAAGATGGAGATTTGCAAAGATCCCCGGGAAGTAGGATCTCATGCTTGCTGCTACACAGAGGCGTGCCGTGGCAAACACGTTGGCGTTTAATGCGCCTAGAGCGGAAGCGGAAGCAATGAGCGAGTAGAGAGTGCCTCCAGCTACACCGAGCAACGTAGTGCCGAAGTCCTGGTGTGACGTGGTGTCAGCCTGGGAGATTGCCGTAGTTACGACGAGATGAAATTTAAGTAGTATTGGAGGGTTGCCTTACAGTAGCAGGCGTGCTGGTAGTTCGCATGGCTTGTATTGGAAGAGCGATGAATAATGCTGTGTTCATTGCCACAAAACCGACGATGACAGTCACTAAGGCACAAGTTATGACGCGTGGTAAATCTCGTTGAGGCTCTTTCATGTCTCCAGCCACGAAGCCGATCTATCGTGGAATGATGATTAGGACACATTCGAGACCAGTAGAAGATGCAGCTCACAGTCTCCCATCCTCCATAGCAGAACAAAACGCCGAAGATAGCCGTGACGTAGTCTCCAATTAGTCGCCAGGTAGTCCAAGAATCCTGTGTCCCGCTGCTTCCAAACCAGCCTTCACCACCCGATGACGGCCCTTCATACCCGCCTCGGAGAAACAAATGAAGACCGAGAAGGGCAATAGAGTACACGGCAAAGAGCTTGAGCACCAAGAAGATATTCGCGACCCGGCAACCCGTCCTCGCACCTAGGCAGTTGACGTACGTGATGAGAATCAGCCCCAGGAGAGCAACAAACTTTGACAAGACTGCCGAGGTCCAGCCAACCGGAAAGACAGCAGCACACAAGTGATCAGAGAAAACCATCGCGATCATGGCCATAGCCACGGGCTTCGCTATCGCAATCCAGGTCCAAGTGAACAGGTACGCTGGGAAGTCACCGTAACAGTACCTCAGGTATTCCTGAATCCCGCCATTGCGCGGCATCGCAAGGCCCAGCTCAATAAACGAGGCAGCGCCTGTCCAGACGAGAAGGCCGCCGAGGAACCACGCCAGCACGCCCCATCCGGCGGAGGGGACATGCTGACTAACTTGAGAGGGCGCTGAGAAAATTCCTGAGCCGATCTGGAGACCGATGACGAGCGCAAGGCCGTTCAGAAAAGTGAGCGACGGCTTTGACGTCTGTAGCGAGGTGTCAGGCCCGGCCGCATCTTGTCGCAGAGAGGTCGAAAAACTGCTGGCTTCCAGCGGCGGGCTACTGTCGCTTTCGCCTGGCCGTAAAGCATTAGAAAATAACTAAGTTCGTCTCCTATGTGTGGCTCGATGGAGTTTCCGCACCGTGGATAGGAGAATATTCTGCCATTCTCTCAAGAGGACAGAGTGCCCCCGTCCTATCCCTGGACGCGCATTGTGAAGCGACTCGTCGGATGAGGTTCACTGTAAAATTCGACCTGTCGAAGGCTTGTTCTTGGCTGAAAAGGGGAATCAATCAAAGGTCAAGTATTGCTTGTAACAAGTATTGACAATCTGCGATCTTCAAATTAGGGTTTCCGCCCTTCCAGGTGTGCTTTATGGGCCTGCATATGGGCACCCCGTACGTGCCCCCAAATCCGCCCATGTAGGTACCTCTTGTCGTCGCCTCTATCCCCTACTCTGTCAGCAGCGGGCAGATTTTACAGGCAAGTTCTAGCGCTTACTCACCCCCAAAGCTGGATAAGAGAGTAACGTGACTTAAAACCGGACCCCCGCTCGGAAAAAAGCATACCACTTTTTGATAGAGTTAGTGATAAACACGACACTTCTAGTGTACGCGTTGGCGTTCAAAAGCGGCCCGCTCTTCCGCCGGCCAAGATTAACTACGTACAACGTATGATGGTACGGCGATCCGTGGTGATGCAGTACAAAGTACATTACACAAGTAGACTACGTACTAAGAGAATACTCCGCCAGCGATGTGTCAGTCGCGCACCAAATTGAATCCAGACTCGGATCAGTCCTCCTACTTGCCTGGCCCTGACTCCACCGCCAGCCAACAGGTCCCCTCCTTCGTGCCATCTCATCCCGCCTGCATCGCAGCCCACCACCTTGCGCTCACCATCCTCCCCCGTGCAATCTACAACCACAGCGTCCGCGTCTACCTCTACGCCAAGCACCTTGCCTCCCTCCACCCCGCCATCACCCCCGACTACCTCTCCCCACTCCACCTTCCTCTGCTATTCGTATCCTGCATCCTCCACGACATCGGCGCCGCGCTCCACCTCGCCGAGACACCTACGCGCTTCGAAGTCGCCGGCGCCGACGCCGCTGCCTCCCTGCTCCGCGAGCACGGTCCTGAGTTCACGGATGCGCAGGTTCACGACGTCTGGACCGCGATCGCGGTGCACACCTCGCCGCACATCGCGGAGCGGATCAGCCCGCTTGCGAAGCTTATCAGGCAGGCGCCATTAATTGACTTTGGGCAAGTGAAGACGGTTGACGATGCAGAGGGGATGAAGGACGTGGCCGAGAGGGCGGAGAGGGAGTGGCCGAGGCTGGAGGTGGAAAAGGCGCTTGGGGATGCGGTGGTGGGACAGGCGGAGCGGAGGCCGGAGAAGGCGCCTGGGGGATCGTGGCCGGGGGATTTGGTGAGGGTGAAGGAGGAGGAGCCAGGATGGGAAGGGGTGAACAGGGCATTTTGAGATGCAGCACCAATTTCAGGCACCCTTCCCCGGCTACCTATCTCTGTGATTATCATACGAATCGTCGATGAGGATTCCGCAAAAAAACACCAGTTCGACCAAGCTTTGCCAAATCGATAGTGAATGAAGGGCGGGGCTTACGGGTACTGATCCCCCGTAGGCTAAACCGTTAAGCTTTCAATAATCAGGTTTCAGGTTAAGCAAAAGGGCCAAAGGGGCCTGATAGGCAGATACGTCTCCCTAACAAGAACCTCGAACTCGAAACATTTGAACGCGTCGAAGCGCCCAAAATGCGATTGTCAAAACCCTTTCTTTCATCACGTGGAGGCACTCGACCTCAGCCTTTTCGAACCAATTCATAAGACTGCCCTCGTTCTCACATCCTTTCCTCTCAAAGGCGGATAATTTGTCATTACTTGGACGATGCCACCAAAGCGATCTCGGGCGAACCGACGCAGCGGCAGAATTAGCAAAGCAATGACGTCTAAAGGCCCTCAAAATTATCAAGAATTTTGCCAAAAAAGGTTGAGGGACAACTTGAAGGAAATGAAGTACCGCTTTTTCACCCGACCAGGAGGTAAGGCAAAGATGGAGTTCGTTGTTCTCTGACCCAGTGGACCAGCGAGGATTCTTTCACTATGTAACCCGGACCATGCTAGAATTGCGGAAAAGATGAAAGAATTCCACGTTTGGACCATGTCTTTGACTGACGTCGATAGGATGCCGAAAGGGAGAGAGTTGTCGTTTCCTCTATCTTACACCTACACAAGAACAGGTACTTCTGTCCCGAATCCCTGGCCTGGCCGATCCATCGTTCGGAGAACGTCAAGTCGGAGCCCCTAAACACGATGTCGACTTAGAAGAGGCCAATCGTGAGCATGCATGGACATACACCAAGTGTACCAATTTCCATATCGCATGGTCTCGAAGTTCATTTATCGACTATCAACCATCTCCATCACACGTCGAATTGCTTGATCCTACTGGGCCCACATTACGAAAGTTTAAAGTTGTTGGAATAGGGAAAGTTCATGTCAGATTTCCACGATCCACCGCATGGTTGAATGAGCCCTGTAATAAAGGTCAGCGAGAAAATCTAGACATTTTGCTGGACAACGTTCTCCATGTTCCTGCCCTCAAAATGAACATCTTCTCCGAAAGCGCAAATGCAAGCTTCCAAATCTTGGAAGATCCCACATGTACTCCTGAGGATCAGATTGTCAACGCCTCACAGATTTCCGTGCTTGACCCGTCGGATATGGATCCACCACTGAGTCCTACGTCGTTTGCTGCCTGGGAAGAAGGACCAAGATGGAACATAGTTGAAAAGGATGGCATTGAAGCACTCCGAGTACAATTCCACGGCAACGTCTTAGATCGTCTGGATACCTGGATATGTGGCTGCGAAGCATGCTTTGAGTACTGGGAGGAAAAGATGGCCAGCTGGCAAGCCTGGCATCGAAGCCCGCAGAAAGTGCCTCTTGATGAAGCCAAAGATCTTTTGACAGCTCTTGGTCTGAATGCACCTTCGAAACGTCCCATAATCGACGATGATTGCCTCCTGCGCTTGTTCGAGTATGCTCATAAGTATAAGAAATTTGGGCTCGAAGCAAGTTATTTCATCGTCAAAAACGAGGATGCTTTGCCAGCCCACAATCGGGACGTCGACCAGATCGACAAATGGCTCAGTGAAGTCCACGCTTTGCCGAATCAAGTCGAATGGCTACGGCCGACTCCGCCAGACCCTTCAGAACCTCTCATCCCCTTTGCAGACAACGACGACTGTGATGACAATAATGACAATCCAGACAAATGGTCAATTGACAAGCTCACCTATTCCGCCGACCGGAGGGCCATGAGTGCATTTTTCAAGAGGCTCATTCAGGCTTCTCGGGGCCATCACAATGTCTAAAACCGGCGGTTTCCTCAAAATGTGATGCCATGCCATTCTGTAACGGAGCCTCTCTAAAGGGACCGCTTTGACGATCCCCCGTTAGACTACGAGTCACTTAGCAATATAGTAAAGCCGTTGCCATGTTCATCAAGGCGAGCGTTTCCGGAGAAATCCGACTTCCATGGCTACCGTCCGGGTGTCAGATGTATAAAACGCTGACCTTTGGCTTAGTCTGTGAGCTATTGCAACGATTATAGGCAAATACAAGCATTAATCTCGCTCTCTCTTGATGCCTTTTGCCTTCGGGTGAGTCTTCACCGAATACGATCCCCGTTCTGTTGTTAAGGCTACGTCAGAGTCTTAGTGTCTGGTCAACGTTCCTTCGCCCAGTTTTGCGACCTTCCGTTTCAGCCTTAAGCTTGGCTCATGCCTCGTTTCAAACCGTTCTTCCCCGCCCTTGCCAACCGGCTTTTTTCCACCGACTCAGCTCTCCCAGGGACATCGTTGTATCCTCCAAGGAATCCTCCCCACACATCAATTTATTTCTCCGCGAGTCGCGGAATTTTTCGGCATGCAGAGGCCCTGCAGCATGCAAGCTTGCGCTGTTCATCTTTACAGGATGTGTGGCAAGCTTAGAAAAGTTCAAAATGACTTCATATCTCCTATGCAGGTAACTATGTTTTTGTTTCATCCTTCCAATGTCTGTTACAGCTCTGTAGGAGTCGACTTCACGTGTGAAGATGTGTCTTTCGTTTCTACTGCTTTCTCTCCCACTTGTAACCGCACAATGCTGGCGAAATGTAACCTGTAATGGTCCAACGTCGGCCGCTTTTCCAGGCCCTTGGGACGTCAATATCTATGCTCCAGCGACGCGTGTTGTGTCTCCTCGAAGCATCCTCTCGTGGCCCGATCTTGCCGCAACGCAGTATCCGGGTAGTCCAACAATCTCGGGCAATGGCTCGTTGGTGACATACGACTTCGGTACGGAAGTCGGTGGCATTGTTACTGCCACCTATTCTGCTTTGGGATCGGGGCAGCTGGGGTTTTCTTTCTCCGAAGCAAAGAACTTTGTAGGATACACATCAGACTCTTCGAACGGCCATTTTCCAAGCAATGAAGGGGCGCTATATACTACTCTCACTCCGGGAAATGCGACCTATACTATGCCAGATGAACGACTTCGTGGAGGTTTCCGCTACATGACTGTCTTTCTCGTTGCTAACGGATCAGCGTCGGCATCCCTCAGCGACATTTCTGTTGAGATAGATTTTCAACCAACGTGGCCGAACATGCAAGCCTATCAGGGTTATTTCCATTCATCTGACGAGCTACTGAATCGTATTTGGTACGCTGGCGCATACACGTTGCAGTCAAATTCTGTACCCACCAATACCGGCCGCCAAGTTCCCATGCTCACCTCCTTATGGGCAAACAATGCGACACTGGGACCCGGCGATACCATCATAGTTGATGGAGCCAAAAGAGACCGAGCTGTCTGGCCAGGAGACATGGGAGTCGCTGTACCGAGCACTTTTGTCAGCGTTGGAGACCTGGAAAGCGTGAAGAATGCTCTTCAGGTCATGTATGACTATCAAGCCAGCACAGGTGCCTTTGATGAAAGTGGACCACCTCTGAGCCAGAAAGGCTCCGACACCTACCACATGTGGACGATGATCGGCACATACAATTATTACCTCTACACAGCCGACCTCGACTTCCTTACCCGCAACTGGCCCAAATACCAATTGGCCATGACCTATGTCACTTCCAAAATCGACTCCTCCAATCTCCTCAATGTAACCGGCATCCGCGATTGGGCCCGCTGGCAACAAGGCTTCCACAACACTGAAGCCAATGCCATCCTCTACCACACTCTCAACACTGGCGCCAAACTTGCTACCTGGCTTAACGCTAGCTCCCTAGCCTCCACTTGGACGAACACGGCCACGAATCTCGACTCCGCCATAAACGCCGCCTGCTATGACCTTTCCTATGGCGCCTATCGCGACAATGACACCTCCACCACCCTCCACCCCCAAGACGCCAACTCCCTCTCCCTTCTCTTCTCCCTCTCTCCCAACACATCCACCACGAACTCCATCCTCGACCGCCTCACCAACAACTGGACCCCGCTCGGCCCCGTAACCCCCGAACTCCCCAACAACATCTCCCCCTTCATCTCCTCCTTCGAGCTCAACGGCCGCTTCACCGTCCGCGACACCGCCCGCGCCCTCCAGCTCCTCCGCACCACCTGGGGCTGGATCGTGAACAACGAGAACTCCACCGGCACCACCCTCCTCGAGGGCTACCTCGCCAACGGATCCTTCTCCTACCGCTCCGACCGCGGCTACGGCTACGACGAGTCCTACCCGTCCCACGCGCACGGCTGGTCCAGCGGCCCCACTTCGGGCCTGACCAACTTCATCGTCGGCCTCGACGTCACGGAACCCGCGGGCCGGAACTGGACGCTGGCCCCGCAGTTCGGGGACCTGACGAGCGCGGAGGGCGGGTTCACGACGCCGCTGGGTAGGTTCAGCGCCAAGTGGAGCACGGACAACGGCGGCGCGACGTACAACTTGAGCTGGTCGGCGCCGGCGGGGACGAGCGGAACGCTGAGAGTGCCGATGGGGAATGGGGGTGCGAAGATGAATTTGAATGGGAAGGCTTTGGATCAGAGCCCGGATGGGGTTATGCGGAATGTGCAGAGCGGCGTTAGTGGGGAGATATTGACGAGTTTGAGCGTAGAGGGGGGAGGGGGTACGCAGAGTTTACGTGTTGGTTGAGAAGTCGTAATGAGGTGAACGAAATTTACTGACATCAAGAGGGGAAGGCATAACGACGCCCTTTCTCATAGAAACATGTGCATACAGTTCCAACGGTGTTTTGACGTTTCTTGCGCAAAATGTGCAACAAAAAGCCTAAGCCAGACTAAGCTAAACCCGACCCGTTGCCACACAAAAAACAATACAAAATGCTTTCTCAGAGCATGTCTCTCTGGCGCCGTCCCACCTCGACATGGGCTTCATGTCGTTCTTTTCTCTCACGCGATTTAGCATCTCTTACTCACCCACCGCGTCCCGCATCCCCACCCTATCCATCCCAGAAAAACACCCCTCCGCCTCCGCATCCGCCATCAACTACCGCCAACCCTTTCCCCTTCCAGCTGCCACACCCTCGTCCCCATCCCCATCCTCATTCCCACCCCAAACAAACTCCTCATACCCGCCCCAATCCGCACTCCGCCCCTGCTCCATTCGCCAAAAAGCCCTCAACTACTCCCGTAAACCCCAGCCCTTCCGGCCCCTCTCCCGCCCCCCCCCCCCCCCCCCCCCCCCCCCCCCCCCCCCCCCCCCCAACCCGCCAACCCCATGTCATACACAAACCGAAACTCCGTGCCTTGCGCGGCCGCAGAACGACCGCATCCGTAGAAGTCAAGGCTCCGTTAGATGCGGCGTGAGATAGAGCGGAGCGGCGCTTTCGGGGACGGGAACGGTCCTGTGACGTTGTCGGTGTGGTTGGAGATGGAGGAGGGTAGGGAGGAGGGGGACAGCGGGAGGGATGTGCGGAGATAGTACGGGCGGGAGGTGTCGGTCTTTATGTTTATGTTTGGGGACTGATGAGGGTGGGGATAAGGAAAGGGGTGGAAAAGTGGAGAGCGGAGGGAGAGGGTGGAGAGGAGGAGGAAGGGGGTGGAAACATATTTTTTCTTTCCTGATGTAGGGTTTGGAAGGGAGGTTTTGAAAAATTGATGAAGAGTTCTCGGCAGGAGCCCGGGGCGAGGATGGATGATAGGAAAAGAATGGCCGCGACGGCGAGCAGGGGTGTGAGATGCTTCTCCTGTTCTACCATAATGGGGCAAGGAGCATGATTTATGTACGGTGATCTGGTAGACTTCCTCCGGGCTTTGGAGCGGAAGGGGGAGGCAGATAACATGTCTTGTGCATGGTTGCAATCGTGTAGCCCATCCGGCGAGTGTTACCATGATATTTTTGCCCTCACATGAGAACACCGGTGACAGGGCATAGTAAAACGAAACAAGATGAGGCTAGCCGGTTAATCGTCGTTGGTCGAGAGATCGTCAGATCCACTTCCCGTAGAAAAATAGTATATATATTCTTCATTGCAGTACGGATCACCCAAGCTTGCAATCGCCGCAGTGGTTTAACTGGTTTGACTGGCGGGGGCGGCCAACCACGCGTCTCAAATTCAGTTAGAGTTGGTCTGAAATCATCACTTTAGTGAAGAAGTGTCCCGGTTCGATTCCGGGTGGTGTGCCTGCTATAAAATCCTCCAATTGGGCGGCAGCTGTCTGACTCCGGTCGAAGTAGCTATAGGGAGGGAGGAGGGTTTTCCCTGTCTCCAGGGCCCGGGAGATAGGTTTTTGCTTTTTGAGAATCTGGGAAAGTCGGGTTTGGTTGGTGGAGAGCGGTTTGGGGGTAAACACCGGAAAAGTGTACGGGAGGGAGAACATTGTGAACGAGGGTGATGTGGTTAAAGAAGAGTGAGAAAAGGTCAGACATAGATTGCGGGGGCGGAGGCAGGAGAGCAACTTTTGACATACATAAGGTAGATAGCAGCGGGAAACTCCCGCTGCGATTTTATATTGAATACCGAGACCGCCATGGGGCAAGTCATTTCAGGCTCGCGATTGTGGGAAGAAGTGTCATGAAGTGGCAAGACGATATGACTGTCTGACCCCGGAATCCATCTGGAGGCTTTGATCAGCCTGGAACATACCAATTGGCTAAGTATTCTCGACGATCCAGGCGCATGTCCAGGCTGTGAGCCAGAAGTGTGACACGCAAAGGTTATAGATGGTTCTCGATTTTAGTGCGACCGTCGAAAATGCCCAAAAAGCTGGTGCAGGCGATGTGAGGAGCCAGGTCTTCTCACTGTACAGGGGCGCTAAAGTTACACCAAATTCTGTGACCCCGAAGTCTTCCCTAACATACCAAAATTTACCTTCATCACATCCGGTCATTCTCGTCGAACTTTGCCCGCCAGAACGCTCTGTAATGCTTCTCACTTCCGATCTTTGAGATCTCTTCAAACTCCCGTGGCGTCAGCTTAAACGTTAGACACCTTAGATAATCACTCAGTCTCTGCTCTTTCGAGCTTGTGGTAATGGCAATCACACCCTGGTCGAGACACCACCTGAGCAGGATTTCCGCCGGCTCCACTGCATATTTTTTTGCCAAGCCGTCCAGATACCCATCCAATGGTCCACCTTTTGCTTTGGTCAAGGGTATCAGCGGTCCGTAGGCCGAAACGGCAATGCCCTTCTCTTTGTGATACGGTATTAGATCTCCTCGTTGAAGATATGGGTGAAATTCTGTCTGGTTGATTACTGGTGGTATGCTTGCGATTTCAAGGATTGCTTCAATATCGCCTTTCAAGAAGTTGGAGACCCCGATCGATTTTGCTTTGCCCGCTTGTTTGACTTTTTCCATGGCCTTCCATGCTTCTTGCAGACTGATATTGTCGCCGAAGTCCACTGAGTGGGGGGAGTGAATGAGATACAAGTCGACATAGTCAAGGCCGAGCTTGGAGAGACTTAAGTCGAGAGCCTTTGGGATATCCTTGATGTTCTTATGCACTTTTGTTGTGACGAAGAGCTTGTCACGTTGAATGCCAGATTCCTTCATCGCTTTCCCGAGCTCTTTCTCGGTGTTGTACATTTCCGCTCCATCGAGGTGGTGGTAGCCGAGCTTGATGGCGGTCTTGCAACTATCGATGGTGGGTTGGTCGAGCGACCCGTCATCGTTCTTCTTGTACCATGCAGTACCCAAGCCATAGCCAACCTAAGCTTGTAAGTCAGAGGGGGAGCTAGCACGGGGAACTAAAAGGACGTACAGTTGGTATCGAGTTCCCATCGGGGAGTTTCACAGAAGGAATTTCAAGGTTCAGTCCGGCCATGGCGCTTGTGGAGGTGGAGCTGCGTTGGCGTTGTGTTACGCTTCGGGGGAAGGATTGCGGGGCAGTCTCCCAGGGGCTTCTGAGGTGGAAGTGAAGAGTACAAAGTCGAGAAGCAGCGACACGGCGCATTCGAGGGCCAGTAAAGAGACTATAAACTCTACTGAACGCTTGATTGGAAACAACGAGCCTGGTTTTACAGCAATTCTTCACTGACATCTCCTCTGCGCTAAGATAGGTGGAGCGCCTTCCAGTATCACAGATGTCGTCATGCGGCGCCACTGTGTTGCAGTCGAGAACATTGCGCGAAATCCTGCTGAATATAATCTTTCCGCACATGTGTCACAATGGAATCGTACCGGCCGACGTTCTCGAATAGTTCCGAGAGCAGACATTGCTCCTCTGTTTCGGCAAATTCCTCAACAGGTAAGGCAAATCTAGGAGCATATGGCATCTATGAGGACCTCCGCAAAAAGGAGACCGAAAAATTCCAGCAGCAAGGGTTTGCGAGGAGTGCACATACTCAGACACACGCGATATCTACGCTGCTGACAAGGTAAGTAAGTGCTGATAACGACTGTGTTCATAATTTCTACGAAATAACTTATTCGACGACGACCAGACCACGCTATCTCCTCAACCCACAGCTCGAAGCACATCGCTCGACATGATCCCCAAGCTAAAATGCCTCTACACACCAATACCTAGAAAAACCTCCCGATGCCTATCTGCAAGGAAAATGCGCAAATATATCACAACCGTCGACTCTCACAAAATTCCGTAGTCCCTGTTCCCATTCGGTAATGAATGGCATTGCTTCGTTGACGCCTACTCAATTGGTCACGTTAAATTTTTAACCAGGAGCAGAGGGAGGGAGAGAGAGAATTGCACAAGCCATTCTGTTCCCTTGTGTAGGATAGATCCGTCTGCGCTTCATCTTGTTCTCCTTCGCTCTTTTGAGGAGTGAACGCGGCGTGTGACTTGGACCACTGGGCCCGACGTTCAAAACCAGTCCAACCACTGTAGCGACGCAAAATTAGGTGTCCGTAAAATCCTATTGAGGTGCTGCTTAGCACCTCTCACACTTATCGCCATGATCCCGAATCCTTCTTCCGTGTCCTTATCTGGCAATTTCCTCGTCGTGGCTAGGGCAAATTTTTGAGTAAGCTTAACGGAACCACCAGTCTAACCGCACACTACGAGCAAGTTTATGCAGGGCAACTACGAGGATATTTGCAAGGAGTTAAGCCTGGTGATATCAGTAAAGCGGAAAACAAAGGGGATTTGGATTTCATCTTGAGGGGGAATTTTCCTCCAAGAATTTTGAGTATGTGTTAAATCGGTTTTGTAGGGAAGTTGCGGAGGAATCTTATTTTCATATTCCACGAGCGTGAACTCTTTGTAGCCCATAGGTAGTGAAGGGAGAAAACTTGGAACCGCTCACAGCCTTGCAATGACCCATTTGGAAACTCTCTGTCATTGAGCACATCACAGCTATCTCAGACAAACAATTTTCCTTTCAACTGCCGGAGGTTCCCCTTCTTTGATCCATGCTTCGCATACGCCAATACGGATGGAAAAATCGTCGATCCGCTTTGACACAAGACATTCCCAACAAAATGCCCTTTTACATATAACAAGCAATTCAACTATTCCCTGCTGAAATAATTCGTAAAGCTCTTCAGAACTCCCTAGACCGTACGACAGGTACCATTCGCAGCAAGTATTTTCTGGAGTACTACTAATCACCTCTATACAATATCTGAGCATTAAACCATTGGGGCAAATAACGTCGACGTCTAGATACATTGAAAGTTCGGATGAACAAAATCGCAATGGCTGCAACTTCATAGCGTTGAAAAATTCCTCGAGACTTAACCTGGACTGGCTCTCGAACTCCAAGGTGATCTCATGAACGGATGTCATATCGGAATGTGAAAATCGAAAATATATTCCTCCAGTCCAGCCAGCCCCTGACCAGGATGGTGCTCTGTATCGAGGTGTTGAGATTCGTTCGTGCGTCTTCAGTTTTGCCCATCGTTTGAGGCCAGTAGGTCGACGAAGATTCTGTCCCCACGTGTGTGCCCACAAGAGACAGTTGGTGAACTCTGCCAAAAATTTGGGCCTACTACTGAGGTCACACATCAAACCCCGTAGGTAAAACAGATCTCTTCTTCCCTCCTCAAATCGTTTCATAATACCGGTAAAGGCATTGAGTCTGTCTGTTGGATAGGTGAGGGCCTTGCGAGAAAATCGACCCAAGAGGGTGTCCCAGTCACCCCGCGACTTGAAGGCTTCTTCTTTGGATGAATAATTGAAGCTACTGTGAGTTCTTCTAGATAATATTCCAGGATGTAGGAATTCGTATGTTCTATCGGGTTGATGATGTTTATGGATGAGGGATAGGTTTGGAGGTACAGACTCGAAGCAATTCATAACGCCACACTCAAAGTAGACTTGATCTTCTGTGAAGACCAGTCGTCTTCTTGATAATACCGCTTCCTGGAATGCCCAACCTCTTGTATTCCAAGTCGAACTCTGGATGAATTCATGCGTATTGCGTACAGTGGAAAAGATGGAGAAGCTCCCATAGTCTGCCATTGCTTGGGCAGAGCGCTGGGTGCCGTCTACCCCAGGCAGTCCATATTCAGCGTCACGTCCAGCTGCAGCTACCAGTGTGACTTCAGCATTTCGATAAATTGTGTCCATTTGTTGGATTTGCTCATGCTTGGCCTGGCTATCACTTTGGCTGATGCAATACTTGTCAACCCATAGATACTTATAGCCAAGCTCCTTCGTTACCAGAATGGCATTTTGAATTGTTCTGGGACTCTCTGAGTTTAATCGCGCCTCGTCCTGGTTTTGGTTGCTGTTGCCTCGCTGTTGACCTCACACATAACTTAGTGCGACATATGGTACGTTTTCAGGTGCCGGTACAATAACGTTTGTATCGCAATCCAAATATTTCATTCCGAGTGCAGGAGACCCCGTTTCCTGGCAATCACTGTGGGAAGAAATGCAATAGCGAAGCCATTCTCTGATTACTGGGTAGTCAACGTTGACATTTATCACCTGAGGGTTGAACATGGTTTGTCTTGCCTGCCTCTCATAGGAAATAAATAAGAGCGGGATTTGCTGTTTCGATTGCTAGATATACCCCGTGCTTGAATGACCAGAAGGAACAACTGCGAGGCATGAAGAGTCAATTTCTTGAATGGCGATCCATAGTGCTGAAAGATATTGTTGGAGTGCATTTGAAGTATGAATACGCTCGGAGTTCATACGTCTGATTTGGGTTTCTGAATCTTTTATGCTTAGGCTTGGCTTGGTAAAAAACGTTACAAACAGCGCATCCATTCTGAGGAACGGTGGTAATTCGACTCTAGAGCTCTGCGATTAAGACTCCATCCCACGCATTGTTGTGCTGTAGATCTGACAGCTTCAACTCCATGAATTTCTGGAAGTTGATTTGATGGCAGGCATCGCAGATGAAGTTTTCTGTACTTTGCCGCGTCCTCGCTTGTTTAGAGGGTGGACTGTAGAAGTCCACGTCAGAAGTGCGTTTCCTTTGGATTCTAGGATTGATTACTACGTCTGAACTTTTAAGCTGTAATGGCGACAGCCCAGTGCTTCGAAAACTCGTGAAAGACGAAGCTGAGGGCAATGAAGACGCCTCAGTCGATGGTGATGAACCATTGCTACAGTCCTGGATCGTAAAATTTGGATTGTCCTCCTGCAAACCATGCTCATAGTCTCGACAGACTGCCTCGACGCTGGTGGAGGGCGAAAGCATGGTGCCATGAGGCTCATGACTCTGCCTCAAAGATCCCATGGCTTGACGAGTCGCGTCTTGAACATAAAGGGTTTGGGATAATTCTTGTACGCTTTCACGCGCACGTAGCTAATTTTCTTTTCTCCGTCTTAGAGTATCTGAATCGAGGTGCTGAATTTCTCGCTCCTTCCAGTGCTACGAGACTGCATTTGGCACTCCACTGTGTTCGCAGGCAGCAGCGTTCGGCCAGGGCCCCGCCTCGCCCCTCACCCCCGTGTAACACCCAGGCATCGCCCCAGCTTCGCCCCAACGCCACGCCCGTCACCCAAGTTGCGCGAGCCTAGGGCGGCGAGGCTCACCCGCCATAACGGGACAGAAAATGGTCTTGGCAGCTGCCCCGATCTCTCCCTCCACCCCCTTCCAACCGCCTTCCGTCCCCTCGAAAATGTCGTCGGATTCATCGTCTTCTTTTTCCTACACACAGCTTCTGTTTCTCCCCCTTTGCCTCCCTATTCCCCTCCTCCCAAGCTGTAGCGTAGCGCTGAATTTCTCCGCGCGACCTCAGATGGAGCGTCCCCTCCCCTCTCTATGTCCTCCGAAGAACCGCGGACACGCCTACCTAGCGGCGTCGATCGCTAACCACTCTATCTAATAGCCTTAATATGCTGGCATGGCCCACAACGTTCAACTGTTTTTTCTCGATATGATAGAAATACGCAAACCTAATCCCATAGAACATGACCCATCTGCTCCCACTCCCATCTCTTTAACCCATGCCACCAAAACGTCACCTCACCCCTTCACCAACCGCCCAACAACATGCGGAATCTGACAAAACCTCCCTTCCCCCTCCCCCGGCCTCAACTCCACCCTCTCCCACCTCCCCGTGTCCACCAGCGCGCTCTCTGTGTCGCGGGTCAGACTGCAGCCGTCCGTAAACGCGGGCCAAATCGCATTCACCATTTCTTCACGAGCAAAATAAGTAAAATAGTCAAGTAATTTTTCGTTGACAAGAAAACCCGTGACACGAGGAGAAAAATGTGAGATTGAATGACTTACTCTGCCACACCCCCGCCGCCACCCCCTCCGACCGGACATGCTCGTAAACAAGCCACTGTCCCCCAGGCTTCAGGAACCGATACAGCTCCCCAATCACCGCCTCCGGTCGCCGCACACTGCACAGCACATGCACGGTGACAACCGTATCCACCGAACCCCGCTGCACGCCGCCCTTGCGCTCGAGCTCCTCCGCCCCGCAGCCCAAGACCTCGTACTTACCCTCCAGTCCGTTCTCCTCCGCCCGGCGACGCAGCGCGTCGTGGAAATTCGCATTCGGCTCCAGAAGGAGCACTCTCGAGATCGCCGCGTTCCGCGCGGGCGAGAAGAGATACAGCCAGTCTCCCGCGCCGGAGCCGACGTCGAGCACGGTGCCGCGGAGATTTCGCTGGGTGAGGAGCTTTTCGACGGCTGGTGCGAAGAGGGGGCGGGAGAGGGCGCCGAAGAGAGCCCAGAAGCGGTGGAACCAGAGCTGTTGGAAGGTCGTTGGGGCTGTTGAGGGGCGTTTCGAAGAGCCCGGTATGAGGTGTAGGAGGATTGTGATGGGGATGTAGAGCGCTGCGAGCAGGATTATGACGGGGGTGACGAGAAGGTCGAGGGGACCGAGATTGAGCATCGTAGCTCGTTGTCTAGGGATTTGTTAGTATCACCTAGAAGAACTTCATTTATTATGTATCTGGGTCCCGCTTGGACTGGAGGCAAGACAAATTGATGAAAAAGAGAGCTTCGATGAACGTAATCTATGTTTGCGAGGCAGTGGTCCCCTCCTGCTAAGCGTTACCGAAACAGGAAATTTGGTGGCGTGCCGGCGTGGCCGGGTGCCAAAATAAGGGCGCGATTGCCTAATCGACCGCCCTTGGCAGCCGCCGTCTGCAGTCGTTATTTGTCTTCAGAAATCGAATCGAGGCTGAAGCATGCTCAGAAAACTTCCAATATACCCGGAATCGAAATGGACTGCCATAGCGTTGAACAATCCCAGGTTATCTGGAGCGGCCGTCGGCGTCCTAAACGAGTGGCTTAAAGTGAATCACAAGCATCACTATCCCTCTACGCAGGACAAGCCACAGGTGAGGGAATACGACGTCTTTGTCGAACAGATCTCTGGTCGATTCTCGAGTGTCTGTCGACGAGGCAAAGCAAGCTCTGCGCGCCTTTCTTTAGCTAGTGATCTTATGGATTGGAATACCATGGATGTTTTTGATCACTTGCGCCATTTCCCCCATGAGTTTGAACCTGCTGCGCCTGCAGAATACGTGCGTAGAACCCGCCAATTAGTAACCGCAGATTCTAGACACGGTCCAGAGGGCGGACGCTCCTGCGGCGTGCTAAGAAAAGGTGCGAAGTTTTTGCCTAAACTTGACATCACGGTCATCGACCAAATATCCCGCATACCTACCTGCTGTCCAGCGCCTCACATGAACAAGTGTAAGAATATCATCCTGTAAAAGAGCGCGGCGTCAAAAGTGACGCTTTGCAGGCCGTTACAGTGCGTGCACTGACATTGGTGTTGTAGCGGTAAGAAGATGGGACAAGGAACTAGAACTATCTTATTCCTCGCAATAATAACGATTGATGAAACATGAAGGGTAGCAATTCCGGAGTTCATTCTACGTTATCCATCTGTTCTCGTGAGACTCATCGCCGTCGGGCGCCGTAATTCTTTCTGAACATCAACGCTCACATTGGGCACTGGCGCTTCTAAATTCGCATGTGGTCAGACTCGATCCCTACCTCTTCAGCTTGATTGTTTCCGCATGTAGAAACCTCGCCGGACATCGTAGTTGAAGGAGCCTCTCCAGTTCTTCTCAATAAAAAATCCCCAACACTGCCCCTGCTAGACCTAACCTCTCTCCATGCGCGGCGAGAAAACCCCCTCGCCGAGATGAACCCAACCTTTGGGCGCCCTAACCCTCCCTTTTAAAAGTCGATTAGACTTATTACCCGTGTGTTATACTATAAAGAAGTTTTCCTTCTGGTAGACCAGTTCGCGGCTAAAAATACGATGATTTTGGTCATGCTATCAATAGTTTCATTCACGGCATTTAAAGCCGCATTAGATCTACAGCCCTGCTCCACTACCGCTATCAACAAATTTCTCCGTATCGGATTATTGGAAGGATAGTTCTATCAAGAACGAGGGTCACTCTGCATTTTAAGGAAGCTTAGCTCTTGCTAGTATGTGTTCCGGATTTGTCCGGTGGAAGGAGGTTTTAGCAAGAGAGCTTATCATACTTACATGATACAGCGATACACATCTTGCTCACTGTTCTGTATTGTACTGTATGCTACTTGGCTTGCCTCAGATGTGGCGCTCTTCTAGAACCATCTATGATTGAACAGCCACGTGCTAGCTATTTTTAGCAGCCGGCGCATTCCCGTTAATGGCACGAGAATAACTGGCCTTCCGATCACCACAATCATGAATATGGACCGAGCAAGCCAGGCCCTGGCGCAAGTGCTCCCTGCAGATATACCTAGGACTTACGCTGCTTTAGCTGAACGCGGCAATGTCCCCCTCTCTACCCTTCACCATCGTGATCGCGGACGACGCTCGAGAGAGGTACAGGCGCAAAGCCAGCAATACCTTACTCCAGAGGAAGAGAAAGCCATCGTTAAATTCTTGCTACTAACGTCTAGCCTTAGGCACCCTGTGCGAATCAAGTTTATACCTTCGCTAGCTTATAGTGTCGCCCGGCAACGGTCTACAACGAATAAACTAGTAAAGCCTCCAGGCAACAATTGGCCTCGCGCCTTCGAGAGACGCCATCCCGAACTTAAAGCGAGAAGAGTCAGGGCGATCGATTGGAAGCGTCACGGGATCAATATACATGATGAGATTATAGATTGGTTTGAGGTAATTAAAAAGGTACTACAGGATCCGGCTATTCTGCCAGAAAATGTCTATAATATGGATGAGAAGGGCGTCATACTCAGCATGTTGGGCTCCGTTAAGGTGCTTGTCGGTAAGGATAATCTGCGAGGCCATAGAGGCGCGGGGATTAAGCGGACAATGATAACTGCTATTGAGTGTGTCAGTGCTGACGGTAGGTCATTGCACCCTCTTATAATCTAGCCGGCTTCGACCCACCGAAGTAACTGGACTATTTACCCTACTTCTGGGTGGCATTACGCGCATTCTAAAAACAGATACAGCGATTCGAAGATCAGCTTAGAGTGGCTTAAACGTGTTTTTGATTCCCAAACTAAAGAAAGGACTATCAGGAAACCACGAGTATTAATATACGACGGCTTTGGGACCCACAAGACACTAGAGATCCTGGAGTTTTGCTTTGAAAACAACATTATACTGTGTCGTCTCCCCTCTCACACCTCACACAAGCTTCAGCCGTGTAATGTTGGACCGTTTGCCCCCTTAAAGACAGCCCATCGTGATCAGGTCGAACGATTAAATCGAGGAGGCATAGATACAGTTGGTAAGGAGCACTTTACCGCTCTATACAAGCCTGCACGGGAAAAGGCATTAACTCCACGGAATATTAAAGCTGGGTGGGCTGCTACTAGTTTGTTTCTGTTCGACCCGAAGAGAGTACTGCGAGATGTACCGAAGCCACGCGCAGAACTTACTTTCCCTCAAGCTAATAAGGTTGTGGAATCCTGCCCTCAAAACGAAGTCCTGATGACGCCTGTAACGCCGGTGACGCCGGTGACAATAGAGGGTCTTATATCACTGCATAATCTAATTAAACAGGATGCTCATGCGCTTAATACAAAGAGTAAACAGCGTCTTCACAGGCACATACAGAAGCTCGCAAATGCTGCCCAAATATCGTTTGCCGAATGTACCCTTCTTCAGGATCAAAATCAGTTTCTGTCTGAAATTAACAACGAAGCAAAAGTTCGCTGATCAACTAGGTCAGTAATGCTAGGCAAAGCGAAGGTGATGAGCTATGAGGACCTTGAAGAGGCACGAGGGAAGCGAGCTGCGAAAGAGGAAGCTATCGCGGGCAAGAGTAAAGGAAAAGGCGGTCGTAAGCGCAAAAGTTCTGCGCCAGAGGCGGATTCACTAGAGCTAGAGGCTGGTTCGCTAGAGCCAAAGGCCAAAGTCACGCGGATGAGTGAAGTGCCAGGGCCAGCGAAGGCCTCAGTAACGTCATGGAGAGCCTCAGTGGCGCGGATATAGTAGAATAGTGCTGTCAGAATACAAATTGCTTGTTTTAGGGAATGATTTTACTCTGGGAGTCGAGCAGGCTATAAAGCTCCTGGTAAATTACTGCTGTTAGAGCGTCTACGTGAGCAGTTAAAAGTAGAGCGCGAGGGATTATTTGAACTGTCGACGAAATCTAGAGCTCTTCTGTCTTTACAGGGAGTCCTTCCTTTCTTCTAAAGGTCATCCTGTTGACCTTCGCTGTCAATGATCTTCCTGAAGCTTAGACTTATATACGAATGACACGATTACTTTCCTCCAAAACTAGTCCCATAAACTCCGCCGTTAATGACTCCAGCTTGAAAGCCCGAACTCTGATTGCCAAACGTCACTGTAGTCGAATTGCTTGGGTTCTTTGTGGCAGCTTTAGTAACTATTTCTTCCTGCGCCTTTAACAGCAGTTCATTTAGCAGCCTTCGTGATGCCTCCACCGCTTTGCGTTCTTCTTCAAGCTGCTGCAACGCTTTGGCTTTACTTTTATTAGGCTCAGCCATTTCTTCGTTCTCGCTGCTGCTGAGGTCCAGCTCTTCCAGCTTGTTTTCTAATACTGTTAGCTGCTTGTCCGTTGCAGTAATAATACCCTTGACCTCCGCTTGTTTCGTAGATATTGTCTTCTTGATCTCTTCTGTTATGTGGCTTTGACGGACGGAGCTATACCTGTGAGAGAAGGTCAGCCTATGTTTTGTAATGAAGTAATAAAGATGCGGCCACTTACAGGGTCGCTATGCTTACAACAGAATTAATTGTAAGCTTGCAGTTTTGAAGCTGCTCCGACATAGCCTTGATTTGCCCCTTCTTGAAGAATCCAACATTTGTTCGATCCTGCCAACCTAACCTTCCACCTTCTGAGTGCCTAGTCCACTGCTGAAGTTCGGTCCTAAAGAGATCGCATGCTTGTGCGCAACTGTCGATCGTAGTCTTTGACTCCTCAGCTACTCTTGCGCCAAGCAAGTTCCACTCTCTTTCCTCTACACCTTGAAGCAACTTGAGCGCTGTATCGACAGAGCAAACGTCTTCTGCAAGGCGCTTGATGGTTTTCGGCGTATCTTTCAGCTGCTGCAGGTCGTCTAAAAGGAGTCGTATACCGTGTAAAGCTGGCACAGTGATACCCACCACACCTGCAGTAACACTTAGAGGATCAGCCATCTCTGTATGATGACGACACAGTAGTGGAGGCCAAGCTGAGGTTAAGGAGGAAGCGATAAACGGGTTCAGCTGAAGTATAGCACGCCAGGTTGGTCTCGACCAAAGAGATTGAGGCTGAGCTGCAGTGCTCCAACCGCCAGGCTGGGCTCTCTTGCTGGCACCTCGCCATAGGCATCACCGTCGATACATATTTAATTGCGGCTAATATAGCATCATGGCTTCCACGATCTCCTTCGGCGATGCGAACGCCGGCTTTCAAGCTGGCATCATCAACGGCGCAGTTAACACAGCGTTCTACCTTCCGCCTGGTAAGTTGCAGGAGGGTCCAAGGTCCGCGGTGTCCGAGCAATACGCTAACCGTAGCCCCGCCTCAGAACGACCAGAAAGTCCACCACACCCATCGATCTTGATACCCTTTGGTCGCGACACCGACTTTGTCGAGCGAGGGGCGATACTCGATCAGATCCACAAGGCATGTGCTGTTCCAGGTTCATGGGCGGCGCTCGTCGGCCTGGGCGGCGTGGGGTGAGTAGGAGGCGGCTTGACCAGCACGGCATGCTGACTGCAGAGAAGCAAGTCGCAGCTTGCAATCGAGCATACCTATCGCACGCGCGAGCGATCGCCTGAGACGTGGGTGTTCTGGGTGCACGCAAGTAATGCCACCCGGTTCGAGCAGAGCTACCGCGACATTGCCGACTACGTCAAGATCCTAGGGCGGCAGGACCCGCAGGCTAACATCTTCAAACTGGTACACGATTGGCTACGCGGTAGCAAGGGGCGATGGCTGCTCGTGCTACTGTGGTGTCAGGGATAACTTTCGTTAGTAAAGCGCTAGCAGAAGGCTTCGGACTAGTCTATTTACAGTTATAGTGGCATTACCACTTAGTATGACCCCCCCCAGCGTCAATTACGTCCTGACAGCGC
>JAGFML010000096.1:0-128149 GCA_021030945.1 Pyrenula aspistea
AAAAAAGCCCGTTGGGTTGCGCGGGCTCGGGTCGGAAGGCTAAAAACCCAGCCCAGCCCGACCCATTTCGCAGTCTACTCACCGCCCCTCGGGACCGCCAGCCGTCTTCCATCGGATTTGGCGCCGTCCGCGTCGAGTTTGGCGCTCCCCGATCCGGTGTAGCGTCGCCCGATTGGGGATGGCGGCCTCCGCGCGGGAGGACCCGCCTCTCGCCGTCTATATAAACCCGTCATGCGTCGCTCGAACAAACCCTCGTCCGTTCTCTGTCTTCGTCCTCCCTCGCGTCGCTCCCTCCTGCACCAGACTACCCCTTGGTCCTGTGTCTCTAAAACGAACCTTTACATCGCCTCCTTTCCCCTGCTCCTGTGCCTGCGTCCAGTCGATTACCGACTCTGGCGATGCTGATTTGCCGTGCCCCTGAAGCGTTCTCCTTCTCGACAAGCTCGACCGAGGATCAGACCGTGGATCCTCTCGGCTTGAGCTACCATGGCGCCGCTGCTCCAGCAGGCTCTTCGCCTCTAGCACGGAATCTGCATGGTAGCAACCATCGGTGTCGCGGCTGTTAAGCTATGTTCCTGACCTCGTAAACTGTCCGTCTGATTGCGAGGTGTCCATCGCCGGCGAAATTATCGTCCTTCCTCTCCGTTTTCCTTGTGCCGACGATCGGCGACCTGACCCCCAAATCCCTTTAAATCTCTCCAACGAGTTAACACTGAAGCCGGAAAAGCTTCGCGGGGGGAAGCCGTTTTTTGAAATCAATACCTCTACTACAACTAATGTCAAAAATGCCTCGTCTGTGACGGTAACGGAGGATGCTGGGAATCTGAAACCGTCAAGAGCGGCGATACTGCTAATGGCGAAAGCCCCTCGCTGCGGCGTACCCTGATTAAAGGATGATCGGGCAGCATAGATCCCTGCTGCCTGCGTGATGGTAATGCAGAAAGGTAGTCGACCTGGTCCCTGGTCGCCCTTCGTGGACGATCTGGGCCGCTTTCGGCGTCTGCGTCAAGGGCCAATTCTCGCGTCATGATATAGTCCATCACCTTCTTGGCCAGGGGCTTGGAACCGACAGCAGGAGGAATTATTGTCAGAGAAGGCCGCCCCACGGCAGCTTCGGGTTGAACGCTCGTCGAAGGCAGACCCAGGGTCCCCTCCTCTGCTGCCTGAACCGCCCCAATTCATCTGATCCCTTCGCCTAGGCGAGATTGAACCCACCATCGACGCCCCCTCTGCTGTGGCGACAGAGGCTGCATTTCTCAAGCCGCCCCCTCCCTCCTTCTGGCCGAGGATCTAGACACCGCGGTCATCTGTCGTCGTGGCCTCGCGAGACTGCGTGGTCCCGCCGCTTGAGGGACCTTGATCGTCAGCTCCATCCTCTGGGGTCAAGATCAGCCTTCGGACTCACTCGACGGTCTCTCGACATCTGAGGCCGGTCTGCGTTGAAGCCGAGACCGTCTCGAGATGCAGCTCCATCCACTCCGCGACCGCCCCGGACCCCCGCCAACCGCAACCAATAGCAAAAATGTCTCTTGACGATGGCGCCGACGAGGGAACATCTTAACCTATCGGTAGTTGCGTTATAGCCAATTACGAGAATCCTTCGTTGCGGCACACTCTGGTTCGCGGATAATACGGTATATGTGGACGGTGTTCGCTCTCGCTTCCTGCACACGATCAAGCTGAGGGCTTTTAGTTGAGTAGGATCGCTCGTATACGATCTGGCCGACCGTGGCGTAAAAAGACTGAGTTGTATACGGCAGATATCTCGAAAGCTAATTTCCACGATGTAGTAGGATCATCCCGCTGTACCGACCGAGGGTTCTTGATTAAAGATTTAAGTCACGATCTGAGAAAGTCGGAGTAGGGCGGACTTTAAGTCATTCACATGCATATCGAGACCGCGGGAGGTAATATTTTATGATACGTCGGTCTCTCCCGGGCCCATCGAAGTCGATCGATCAGTATAAAACCCTTCATTCTTTACGCAGACGAGAAGGCCACCGGCGAGACAACCCCGTCCCACTAATCTTAGTGTATTTCACGATGGCTGTCAATATGAATTCCATCATTATGTATGAGCTACTTTTGCTCCTATAAGTATCGACCCTATCGAGCAGCCTCAGGCGCGGTCCTGTATTAATAGTTTTCTTCTAGGACACGACCCTCCATTCGCCCTCGCGGCTCGACCGCCTGACCAACATCTCTCTCTTGCATGCGCGGCCCCCCCCCCCCCCCCCCCCCCCCGGGGGCCCGGGGGAGTTCTCTCCGAACGCCGGGTCCCTGTATTCCTGCACCCGTCGTCGGTTCCAGGACGTGTGGGGACGCCCACAGGATCGCCGGGCCGGACGTTATGTTGTGGAACGAATTCGACACGCCGTTTGACGTCTGTGCCACGCTCGAGCTCCGGGATGGAAACAACAAGGACGAGGCCATGAAGAAGGATGAGCAAGAAGGATTTTAGGTCTGCAAGGGACGCCTCAGCCGCCATCAGCAGCTCTCCCACCAGGTGTGTTCGCGGCGAGAGCGCCGGCCGAGCTCATCCGGGACTCTGGCGCTAGTGGATGGAGCACGCCGGCGAGTGTAGAGATCCCCGAAAGCCGGTCCCGAGCGTCGGGAATCTAGGCGATACCCCCTTAACCGGCCCTTCACCGGAAAGTCTTGACGGTAGTGCGATCTTGGCACACGGCGATTCCAATCCGACTGCCTCCCTAGATCCAGGCCGCGGCGGATGTGGAGAGGGCTGTTGCGGCGTGAGCGTCGTGATCCCGGCGAAGACGAGAGCTCTTGATGCCGCAGCCGTCGTCGACGGTGACTGCGGCGAGGACGGTGACGGCGACGACGATTTCCGTCCGGAGGTCGTCAACCCCGCCGGAGAAATCCTACGTCACTCGACGTCGCCGCAACCGGTATCCGCGTCTACATCCGCCATACGTCCACGAAGCGAAGCAATCGACAGCATCCCGGTGTCGGGATAGCTGACCCTCTATTTCGACGTAGTCGAACCGCGGTATACCTTAATGTTATCGCAGGTCCTTGGCCCCACGGCCGTGGTAACTCACTCGCAGAATTAATCGGTCGCTAGTAAAGGCTGCGGGAAAGGCAGACGGGGTTGAGACCGCGGAGAGATCGAGCGGCTTAAAGGCGAAGCTCTATCGTGGAAAGAGATTGCACGACGGTTTCCGGAGACGAGTCAGGGTGCTCTGCAGATTCGCTACTTTACCAAGCTTCGACAGGAATCGGTCCGCGGCGTGGCTGTTGAGAAGATCTTCTCAATTCCTATCGGTGCCTTCACCACCTAAGTTCCTCACGCCATTTGGTATTCGGATAGGCAACCCTTCAAAAAGCTTTGAAACATTCATGCCCAGTGTCACACCCGCTCCTTCCATACTCCTATTGCTGTTGCCGGTGCTATTACACTTCATCTTCAATCTCCTGTCGGTGCCCCTAAGCGGTATGCCACGTATATCTTAACGTGGCGGTAAGCATGCAGCGTAACTGACAACTCTGAGAGCTAGAGCTCAAAGGGCTTACTTCGGTCAGGTAGGAAGATGGTCTTGCGTCGGAACGCGAGGTGCTTATGCATGCTTACCGAGCTCACTGCTTGGTGCTTGTACAGAGTAGTAATTGGATCTCAGCCACAGCATGCAGTTCTTTCCTCACGCGCGCTGCGCGACCCGATGAGCGTCTATAAAGCTAGTCCGGTTATCCGGAGAGTCCTCAATTAGGAGACTCCTGAATTCATTTAAGATACAAATTTGTGTTATGCGAGAAGTCCTAACATAAACGTTTATTTTACAACCTTCGTATCTCGTATTAGAGCTGCGCTTATTGTTCTTTAGTACCATTTGGTCATACCACCGGCGTTTTTCTTCGATCTTTTCTAGCTCCACTTAATCCCCTTTATCGTTATAAAGATGCTCTATTAAAAACTCCGTCGGTGTGATCGATTTAAAGAATTCCGTTGAACCTAAAAACAGCGACAGCTTAACCGGTTCAACGGAGACTACTGAAACATAAACGGCAACATCATAAGAGTATTACCGCCTATTAATCTCTACCTTGTTTTCACTGGTCTTCGACCTTCGACCGCCGTACACTACGAAAGCGGGCCGGCCGATGCTCCTTGTCGATCTCCTATAAGTTCCACTCGTTCGTTGGAAATTTCATTGCGCACGCTTTTTTCATGGGAGGAATGACGACGCCGGTGTGAACTACGGCCTTGCCAGATTAGACCTTCTAAACTCTTGTCGTATTTCAAGTCCGCAATGTTAGTCCCTAGTATACACGCTGTTGCCAGCGTAGCGGACGCCTTAAAGCGATTCTCCTAACGCTAACTTACCATTTAAAGCCGAACCAGCCTACGCCACTCTACTTGCCAGCTTCGACGCTTGTATGGGTACATCTTTCTGCCACTGCGTTGGCTCAAGTTTATGAAACTGCTGCTCTAATTCTTTATCACCTGACAATACACTGTCAGACAGGTCACTGCTTTCAGTAAAGTAGCCAATATATCCGACCTAGTACCCACGGAAGCTTCGTGGGGCATGCTCCTTCGAGATGCAGTCTGGAATTCCCAAGATAGAATCAGAGCAGCAGCATATCCTACTTTCCGTAGGGGCATGAGCAACGGCACATCCCGCTGCTCGTGGAGCCAGGGCAAGCATGATGTGCGAGGATGTACAAAATATTGGCATCGAAATTAATACACAAGTCAGATTGGCCAGAAACAGATATTGAGACGTCAGACTCGAACTCCTTAAATTCCAGCGAGCGCCATCTTGCCCAGTCTGCCGTTTGATCATAGAAATAGTCTTCATTATTTAATCAGCCAAACTGGAAACTGGGAGATGCATGCAGGATACCAGCATAGCGATATCCGCGATGGTCGCAATGATACATGACCAAATAATGCGGACGATGACCCAGACAGTCACGACGGCGAGTCGGCTTGATTCTGATGAACATGGCGGACTTTACTACCTTCCCTTCGCCCAGTCTCTTTGCCTCGGCCGCTGTTCAATGTGTTTGTCGGTAACCTTTCTGCCGTTTGCGCCGCTTAGGAGCCGAGCCCAGGGCGTCTGCCGATGTTATCAGTCTTTCGTCCACTTCCGCTTCTTTTTCTCTACTTCGTTTGAAAGATGATGCGAAGGAGTTCAAGATCGTGTCTCTATCAGTCCCGCCGTCAGTGTCCGGCGAAGGTGGATCCTCGTCGTTGCGTTTGTCCTTGTCCTGATTTGGAGACCGCCCTGGGCCACGGGAGATAGGCGGCGTGGCAGAAGTGACGGCCCTTAACACTTCAGCTCGGCTGACCTGGCTGGCTGGTGCTAGTATTTTTCTCTCATCGTCACGTTTCAATCGGTCGATCAGATCCTTTTTGTTCCCTCCCGTTGCTAGTGACGGGGTTCTCTCCTTGCACATTCTTTTCAAAGCTTTCACATTCATATCCTTGTATGCTGGTAGAATCTCTTGAGCCGGAAGCTTCTTGATCTGTTCCAAGAACCTCGATCGCCGTCGCGCGAAGTAATTCCGGAAGTTGATGGCCTTTTGACGAGCGTTGAGAAAGGACTTGATATCTTCATAACGGCTGTGGCCTGCTGCTACACGACACATATGAAAGGATAGTGGAGTGCCATCTGCAGAAGTATTTTCGACAGTGTGCGACTTCTCTACTTCCGTAGCCAAGTCCACCCAATGTATATTGCATCTCCATCCATCCGAGTCAAATTCCATTGTCCCGGCGAACGGTATTTTCCATGTTTCTTCGTCTGGGAGCAATAAGGTGTAGATCTCGTGCCAGGCTCGAGCGGCAAAGGCACCGTCTAAACGGCATTGCGTGTGCGCCACCTTCATCGAGCCCTCTGATTTGAATTCTGCCATGAAGTTCGGGAGGAACATGTCTGGTATGACGTGCCCATGGTCTAAGATACGAGGATTCACCTTAATCCAGACGGGAACTCCGACATATGCTAGGCCTTCCATGTGATCTGGTTTGGGGTACTGGTCAAGAGTGGACATTTGCTCGACTTTCCATTTCTGGTTGCCTTCGTGATAGTGTGGTGCAGGTGCCACAGTAGGAACCTCGAGGTATGTCTCAAACGCTCTGCGTATGGTGGAAACTTCGGACAGACTGGCACCTGAGACCATCTTATGGTAGATTTCCCAGGTTTCCCGGTCACTCGTTGAGATTGATGGGTGATCTGACACCATAAGTTCGGTGACGGCGCTTAGAACGTCAGAATATTCTTTGACTTTAAGCTCCTTGCCCGTGCCAAGATGTTCGTCGGCATCGTAGATCCTCCGCTCGCCTAACAAATTTGGCAGGTTTTTATCATAAGTAGTCATCTCAGAACCTGTTTCTGAGGGCAGAGCTTCCGATTGAGGAGCGTGAGCAGCTCTTCCTAACTAATACCATTTCGTTATTATTGATATGGGACGAGCAAGCAACTGGGTGTTAACCTCTCTTTTCTGATCTATCGTCACGTATCCCCTCGTTTCAAGGTCGTGGCGGATCAGAGCTGCCGAGCTCAGTGGGACTGGCGCACGAGGCGGCGCACCAGTTCTGGATGTTCCGTTACCAGAATTCTTCTTCTTCTTTGCCTCGGAAGCTCGATTAATGGAAGACAATAGCGGAGGCTCAGTCTTGGAATTGATTGGATGATTGGCCTTCGGCTTAACCTGGACCTTGCTTAGCCCTGCTTTTAGGTTGCTGCTCTTCTGTGCTTTCTCCTTGAGACGCCCAGACCGCCGAAGTGGGATCGCAGCACTCTGAGCGGAATGCTGAGGGCCTCGCGACATTGCGGATCTTGCAAAGCAAAGGGGGGGGTACAGCGAGGCTGAAGTTTTTGAAGATTGCACATGGTGTTGTGCGTGGATTAGCAAAGGCGCAGGGATCTGAAGGTTGCATCAACAAACAATTACGGATGCGTGCATCAAAAGTAGCTAGGCACACTAAATTAGCTCCTCTTGGCATGCAAGGGTCTCCTCCCCACTAAAATTGCTTCAGAGTCTCGTAAAGGCATCGAAGAAGCCAACACGATTGTGCGCCGGAGGATTAGCCGTGCCTGGTAGTACCGTTTGCATCTTCTCATACCAAATTTCAGCTAAATAAATCTAGCGATCAGTGCCATCAGCGTCGCACCAGGTGCGATGGCAGATCCCCATGTGACCACTGCATAGGTAATATTGTCCGCTCAGCGTTGACTCTTACGCCATAGCTGACACAGGGGCAGAATTCAGTCTGTCTTGTGAATATGCCAGAAAGAGGAAGAAGAGCAAAGCCATAGCAGCGGCAGCAAGCGGTGTCTCTGCCGGATAATTCATTGGCTGAAACGTTTCCCCTGCAGGGCCACCTTGGCCAGCCTCAAGTGAGCTCTAGTGAAACAATGAAAGTGCCTCATCGTCTCATTTCTAGCGCTCCTCCACAGTCCCGCATGCGGCTCCGTCAAGACCGCGAGTGGATAAACAGGACACGCGGTCACATCGTTCCAACGGTTTTAATCTGGTGCCAGTATCTCCTACATCGACATCCATACAAAGGTAGCTACGCCGAGATAGCATTTAAACCTCCAATTCAGCATTCGGCAGCGGGATTCTCGGATATGAGTCTCAACGGATATGACCAGATTCAAAGCACTGAACGAGCGGCCGTAGGTCACAATCTGCTCCCCTTGATTCGAGACAGACACTAGAGAGACCCGTGTCTGTACAGGCACAATGCCAAGATATGCCCCGCACACACAAATTTTGGTGTAAATCGCATCCCACAACATCTCTCCCCGACAATTATATTTCTCTCCGTTCCAGACAAGTCTAAAGCTCATATTGTCTCTGGTTCTATAAATTTTTAGTGTTAAGGTGTTACGCTCCAAAGGAGTGTAGGTTGGTACTGTGTTGGAGCTGTACTGAACAAAGGTACTTCAATGAGAGCGTATCTAAGTGTAGGCTTAGATGAAACTAATAAACACGAAGAGAGGATCAACCAGAAGGGCAGATCCTCGAGATCTATATACTCAAGCGGATGTATGGCTCATTCTGCTCACCCATGAGCACAATGAGCACTCACGTGACTGCTCAGACGGCAGGTCTACCGAGCACTTGGGGCGGTCACGACCCTGGGTCGTAACAATTATTTACACATAAGTATATGTGTGCGCGACATCTTTCCGCATGATCTGTGCGGGGTGTCGGTGTCTGTGGAGGGTGACTGTCCGGAACCACTGTGGACCGTCCCTCCCTACGGCGTAGAACTTGGCGGCGCAAGACGCATACTTGGCGGTGTGTAACTACAGTTGACGTTCCGTTGAACGACTTTGGGCATATTTTGGTTCTGGTCATTGGGCTCGAGGTTCGCACCTTGGTAATAGCCGCGGGGGGCTGTGCTCAATGTGCCGTTCCATTGGATTTTTGGCCAGGTCTGTCTCCGGCACTGGGCTGGAAGCCTTGAGAGGGTCCGTTGTCGCCCTTCGGGGGAAGGTTGCCGACGGTGATACTTTTGTTGTTTGGGAAGCTATTCGCTTGGGTGCCGTCTTCGGGCAGCGGTACTAGGGTTCCACAGTTGACGACGTTGAGGGAGCCGATACCTGGTGCCTGGCATTTGGACTTGCGGATTCTGAACCAATTGGTGCCGTCGACGAAGAGGTTGGCGTTGAGCGTGCAGTAGTTTGGCTCAGGGAAGCAGTTACCCCCTTCCTTCATGCCGCTTGGCATGTTGGTAAGGATATCGTCGCCTTTTTAAGATGCTGATCAGCTAGGTCGCCTGGAAGGGCGTTGAGAAGAGGGCAAAGGGCGATGATGGGGCTGAGCGAGATAAAGAAGGACAGCATGTTCGAGGAGAAGGGTTTCAATTTGTACCTAAAAGCTATGAAGGAAATCGGGGCGGAAATCGGGGCGGAAATAATCCTTTAGTCCCAAAGCAAGTGATACAGTATGGGTTATGGCTCTTCGAGCGGATCTCTTGCAAGCTTTATACCTCGCATCTTGGGACTACACTTCAAGCCTTGAGATAATTCAGAGGCCCTGAGCAACATCTCGATCATTCATCAATACGTAGATCGTAGTTTTACGTAGGCTGCGGGTTCTACAACACCAAGGGACCAACGCAGCAGGTAATGCTGCCTCTCTTGCATGAACACAAACGTGGTAGAGATCGCGCCACTGTATAGATAAGATGACCAATCTTATATACGTCATGGAACGTGTGGACTAGAGGTGAACCATGTAAAGGAATGCAGAGCAATGTTTGAACGAACAGTTACAGAGAATCAGCTTAAGTTAGATAGGGAGTGACGCTTCGAAGAGAGGCGTGATATCCACTGGAAGAAAGGAATCAGTGGCCTCAAAGCTATGTTGACCCGGAGAGATGGACGTTGCAGTGTGTACGACGATATGACCAATCTCTGCAAGATGTCCTGTCCACAGGATCTTAAAATTGAGATGCAAAAGCTAAGTCAGACATCCGAGCACGCAGGCAGTGGGCAAGCAGGATCAGTCACCGCTGAAGGCAGAGATAGAACGCCGGAAGAGGAGAAGGAGGAATAGGTCCTTTCCTTAAGATGCTTTCAAGTATATGCGTGAAGGACACGAGAATACTGCTATTACAGTATTTGTACTTTGACACCCCGAAATCCAAGGGCATCCTCTTGTCCTGTTCAATCACAGACATGCTATACTCTTCCCAATCAGCATCACACAATTTCGTCCCAACCGCCTCAACACATCATACTTCTAATCCTCCTGACGGCGAAGAATCCCAACTCCTCACTCTCAACCCAACCACCCTCCTCCCGTTCATTCACTAAGTCCATCCTAGTTCCCGACTGACCCCCAAATGCTAAGACCCAAACAACAGCAATGTCTGCATGAATTTCGAAACAGCGCCAATCGGTAACCATCGTGCTGCGTCTCGTGTTGACAATGGCAGTAATACATCTGGCCTCGCTCCAACACTCAGCCAACCACCCCTCGATCTCTCCAGACCCTCTCCAGCTGCTAACATAGATTCTACACAGTCATTGTCGATTTGGCGACCAGTACCGTACAACTCGGTAGCACCAGCGTACCTCGCGCCATCACAACCGACACCGAGTTGCAAATCTACGGTGGAAAATGCAGACGTATACGTGCCGCCGAGCGCACTTCTCAGCGTGCACGTCAAAATGCAAACACAGTCAATATTCCGGTAATCGATCGACTCCCGCCGGTGCAATATTTTGTTTTTCATGCGACGAGGGGACAGGATTTTGTCGGGCATTGGTGCTTAGGAGATTATCTGGGGTCTGGTAGCGAGATGCATAGCATAGCGGAAGGGCGTTGCGTTTGGGGTTTCCGGAGGGCAGGCGCTGAGGATTGCTTGAGAAGTTGAGATCAACTGATGGTAAGTGGAGAGTATCGGGTTTGGAGATATGGGGGGATGATATTGCTATCTGTGGCTGTTGGGGAGTAAGGTCTTTGGGGTAGAGCGATCCATGGGCGAAAGATTTTGGTGTTGGGACTTTGCTGTGTGTTAAAGATCGATGGTTGTCGGATTTTTCCACTTTGCACTTCTTTCTATCCGTGAACAGCGTTTTCTCTGCTCTATTGTATTCGTCCCTTGATAGATTCAAAAGCTCCTACCGACACCTCTACTTCTTCTCCGTCTCGATATCTCTCCCAGTTTCGCGCAATATTTCCGTGAACGCAACTCGCACTCTACCAAAGCTCAAGCTCTCTGCCCAGCAAAGAAGCCAACAAAGAAATGCCACAGTCGAAAAATCAAATCTCTCTGTCCTTTTTCGGGGTCTTTTACTCCGGCTGTTCGAGCAGTTGAAGACCTCCACTGCACCGCGTCAAAGTAGTAGTAACTCCGGTCCATCCACGGAGACGACAACGCTACACACTAAGCACTCCAGCTCCGGAGCATCCCGTCGTCTTCCATCGCCGCCATATCCCGCTCGTTCAGCATGACAGCAATCTCGATTCTCTCTGTCGCTTGTCCATCTAAAGAATCCACCAGCCTACGTCTCGGTAAAGCAAGCACCATGCCGTCAATGTAAGGCATATATGGACATCGGACGAAGCGCGGCTTACCGCCTAAATTGGGCCCGAAGTCGCAGTCGTACACCCCCAGGTTTGCCCAGCTTGTGTATGTTACGTCTAGGCCGTGGGACGAGTTCCACCCGGGCCCGATGTCCTCGACGTCGGCAAGAGCATCTGCGAACGCCACAACCTCGCCGATGTGGGTGGCTGTTACCGCGGACGTTGCTGCGGCGATGGCGGTAATAACCGACGACATGGGCGATAGGTCGGCGGTGGTGGTAAGGCTGGCCATGGCATCCCCAGCGATACTCTCCAGCTCGGTGGCGGGAAGTTCGACCACTTTGAGCATGGTCAGGTTGCCCAGGTATGACTTGTTCGGCACGGCGGGTTCTAACCTCGATCGTGCGTTGATGGCAAAGCCAAGCTTCGACGTGAGAGAGCTCGATCCAGTTGCGAGGCCGTCATGGCGCATGCGTCCGAGCCGGATACGTGTGATGGACAGCCACAGAGCAGCGCCTAGGACGTTGTTGACGGTTAGGACCTCGGCGGGGACCGAACGGCTCATGGCCTGCGTGGTCTCCTGTAACTTGGCACTTGAAAAGGAAAAGATCTTCGCGGCACAATTGACTGGTTGGCCGGGGACATTGATCGGCACAGAAGATAAAGCTGAGCTCCCAGACCGAAGGCTATATTCCGGGTGTCGAAGGAGAAGCTCCTCGAGCGAAGCACTCGGCTCGGCCGTGGCAAAATAACCGCTGGCATCCCGTAGCCAGGACTCCCTGTGGCAGAGTTCCCGGGGATCGACCAACACTCTATTATCCGCATGGTTCGGCTCGTCTCTGGTACAGTCGCCCCAGAGCTTGAGAAACATGCCCATTCCAGCCCCGTCCATGACGACGTGGTGGGCGCACAGACATAGTATCAAGCCCCCTTCCACGCGTGTAACTCCGACCACGATGGCCGGGGCTCTGGCTCCTGGGGTCTGGTAGTCGATGACCGCTGGTACAGGACAAAGGCCATCTTGAAAGACCGATAGCGGCGCTTCACCCAGCTTCAACGTCTCAAAACTTGGCAGGGACTCTGGAGCCGGAGTCGTGGCCACGGCTGGCGGTGGGTCTCGAGACGACCACGACAGCGACAGCTGGTTGCGCGGGCGGCAGCCGTCCGGCGACTTATGAACAGAGCCACGGAGAAATGGAAGGAGGGAGGTGGCCTTGGCTAAGCCCTCGTTCAGCTTTCCCACGGCGCTTTCAAATTGGTCGGTTTCGTAGACGAGAAAAACGGTGGTATATATCCTTGGCATCAGCTGGTCGATGGGAGACAGCATGCAAGACCCGTCATGATATGACTCCGACATGCCGGCGGGATGGTGAGATTTATTGAAACGGTTTATTGAGGATGATGAAGGTATATTCGATGGAAGGGGGGCAAATGTTGTCTATTTCAATGTTTTCGAGATATGGTGTCTGCCTGGACTGCTGTCCCTACGGTTTCACCAAAGGCAAGAGTATTGACAAATTCAACATCCTGCTAGAGGCCGAAGTTCCGTATAACGCGTAACCTTATGACCGAATTACTACTCCAGTGATGCCTCCTGAGCGGGAAACCCAATGGCTTGTATCCTCGACTTGGGGTACACAGCGATCCACCTTTGTAGAAACAGATAGATCTATCTGTGTGATATTAAATGCCTGCCGTTGAGACTGGCCACAATTGTTGCCTATTCTAAGGGAGGAGACCCTGACCTTGTCGCAATGTGGTCGCATAATCGCGGAGGGTTCCCGTTTCGATATCCTTGGATCCCAAAACTAGGCATCCTCATACCCCGTCAAAGGTTGACGAAAACGACGTAACGTACTTTATAAGCGAGCGGCGCATATAAGCGAGCGGCGCACTTCAAAACCACACCAAAAGCCCCAATTCTCAAGTATTAATAACTTCTAAACCACTTAATATAATCCTATCAAAATTTAATAACATGTTTCTTAGTATGACAACTCTATAATATTAAATTATAAGAAGAATATATATCCTAGTTATAGAGAATTCTAGAGCGGGGGCTAAATTCAGGTTCTAAAATGTAATATTAATAATATCCCTATAACAAGTTGTGAGATATACTTTATATTTTTATATAATATAAATAAATAGTCGAAAAATATACCTTGAAAATTTGGTAGGATTATATTAAGTGGTTTAGAAGTTATTAATACTTGAGAATTGGGGCTTTTGGTGTGGTTTTGAAGTGCGCCGCTCGCTTATATGCGCCGCTCGCTTATAAAGTACGTTAAGGGAAGTTGTCGTTTACTAAATACTGCGATCAGTCTGGTAGAGGATATAAACGAAGGTATCTGAACAGAAAGTAAATGAAATAAACGGGTAGTCAAAAGAAAGTAAATCGCGCCGGTGTAGAGGCGTGGAGATCAACTGACTAAAACGGGCGCGTCGAAAGAAGGTGATGCCTCCCCTTTACCAAAGAAAAAACCTCTTTAAACTTCAGCCATCATAGGCACCCTCCCTTGTAACCAAAGGTAAGATAGTTTGCCTTCTCACATTCTCCGTATCCCCCTTCTCACTAGTCACAAAATTCCCTACTCACTCAACCGCTAATAGGGCGCGGGCGCCACATCGGACTCCGACCCGAACCCCTATCCCTATCCCAACATACTTTGCCCCTAACGTGTCCTACTGCACCTCAGCCTCAGCCTCGTTTCCCCCCGCCCACCAAAAAACCCACACCCACCGCCAAGCCCACACCAAGATCTGACTGCTGACTCAACCGCGCTCTCGGCACCCTTAACCGAGACCGAAAGGTACGTATACGTACCGTAGAAAAGAGGCGCGCGCTCTCTCTCGCTCGCTCCAGTTCCATGACTGCATGCATGTCCCATTCCCTGGGCTTGCGTAGGGTTAGGGTAAGGCGGGACGCGACACGATTGGGCGGCTCGTGTTTGGAGACGGCCCTAGGCCCCTTGGAACTCACCGTGCTCGCCTAAGTTTCTTTCTTCTTTGTCTGTGCCTTGTAAAACTTGGTAGGGTATGTTCTTTGATTTTTTTCTTAAAGATGGGGATCAGCAACGTGGTCTTGTTCATAGATTATCTCCACAGGGCCACTCAGTTTTGTGGCTAATTTGGGAAGCATGGGAGATTCTGATATCTTGCTGGGGGAGTATGGGGCAAGGGTTCTCGAAGGAGAGAATTTCGAGAAAACCCCATGCTAGATGTTTGATACGTATCGGATTGGATCCGGGGGCCGTGTTCCTAACCGAAGAGTAGAACCCGCATCCAGGATCCGGAACCGGATCCAAATCCAAATTCAAAAAACCCTTACCTCGCCAATTAGCCGTCCCCGGTCACGAACTCACGGTAAGGTGTTTTAATTATCCCGAACTTTTCGCACAGCGGCGCTTGTGCAAAGCAAGTCAGACTCACATTCGGGGTACGTACCATCCTATCCTCTGCTCCTCGAAGTACCCTCTCCTGCATACCTGCGGTAGAGACAGGCACTTCGAGTGGGCTCGAGCTGAGAAAAAAGCGCGTGCGGACGAATAGTTGTCCCGGGCCCCCGTTCGTACGTACCTTACGTCCCACGCAAACGCTTTGCCGCTGTGGCTGCGCGGCGGCGAGACGCCGTCAGGGAGGCGACACACGTTCGTACGGAAAACAAAAGAAAAGCAAACCTTCAGGCTTAAGGTAGGACAGAGTGCGGGCACGTTGAGGGATTTTAAAGTGTGAGTGTGCCAGGAAGGGCTGTGCAGTCCCGCGCGATGCTGTCATGACAAAATTGTGCGTTTGTCTGGATATGTAACGGTCATGGCTCGTCATAGATATTTACTCATTGAGTAACCTCACGTATCTACTCAAGACCACGTTGCCAGGTAACGCCCGTAGAACAAATCAAAAGTTGGTCCTGCGGCGTAGGAGAATTAAACCGGGTCGACTGCGGCGCAACGTTATAGAGATTGATTGCGCGGCGGGACGCATCAGGCATGACGAAACACAAATAAACGAGCCGCGCTCGTACGAGTGTGCGCTGGCAGAGATATACGAGGCAGGTACCTACCTTAGGTACCTGTAAGTACCCAAGGTAGCTTTGGTGTGCTTTTCCATTACGGCCGTAGTTTTCATAGGACCGGAGAAGAGTAACGGTACTTGTAAAAATGATATTTGTTAATAATTCTATGGTCTTTCAATCGCTGGCTAGAGACTCCGAACAGAGAGATCCAAGCCGTAACATTATCCCAACCCTCTAACAAGTCGCACCAACCAACAAAAAGGAAAAAATACACAGAAAAAGGAATCTTTCATTTCCTCCCAAATGCAAAACGTGACCGCTTCACCGGCTTCTCCTCATCGCTGCTCTCCAATACTCCATCTTGGGAGCCAGCCGAGGGAGAAGGTGAGTTCAAGTACCATGCCGGATGCAAGATATTGAAAAGCAGGACACAGAGAGCCATGAGCATAGCGTCGAGTACTGCAAAGTAGACCTCCCGGGAGATAAGATACCCGTTCCACCCCTGCGCCAGCTCCACACACCGGTAGATGTTACGCGTAACGATGAGGATGGCGCCCGCAGTCCACACAAGCAGCGGCAGCTTGAGTCTCGGCTCCGCGTTGAGATAGCCCCGAGAGTTGGCACGGAAGATGATGAGGAACCAGAGGAACGTGAAGACAGCCATGGAGGCGAGCTGGATTGCGATACCGGCCAACATGATGTGCGCGCCATTGGAGGTCTCGCTGGGGGTATTTCCGCCGGCTGCGATGCCACCGCCAGCGCCTTGGATGGCAATACTGACCAGGTCGAAGGTGACGAAGATGGCGACGTATAATCGAGGGGAGAGTGGGGAGATGTCGCGGCCCCATTTCTGGGTGATGAGGACGGAGAGCATGTAGTAGAGGCCGGCACTGAAAAAGCATGGCGCTGGGCGTGCATGTTAGCGATGGTTCGAGCTGGTTGCTGGCACACAGCTCAGGCTTACAGATGATTAGGACGGCGATCTGGAGCATGAAGTCAAGGTCATTGTAAGGACAGGAATGGGAATGAGTTCTTGCTGCCCAACCCATGAGCTCACCTAGGAGACATTTCGTCAGTATCCCCATAATTGCAGTATTTATGCAAGACTTACCGATAGCCCCAAGCGCAAAGGTAAGGTACCACCATTTCCGCTTGATTGTCGTCTGGGCAAGATGGACGAGGGTGGACAAGCCGAAAACAATAGAGAAAACGAGCCCGGCTGAGAGATGTGGTTGATAGTGATATGAGTTGTCGACAGTAGGGTCCCATTTGACGCAGCCTTTCTTTAGCTGTTCGTCTGTCAATTGACTCGCTGGCGTGTCATCACGACTGAATAAAGACATAATCGTGGTGGTCATGTTGGATCTCCTGATTGAATCGCGACTATAAAGGAGAAAAGATATACGTGAAAGCGGGAATTTTGACAATCCTACGCCGGAACGTTGTACAGGATAAGAAATACGAGGTAAAAAAGGATGAGTCACGTAAATCAGGCCACCTTTGCCTGCGTTAAGGGAGAATTTGAAGCTGTCTGAAAAGAGCAGCTGGGCACGAAGGGAGGTGAGGGAGCTTATGTATTACTGTCGGAATCTCAGACATACCCTAATGCCTCACCTCCATGTCCTGTACCTAGAGTGTCTACTTAATTTACCCTTCACCGCCGCCAAACGGCCGCAACGCCAGCACCAGGCCGTCGGGAGAAATGTTGCCCGCTACGCCGCATCGAGCCAGCCAAGGGAGACGCGACGTAGTCGGCATTGCAGGGAGATGGAGCCAAAGGGAGATTTCAGAAACGCATGGTGTGATGAGTGTGGCTGAGAGACGTACTTCTTCGTTAGGCAGACGGAGATAGGATCGCAGTCATTCGACGAGAACACGGCCGTATCTCGTCTGGCGGGTACGGCGTTTTGGGCTGCGGCTCCGCTTGGGGTCCGGAAAGCGGGTCGGGGCACGGGCTGAACAATCACACTAATGGCTGGTTAAAGCATCCGGCGCACCATCCTACTCCATACAGTAGGGTTCGTTGCGCAAGGCTGTGGTATGACTTCAGTCACCTTGAGACCGCACGTCGGAATCCGGATCGGAATGAATGGCATCTTGGATAATTGGTCGATCTCCATTGACATAAGCGGCATTAGGATCCATTGAGAGATTACGCACGAAGCACGATCTTCAAGCTTAATCCTGTCAACATTCTGCAAATGATACGACTCGGCAAATGGTTGAAGGTCATTGCGTTTGCCACGTCAACCAGCGACGACACCTCCTTGCTAAGAATGCTCGGATTTGTGACCCACGGCTCTTAGACAGCATAGGTAAGGAACGCAACTGGAAGCTGCCATCAGAGTGCCAGATTGTGAGTCTTCGCTTCTACAGGGATGAGCCATTTTTGGTAGCCAGTCATCAAAGTTAGATGACACGTGCATCCATGTGCGCCGCTAAGGATCTTCCGCAGCGCTTTATTTAACCTTACTTGGCACTGACAGGGATGTTTTTTGTTCGTGAAAGTGGTGTTCGGAGCAAGCAACCAATTGCAAAAGAGATCAATCCCCCAGTGATCTGCCCATGATATCAACCAGACACTATGCCCTCGCGTAGCATTCGGTTCGCTTCAACGTGCGGAACGGCCTGGTTGTGCTGCTTCAACTTCTCACGGAGACGTTCGCGCCTGGCCCGCCCGCTCCTTTCCTCTCCACGACCAGTCCCTTCGTCTACCCATTTGCAATTTAATACCGCGAAGCTAACGCCGTCATGTCGGACGCCATTACCTTCTTCGGGCCAATCTCTGGATCTCATGCCAAAGCGTGTCGAGCTTTCGTAACGTTCCATCGTAGGCAAAACGAGTAGAACAACATGAAGATCCATATGTGGTGGCGGCGTCATTGGGGAGAGAGGAACATTTTCCGCAAAATCAATGCCAGGATTTTGATCTTGTATTATGGTCTCCAGGAGTTCGGGATCCACCCCGTCAGGCCATGTCGCTTTCAAAAAACCGGAGTGTATCGCTGCAGCTATTGGATCTGAATCGTCGGTATAGACTCCAGAGCCCCATAGGAAACGTCGCCTACAGATTGCCTCTTGTATGTCATGCCGAAGCCATTCCCTCGAGACCCGGATGGTATATGTGCAATTGAGTTGAGCTTCGTCGGAATATGATGGGAAAAGGGTTGGGTCAATGTTCAAACCCACTCGGTGCTTGCTGAACGGCTGGTTCTGGTCTGGAACGGAAAATATGGGTTGGTAACAGTGAGATCCGAGATGTCTGCGTGGGCGATCAGATACGGCTTCGATGATGGGCCGGATCTTGATGTTCGTCCTAAAATGCCAGTTAGTATCGAGAAAGAGATGCTTGTTACTTTATCTATGAAGCCGAATTGAGCTGCGGTTGGGATGAAAACAAGGAACGAAAAGCTATGAATCTTACCGATGGTACGTTGGCATATGACGGCTTCTCTTGGAACCAGCACCGCGTGCAGACATCGGCGTTTGACGACCCTCCGGGGGCTCACTCTCTAATCTAAGAGCTTCATCCCTTGCCTTGCGACCACGTTTTCCGATGCCAGAGCTTGTTCTGGAAACTTTGGTGACAGCTTCATCTAATAGAGACCGGGATCCGGCCTCTTCACGGCGAAATGGACTTGCGCTTTGGATGGAAGGGCTATCAGTCCGTACCGGGCCGGCTGTTATTGTGCTGAAACCACCTCCAATGCCCGAAAATACTCTTCCGCTTTCGCTTTTGATTGCTGTCTCTGGGCCAACAAATTGCGCTTGGGCTCCTTGAACAGCTTGAGGAACTGGTGATGCACGTCCGCCACGTTTATTCTCAGCAGCGAGGTTCAGAATACTACGATGCTGTGCGACATCTTCGCTGAGCTTCCGTTGCTGTTCATCGGTTGACGCATAATTGTATTGTTGTTGTTGGGCGCCATAAGCGGCAGAGAATGGACTGTACGTGCGTGGCTTGCTATGTTCTTGCCTCTCTCCCAAGAGGTGCCGCTCACTCTGAGGCGTCTGGTCTGCTTTCAAGAGTCCCGATAGATGTGATGTCAGTGATTCAGGATGCGAGAGAGTTGAACGAGCAGAGTGGTCATATGGCGCAGCAGATATATGCTCTTGTGGGACATTGCGCCGCACCTCCGGTGAACGCTGTACATCCCAGGGATTGAATGCCCTATGTCTCTCATCATCTCGATTTCCAAAAGCGGGTTGATTTGTGTGACTCGGAATTTCACGAGGAGACTTATAGGTCAGGTTTGGCCCCATGTTTCGAAAAACATCACGTGTGTACTCTTCGCGTGGGTTGCTTTCTGATCGTCGTTGGTGATTTTCCAAATCTCGGCGGATCGAGAAATGATCTCTTTCTGGTCCGTAAGTCTCTTGAGGAATGGTGCTTCTTTGATAATGGCTCGAGAGCGGCGTAGGAGTTTGCTGCTGATTTTGTGCGAGTGATGGTTGACTTGGTTGACGCTGAAGTGGACCACTAACGCTACTTCGTCTATGAGTTTCAACACCATCGAGAGGTCGGCGGGAAAAATCGGGGGAATGTATGCTCTGAGGAAGATCTCCAAAACGCGTTGCTGAGGCTTTGGGTGTTGAGGCATAGTATGAGTCTTCAAATGTTGCACGGCCAAAGCTTGTAGCCCCTCCAGAACTAGAGCGATGCGGACGAGGCCCACCGTGTGGAAAAAGCCCAAATCGATCAGGGGAATGGGGCCGGTGACCAAATTGCGTTTCACTCGATGGCTGTTTGGAAGATGCTTTGATTGGGGACGTTGTGTCTCCTGGATATCCTGGCCCAAACCCTGGACCCTGGCTGATGGACGGCAGAGAATACGAGGTACTTGATGCAGGTCGTTCGCGGTGGGTTCTTTCGGGTTCGCTCCCAAGCATAGCAGATATAGACATGCTACTACCAGGCCGCGTAGTAAAAGAGCTTATCGGAGGCAAGTCACGGCTGTTGGATGACGTAGGCGTAGGTGGTGGAAGGCCCGGAGGAGGTGCATGGTGAGCGCGAGGAGTATAGGTCGGAGGTGACGAGGGTGGTGGCATAGGTCGCTTTTGAGGAGCTGAGGAGAATGGATTTTCGATCGGTCCTAGGACATAAGGTGTTAGTGTTGAGAAATCGTAAAACGATAGAAACAATGGGTTGGGTGCAGATGCAGGCTCGTCAAGCTCCCTGCAGCAAAGAGCTTCCATCTGGACGCCAAAATCTCAACAAGAAAACAAGGGTTCTAGTCGTCTTCCAAACAGCATACCAAGTGGTCGCGAGCCTTTTGAGTCTGGAAATTGGTGCGGTGAGCTGCTCCCTGGGGGCAAGGCCATCTCGGAGTCTGTTTAAGGGCGGGGACTCTCAACCGAGGCTCCTCCTGCGGTGTCACACCCGCTCCAAAAACGCGAAAGATTTCAACAGGCCTCACTCGCTATACTCGCGACTTTGCGACAAGAGAGTAATGGCTGCGAAGTAAAAGACGACTCTCCAGCATCCAGCAAATGCAGATGATGACGACCGGTAGCATTCCCATTTCGAAAAAGGTCGGGGAGCCTCATGGGGGCCCCGGCGCGGAGAAACAAGACTATCGCGCTTCCAGCCTAGCGGCGCGGACAGGGATGCAGCTCATCCCCGCGTGCAGATCCTCTTGTCCATTGCGACATTTTGCGACTTGGAAGAGTCAAGACCTGAAGTCAACCATATGGACAATGAAAGCGGGTGGATGATAGCCCAACCAATGCGATTTGATGCGAGTCGCCGCTGTTGAGCCTTCTGTTGTTTACAACAGCTAAGCTACATCTGTCCTCGCCTTGCTGGCGTCCGGATTTCCCGCTAGACGTCATTGACAAGAGCACAACGAAGCTCGAATAGAGCAGTACCATCATGGAGATGTGGAAGAGAGAAGAAGAACCAACCCTCACCTAAATATCGCTGTCCTTCTCTCCATCCCGACTCGCCGTACCTCTGGCTGGCAAATGGCGGTGCCTGAGCACCGTATCTTCCTTTCGGCGTTTCATACTCGGGTCCTAATGTGGGCAGCAGTCTTGGACGATCTGTTTCAAGTACACGCGCTCCCTCGAGACGGCTATAGTGAGGGAATAAGTTGGATCTCGAGGCAAGGACCTGGCCTCGAGCTTCCCGCGGGTCTAGGGTAAAGTGGTGATGTGGACCATTTGAATTTGGGTAGCCCAGGCTTTGGCTGACAGGATAATCAACATGTGTCGATGATTCTCGTGGCAAGTCTCGTTCGATTTCGTATTCTGGTGGATAACGGAAAGGCCCAGGATGCGGTGGGCGTTGAGGGTTCATCAAGCGCCTGGGCCTGGTAGGCGAGAAGCGGTGAGCTCGAGAACGGAGATACCGAAGAGTTGTGGAAGGGGCAGAGATCGGGGAATCTTTAAACTCGCAGCTATCATTTGTAAGGTCAAAACACACCGTGAAGCGCGACCATCTTGTCAGTAAGTGGTGCCTGGAGAAAGCTTTGTGGAGGGCAAACGGAACTGGCAACGATAATCGCGGGAGGCTTGCAACTAGTCGATCCTCGATCCGAGGACCGCCAGACCCCCGAAAACCTTTGTGCTCCCAGCATCCCGGTTCCTGCAGGCCGGACAACGCACGCGCCAAGCTCCCCCGTCAGACTTTCGACCACACCTCTGGATCAACAATGCATCTTTCCTTGCACAGTATCCCTCTACAATCACCACACACGTTCAATCGCCGTTGCAAACCTTTTGAATGACACTCCCACACATCTCCCGCTGCTCATCGGCATTGACGACGGTCTCCGCGATGTTTTTGAAGCTTGGGAACCCATATGCTTCATGACCGAAAAGATATTTAATGGCGCTGATCCGTGGTTTGTGATATTTCGGCTGTTCGCTGGACACCCTTGCTAAAAAGGCCAATGATAATGCCGACGCTGATATTCGAAAGGTTTAGTCAACAATGTCTTATAAGTAATCATCATCAATGCAACGTCCGATCTTGTAGGGTCGAACGTACAGTGAGCCGCTGTTCGACTTGCCAATATCATTCCTAGCTTCGAGGCCAAATTATTTGCGCCTTGTTTTATCCGTGCGACACCTTTCTTGGGTCGGTCCATAACCTCTGTCGGCATGCTGCAATTAGCCTTGAACCGCTGGCCCCTCTTGCAAAGGCATCGGTACCAAAATTACAGGCTCCTTTTTGGCTTCAGTTCTGGAGGCATTTGCTTAGCTTTATCGGTTTGACACACTTCCATGGACCATTGGGTCTGGCAACCTGGGCTTAGGGACTCGCGGAGCAGGTCTTATTAGTGTCGGGATATACCTTCCTACAGTAACCTCGGGAGGCCTCGCCGGGCGTACGGCCTTGCTCCTATTGGCCTTTCCTACCTGTTGTCATGTTATTCAGTTATTTCATAATTTCGCCGAGGAGCCCACTGTGAGCATGGTCTTCATTCCCACCAGACCCCATTGCAGATCTATATAGCAAATTCTTGGGCATGGCAATGATAGTCCAGCTCTACAACTAACTGGTGGCCCATAGGAAACGATACTACGAGAAGCCCTTATGACTAATGGTACGCAGTTCACAACGATATCCGAAGTAATTCCTCGACCTTTCAGAGAGGTTGAAGGCATTTAAATTCTACGAGCCCCGCTAGCTGACAGGTATCTATAGCAACCGCTATTTACTGCTAGAAAGCCTCAATAGAAGCAAATGGCTACGGGAGGACCTATTTCTTCTCATCGCTACTCCTGAGAGCGAAAGCACCCTGGAGGTCTATTTATTTACACTTGGCAGGATGACGCTTTGAGGGACTAACTTCAGATCGAGTAGCTTTACGACTCGTGTAGGTCATGCAATGCAGAGCTCTCTCAAATCAAGCTTTGACCATGGTTTCTTCGATTACAACAGTTATGCAATACCGTAAAGTGCAGCCCGAGGCCGCTGATTCGGTCTATGTGACCCCGGCCTACTACCCCAGCATGCCTAATTACCCGCCTACGGGAGATCGACAGCCCCCCACAGGTTTGATTGAAGGAAAAACCACGGATTCCGTTGTCTTGGATTTGTTTCTCTGCACCTTCATCCCAGAAATGATCTGGCGTCCTAAAGGCGCAGCATCACAGCTCGCTTTGAGGTCGTCCGAGCCGCCTTCGGTTGACGCCACGATATGCGGAGAGCACCTTGCCAATCTCATATCAGCACATTGCAGGTACAAAAGGTCGCGATGGCAATGGATAATAGGATGGACTCAGAATTGCCAATAGATACTACCTTCGTTTTTCGAAATGTTTAGCCTTGTCTTCTTAAGTCTCTGCTCGGTTGTTCCGGAAACTGTCGCGCAACCTTTTCTGCAAACAAACAATGGGTCTTCATGGGTAATTGGTGTGACAGACCTTTGGAATATCACAATAGGCCAGACCTTCGGGACGAAGCTCTTCTACAAGGACCACGACCTTGTGGGCAATGCCATCGGTCACTACGTAAGTTACAACGGAGCAGTATCCAATCTCAACTGGACCGCAGCGGAGATCGTTGATCAGACTGCGGAGTATATCGACGTCAGTTTCAGCGCCAACGAGGGTGAAATGCATTGGGTGATATTCGACGACCTTGCCGGAGCATATCAATATTTTGTTAATCGTGCGCTGCCTGTCCTTGGCGAATTCAGAACTTTGTTCCAACTTGATAATACTACGTTTACCCACGGCAGAACCAACATAAAAGAAGGAATTCTGCCACCTTTCGATTTATATTTCCCACCCTCTGTGAAGGTGCAGGACGAGACATGGCAACTACCGAATGGCTCCTACATCACCAAGTATGATTGGTCTGACTTCATTAAAACGGTGGACTATTGCGGCGTTTATGGCGATGACTTTGGGTCCTGGTATATTCATCCGCCGCAGAAAGACTACATCAATGGGGACCATCTTAAGCAAGAGTTGATGGTAAGATCAGTTCGCCAAGCTTGACCACCCTTGCTCAAGCCCCCCTTAGGTCCACCGCGAGTCCAGTACTGGCAATGTTGTGCAACTCAACATGATCCATGGAACACACTTCCAAGCCTCATCCTCAGACGCCTTCCCTAACGGCAAAACATGGGGCCCATGGCTTTGGTACCTGGTCCGTAGCGTAACCGCAATCCATGATTACATAACTAACACTAACCTACTCCTCAGAATGACGGATCTCGAGCCGATGCTGCACTGCGGACCCAGCAAGAATGGGCAGCCTGGCCTTACGCTTGGTTCAAAGACCCAGCCTACCACTCCCGTGGCTCCGTAAGTGGCACCCTCCGGCTCTCCGACGGCCGACCCGCCTCCGGCGCAGCAGTCTTCCTCGGCGACAACCATCCCAACAAAACCGCCCTCGACATGGGCAGCTACAACTACTACACCGCTTACGCCGACGACGACGGCGCATTCGATTTCACGGACGTCCTCACAAACTACGCCCCATACGGGCTGCAGGCATGGCCCAACGGCGGCGCCATCCCAGACGTCTCGACAACCTTCCTGCAGAACGACGTGGCGGTTTCGGACGGGCAAGCCACCGATCTCGGAACGCTGACCTGGACCGTCCCAAGCACCACGCAGATATTCCGCATCGGCGACTTCGACCGCCGGGCCCTCGGCTTCCAGTACGGAGGTGCCCCGTACCAGCACGCCTTGGTCGAGAAATGTCCCAACTCGACGACCTTCACGATCGGCCAGAGCGAGACGAGCGATTGGTGTTTCGCCCAGTCTGGCCTGGGCACGTGGAGCATCGAATTCAACATCGACTCATTACCGATAAGCAACACTACAGCGGTGCTGACGGTAAGCCTAGCGGGGTACAGCTCCGGCGTCAGCTCGGATGTTCTGGTAAACAACCAGACGGTGGGGAATCTGACGAGCGAGGACATCCCGAGCGACCCCTGCTTGTACCGATCGGCGACATCGGCGGGAGAGTGGCACCTGTTCGAGTTCGAGTTTGCGGGCAGCGATGTGCTGCGGGCGGGCGTGAATACGGTCAGCTTCGTGGTGACCAGGACCTCGCGGTGGCATGGGTTCATGTGGGATGCGATAAAGTTGGCATGGAACGGATGAAAGAAAATAAACCCCATAGACCACAAAGCTTCCCACAATATCAATCAGCTCGACATCCGTAATCCAATGCGACCCTCGCTTCCGTACCCGTACTCTCCTGCTCTCTTACCCCGTGCCAACCTCTATACCTCGGCCTCTCCCGCGCCGTCCATCCCTCCAACACCTCCCACCTAAACGCTCCCTCAATCTCAGATACCTCCACACTCACCTCCCTACAAACCCCAATTATCCCCCCGTCTCAGAGTCGGTAGAAGCAAGGTACCACTCAAAGGACACCGTCCCTGACAAAAAGCAAATACGGAATCAAGATTGACCCAGCCGTTACTTGAAAAACCTAAAGTATCAGCAGTAACAAACCAACCCAGGCCTTCCTCAATACTTAGCCAAACGCTGTGAGCAAGACAAGCAGATTTATCCACCCGGCGTCCTCTCGCGGAGGCGTTCCCGGGCGCGCCGACGGATTTCTCGCCAATCCCCTCCGCCTTATTAGCAATGCGCACGTTTCGTCCCCTGTGTGGTCAGACGCTGAGCCTCTTGCACGTACTGTAATTACAGATTCCTCCATCGTGGTTCCTCTCGGCCATGCTCTTGGATCTTGGATCTTGGATCAGAGTGGCTCGCTTTTCGGACTTGAAGAAGAACTCCATGCGCTCGGCGAGTGGGCCGTGAGAAGGCGTGAACAGAGCAGAGCCAAATAAATGATTAGAGAATACAGCTCGATTGGGTTTCTGAAAATTGTATAAAGTGTCATGAGCAGGCTGGAATCCACAAAACGCGAAATTGTTATTGGCGGCGTGAGCGCGTGGCAATACGGTGCAAATGGCGGTTTTGCTCCTCGGTTGTTGGTCTTGTTTGTCCGAGAGTCTCGTCTGGGCAGCGTTTATTTCTGCTTACCTGAAAGGAGAAGGGATTGAGGGGGGCCCGGGAGGAGGCAGAGGGGAGAACACTTTTCCGAAACAGCTGTTCTTATAGTACAATGTGAGGCGTCCCCCCGGGGGAGGTAGCCGAATACAATTGTGCCAAAGAAAGCTGAGATAGTGGTTGCCAGGAAGGTCCACGCAGTAACTCATTCAGAAGATGAAGTCTTCTTCGCCTGTGGTGTATTAAAAGAATCAGATGAATGGTGGCAGATTTGTTGCGAAGCTCTCTTTGAATAATAGCCTTCAGCAATCTGCCATTGAAAAGTAGTTGCGGAAAAGTTGATTGTCCATCGTATAACAAGAGATGCTGGCCTTTCCAATCGTACCAGGTGATCTCCATCGGGGAGGTTGACAATCTGGGTCAAAGAACTCGTGTAAAGCTGGATCTGCAAGCCAGGTCGATCTCTTTTGAGGTCTATCATACCTGACAGTAAAATGAGCACCTTGTGGAGTCGCTGCATCCGTTTCAGCATTGCCGAAGTCTCGCCAGGTATGCACCCGAAGCATGACATCTTCGCGGCCATACCTTTCTAGTTCAATTCGGATGACTGTTGCGCAGAAAGCACATCTGAGCAGTTGAAGGCATTTCGGGACGCAAATATTGGACCCTGGCCGTTGTTCGACTCGAACTTGTTCACTATCTAGGTGATGCAATGCGCATTGGGCTATCGTCGACATGTTTAGAGCGGTATGGTGGCAAGTAGAGTCCCATAGACACCTTAGCTGGGAACGGATACCAGCCTGTAAATTGATATTTATTGTCATTATGGTCCAGAGTAGCAATGAGCTATTTACGATGCGTGGTGAAAATGATTTGTGGGACTTGAAGCCGCTAACATACGTACAAGTCAAGCTGTTTGCCAGAGAATCTATTGACGGTTCATATAGAGGACCATTTTTAGAAGCTCGGAGACTAAGGTCCCTTAGTTCGACTGTCAATGAAGCTGGCCGCTGGACGCCATTTAAGCGTGCTGGATGGGTATGGCGGATATTTCTGTCCTTCGAGAAATTGCCTTGGCGGACAGGACATGCATAGGAATCCAAGAGCGAGGCACAACGTTCCCAGTCGTATAAGCGGATACATGTTGAGCAAGTGAATAGTTGCGGTAGGTCCTTTTCGAGTAGTCGAAGCAGTTTGAGTTTTACAGAGAGGTCAGGAGCAGAAATGCGAATTATGTCTGCGAAAAAAGTTCTGTAAAGACGTTTTGAGGTGAGACATAGCGCGATGCTAGTTTCGTAAGCACAAGAATCCAGTATGATCAAAAGAATCTCTGTGGGAAGTTGTTCGAGTAAGCTAGGCCGACACTCGATGCATAAGCGATTTGTTTTGCGAGGCAACATAGATAGTCGTCGAGCGCAAATAGCCGCAACGTGCGCCATTAGTGCCTTAGCGCGCTGCAGAATGTCAGACATGTGTCAAATAGCCTGTAGGATAGAATAAGCAAGCATACCTTCATCGTTGCGGTGCTAGAAAAGCGTCACAATAAAGTGTATGATTTCGCCGTTGCCATCGAGAAGGCTTTGGTCTTGACGATGATTCCTTGGCGAAAAGAAATGCGTATCAGCTATCTGCTTCTGGGGTGAACTGTGACACGGTTTCAGTTGGCGCTTATTTCCTCAGTGAGAGGTGTTTCTGACTTTGCTTGTAACAGGGCGTAAGTAATCTTGCTTGCGCTTCGTATGCAGGATGAGGGTTTGCCGGAGAAAAGGTGACTCTCTGATCTGTTGGCTGGATGAATGTCGGCGGCCTGACTATTGATCGTATGTGCGAAGGTCTTTGTGGATGTTCTGGGCCTCCAGCCACTCATCAACTATCAGCTTCTATATAGTCCCTACACTGTCAGAAAAAAGTCATTCTTTGATTGGACACCCCTCTATCCGTGCAGCCCTAGGAAAGTTAAATCTAGGACCGCACGGATAGAGGGATCTCCAATCAATGAATGACTTTTTTCTGACGGAGTAGGGGATAATTCGGATAGTCGCAGAACATTCCGTGGTTTCGGGTCTGTAAAGATTAAGGTTAGGAGCGTATCGTGGAGAATGGGGAAACAAGCCGTGATCTGCGGAGTCCGTATTGGCGCTAGGAACGGCTCAGCCAGCGATATGGTTACATTTGCAGCATTAGGCTTGAATGTCTACAGCTAACTTCGTCCGATTTGCGTTGCAAGGAGAACTACCTGTGACTACTGTTGTGTGCAGCGTACAGAATCTAAAGCTCTTCCTCGTGAGTCTTTACATGGTTACATTTCTTTATTCTTCCATGCCCCCTAGAATATAACTTCATTCCCCAATCAGTGTTTCTTTTTAACATACATCACGTCATGGCTGCAAAATTCGCTTCTAACTTCGTGAGGAACCATGTGAGGAATGCTCTGATGCGCTCTGTTAGAACTGGGATGCTCGTGTTATTTCATGATTCTTCACCAAATTTCTAATTCAATATTGACGATCTAATATCTTCTAGGGTCTCAATTGAACTTCTCCAATCATTTTGGAAAGAGTGAAAGAGTCTCTTCACGCCTCCAAAATCCAAATTCTCCATAACAGCTAGCCAGCCATTCCCAGTATGCCCTGTCCACCACTTTCCAATAGGTACCCATTGCCCGCCTACCTCCCTACAAGCTCACTGTCGCCCCTCACCCCCAACCCTGATGTCTTCTCCCTCATCTCCTCCGCCCCACGCCATTTAAAATACACCCACACCGTTCCCCCAAGCTCTGGCCACGCCTTCCCCATCTTCCAACAATCCATCCTTCGCATCTCCCTTCCCTCTGGCCCTCAGGTCGTCGATCTCAACCTATTCTCCCTCCAAAACCCCCTCGAACACTTCTGGGCCTCTCGAACCCGCCAACTCCACGCCAGCCACCTCTCCGTCGGCCACCGCCTGTGGTCCTGCCTCCCTTACCTGCGGCCCATGGTAACCATGGTCGCAGACTCGCTGCAGGGGTACAACGCTACCGACGAACACGGCGCGCGTGTCCACGACCTGCTCGGGACCCGCTGCGATCCCTACGTAAACGCGCTGCTCAGCAACAGCTCATTCGACTACCACTGCCACTCGAACCTGACCCGTGCGATCCTCCCCTATGGTCTCGCAGAACGCGACGTGCACGACGTGCTCAACTTGTTCCAAGTGACCGGCCTGGACGACCAGGGAAGGTACTATATGAAGCCGAGCCCGGCGAAGGCGGGGGATTATGTGGAGTTCTTCACGGAGATTGATTGTTTGGTGGCGCTGAGTGCTTGTCCGGGCGGGGATTTGAGTCAGTGGGGTTTCGGCAAGGGTGAAGACATGGCAGGCGTGTGTAGGGAAGTGAAGGTGGAGGTTTTTGAGATTGAGGAGGAGAAGAAAGGGAGCGTACTAGAGGGTTGTAGAGAGCCGGAACAGCCCGGATATAGAGGCTGTCATGGACTAATGGGCAAGCAGAGGGAGAGAACATACTGAGCGTAGTAAAAGTTATGGCAGCCACAATGGTCAACTTTGGAAAAGCCTACATTTCGGTCAATCTGCTTTCTCAAATCTTTTGAGCGTAGCGGCTTGCTTCAAGCGATTTTACTGAGCTGGCTCGGGTCCGGAGTCTGATAAGGCAGACGCTTCCCTGGTGACGTACCTTGTCCAAAGATTGATTGTTTGGACAAATGTTATCTAACCTCCATCATCTTCAGCAGTATGTATTTGCTGTGAAACAACGTCTTCTGTCTACTACTCCCTACTATCAAATTTGCAATGCTAAGATATGTGCAGTACATTTGACACAATTTCCGGTCTTTTCATTGAAGCGGAATCGAAATTTTGGGCGTAACTTGTCCGAATAAATATGCGCGGTTCTTTGCCAAGAGTTCGAGAGCCGTACCTGCGAGGTTACCGGCAATCCGGCTTCCTCGTTCCGTACTCCGGGAAGACGGGAGCTTGCAGCCGAAATTGCGTTCCGGAGGGGGATCGACCCCGAAGCTGCTCCATAAGGAACGCCTGGAGAACACGCTTTTAGACTGGGTTCCGCCCGAGTCCGCAGGGACAATTTGCACAGTAGTCACTGGGTCTGATTTACGAAGACTTTTTGTATTATTCTAGCTTTATGCAGCGCTGTCCCTATTGTTATGATCTCGCACATGGACCTCACAGTATGTCTGGTGACCGCTCCTCGAGAACCCTTTTGAGATTAGAGCCATGGCGTGGATCGCTATCGCATCCCTACTAACAGTATTTAATCGCTAGGGACAGGAGTATCAAGATCTTAGGTCAGCCAGCCGCAACAGATTCTTAGGACTAAAGGCGAACAGTGACATTGGTGGACCATATCCTGCCCATTTTCTACCTCAAACCCTGCTACTAATTTTCTCCTCTTCATGGATACCGTCTCTAAACAGTACAAGTCGCATTGAGGCTGTACTCATTATCTTCTTTCTGGCCAGTTCCAAAATGGTACGAAGCCATCGTTCGGACTTCCTCCCGCACCTTCTCGGAAATCCAGGAAGAGATAGATCGCCATCTTTCCGAACCTAGGCTATCTCATTCTAGAACCAGTGGGGCACCAAAAGTGATTATGACTCGCTAAGTCTATGTCTAAGTTCATTTACCATCAGGGATGGTCTTTTAAAGACAGACTAGGCCATACACTGATAGTGCGCTTACACTGTCTTCAAAAGCTCCTATTCCTCGGCTCAACCGAGCAATCTCCATTATTCGAGATTTCTGCTCGAAGAAAAGAAATCTTTTGTGTAACGTTGATTTCGGCATCACTCCGTCTGCATCGGCACTGATTTATCTGCATCGGTACTGATCCGTCTGCATCAGCACTGATCCATGTGCATCGGCACTGAATCATCTGCAGGAACAGCAGTGGTCTCGGCCACAGGCGACTTACAGATACACGAGCGGTTGAATCCAAAGAAACCAGTCGGATGACCTACAACTGTGCACGTCTCAGAGAACATACCTCGCCCAAGCCCAGCGCAATGTAGATTCTCGGGAGCGACTCCCCTCTTTCGCGTGACCTTAAGTTCTTGCATTGCTTTTGATTGTTTTTTTCTCTGCATAGGTAATCCTGTATCACGAAATTGGGGGTGAGTCTCGTTTTGGAGATGCTTCCTTTACTATATCCTCGCATCCTGTTTCTTGTGCCCTTGGCTATCCCGGCCCATGGACAAAGCGCGCCAACGGATCTCTACCTTTTACACGATGGTGATGGCAGTCCTGTCAAAACAACGTTACCTGCTACCTTGACTACGCAGCCGACGACATGTGGTTATATCAACGGAGATGCAAGATCCCCCATCACAGCACCCTCAGGCTGGGGGTGCGCCAATAATCCTATCAATAGTGGTTTTGGATTCTGTTCAAACAGCGTCACCACTGACTAGAATGGCTATCTTATACATGCGTGTAACTTCGCTGTAGCCTGCGTGGATGCACACAGCTGTTCGCAAACCCCTTGTGGCCAGGTTACCATGAATGAGGAAGTTCCTCACGCGCCCTCTTGGTATGTCCCGGGGTTGGAACGAGCGCTATTACTGAGCTAATCTTCATCACAGCACGAACCCAGGCTCAGACTATTGTGTGTCTACGGGTATCGTGTATGGAAAACGCCACGGCCACATACGTATCTTACACTTGTGGCGCAACCTATTCTTTTGTGAGCTTGAGCTACACATACACTCATCATAATATCCCCACTACAGCCCCTCCATCATCTTCCACAAAAAACATAGCACCAAAAACTTCGGTGTTCTTGTCTTCATACACGCCTTCGGCGTCAACGATGTTAGCGCCTTCGTCTTCCCCAACCAGCTCCACCTCAAGCGTCAACTCTAGCGAAGCACGATCTTCAACTGTCCGTATCGGTGTGATCATTGGCGGTGTCATTGGCGGATTCGCGCTCTTCGCTTTCATTTTACTGCTGACGTATCTTGTCCGCCGCTTCAAAATCAATGCCAATGTGCAAAAACGTCTCTCGTCAGCACATCTCTTCACAACGCAGAACACGGCTCACAGCGATCTCGAGATTCTGTCGCCCCTTGAGACATGGTGGAGATCATTATATCCCGATCCTCGCCGCGCAGGGTTGAGTCCACACCCAGCCGAGGCCGGAGGTCAGCCTGTTTCGGAGCTAGAAGCCCATCATGAATCGGAGCATCAAATGGGGTCATAATATCCAATGACGCTAATGGTGATCAGCCGTCGTGCTTACAAGTAACCCTACTTTAAAGTGGCCGTCACGATTTATAGAGCTTTGTGTGCGGACGATCATGGCGTGGTTCCCGGGAAATTAAGACTTCTTGTTGTGCGCATAAGACAGACTCTTCAGCCTCGGAGACACTGGTTTAGATCTACCCGCCTTCCGGCTAAATGGTTCAACTTACGTTGGTTGGCAGCACATACAAATGGGTCGAGGTGTTTAGAGAGATAAGGGGCAATTAGGAGATCCATAGCTACAATGGTACTCGAAGCGAGAGAACCGCGCCAGCTAGAATAATTAAACAGGATAATAAAGTGTACGAACTCTCTAATAGAGCAGGTGAGCAGGGGCTTAAAAGAAACGTAGAGTGATGGTGGTCGGCACGGAGAATAGCATGGTGGATCTCCGAGTTCGTTGAGAAGTGGTCCTGTATGGGAAAGTGGTGTGAAAGCATAACACGAGCTACAGTGGACACCAAGGATGTGGGCAGGAAGGAGGCAGGAGAGAAGAACCACCGAGAGACTCGGAAGAACGCAGAAGGTGAAGAACTCATAGCAAAAAATATAAAAGGAGGACAAAGGAAGCACAAGTATTAGTCGGAAATCCCGTACGATGACATTGTTTTTGGGCAGAAAGGAATTCGCTTTTGCAGGTGCAAGGAACACTTATCTTTAGACACGCGTAGGAATCTTCTCCAGTATAAGAAAGGGTTTTAGGTCTTTTCTTTAGTATTATCTAGATGTAGCAGGTTGAGGTTCAATTGCAACTTGACAGAATGTTTAACTATCCGCAAAGTGGTCAAATATTTGATATTTATCCTCAGTCATAGCACGATCTTCACCACCTGCAAGACGTTCAGCCTTCGCAGCGTCGAAAATACCATACTCATCTGTCAGCTCCTCCTGGAGTCCAAAATACACCGGATAGACACAATCAATCGCCTCGCCACACAACGCGGCCTGGAAGCCGGCGGATTGTTCATAGTCGACTCTAAAGTCATCCCACGTATCGCCTTCCGGAGGGAGACGGCCAAATCTCCCGAAATAGAGAGGCTCGTCCATTTGATGATTGAAATAGGACATTAAGAGAGTTCCATCCCTGACGCTGCGTGCATCCAGGATGGCAATAATATCTTGTTCAATAAACCTGTGCTGGCTTTGCTGCTCGAGCGCCCAATTCTGACAATCCTGCTGGGAGACGCCGATGAAATCTGTCTGGACAGGATCATTCTCTTTCAGTTCCGTTGTGAATTTCTGGTCATCACGGCGTGGGCCAGCGCGTGATTCAACGAACCAGAAGTTCCTTACGCCATCGCTGCTGACGGCGTCCTTAATTTTGACATCCAAGACCTTGTGGACTAACTAGTAAAGATCCCTAATCAGCTGCAGTGCTTATACATGTACGACGACTTTCACGTACGAGCTTAGCCTCTTCGGCAATGCAAAACAGCAAGACGCGAGTCATGACTTAACGTGAATATTGTAACCGTTAGGTGGTTCTGAATCTGTTTTATAGGACGCTATGTCCTTCGAAATGCGATGTTACCGCACAATGGAAAAGCTGGTTGCTGACTCCCCTCATGTCGTATTTTTTCCACGAGCATGTGCGGGCATACAGCACTTTATGGAGTTTCATGACTGTGAGGCGCAGCATGGACAAGTTGTAAATGAGGCATAGCGATAGAGAAATACACTAGTAAAATCCCCCACTCCGTCACGGGACGCCCGCTGTAAGGGGCTAAAGCACAGTTACTTTAAATTTACGGCAGTTCAAAATCTCCATACACATTAATCTCCCTATAATTATATACAGAATATATAATCTAACTAGATCTCAATATTTAAGACCGATTTAACTGAAAATTTACGTTCACGCCATCACCTTCGCGCCCTCACCACGGAGAGCCTCTTTTTGTAGTATAATGAAGTTTTCTATTATACGAGGACTAATAAACTCACACCACGTATGAAACCCATAGATAGTCATCATTCATACCTTTGCACTACCACAGTAATACCAAAAGTCGTCCTCAGCCTTATAGCTGCTTTTGGACGAGCATTCATGCCAGTTGCTACGCCGGTCTGATATCTCCGATCAGAGCAGAATAGCTCCGCGTGTCCCCACAGCGTATTTTATACCTCAGTCTAGGGTTCGGCTGAAATCATGCCTTAAGCCGAAAAGCCATGCGTTCTACCCACCACCCTATCCCCATTCAGCTACAAGTCGCATCCACGAACTCTACATACAAATATTTTGCCTTCTAAATGACGTGGAGGCTCTATCTTGGATCAATACATAGCATCTCAAGTACGAGGTCGGCCAGTATTACAAAATCAAGTGAAAGCGTGAGCAGAAGCCTTGAAAACGGTCGCTTCACCTCATCGCGACTTTTGTCTAGTTGCAGTAGCACAACAATCACTTTCGAGGGCTCTCAGTACCAAAATCGGACAGCTCGTGCGGATTAAGAGATGAAGTATCAGGACTCACAAAGCCTTCGCCTATATCTCTATTCTGATCATCTACGGCTCGTAGACGACAAATAGTCACAGAGGTTGCATCTGCGCCACGATATCTTGGCTGCTGCCTGCGAGCTGCGGAGGTAACTTACGTCCTCTACCTTGATTGTCACTACGGTGCTATAATCGCCATCATCTTCTCTCTCATACATAACATACTCAGCTCACTCAGTTGAGATGGCTTCCAATCCTGTTAGCAGCATATATACGTTTTCCACACTTCATACTCATCCACACAGCTGCTAGGACTGCTAGGTAACCACGATTCATATACCATCTCGATCAGCACTTCAAACCCTAGATACAGGGGATGCGGTGAACTTGGCAAGGATCTCAGGCTCATATGTCCGTGCCGCATCAACTCGCTGTTTGTTCTTTGAATGGGCGTTTGCCAAATTTGAGGATACATATAAGTCCGACGTCGTTGATGAATCGTGGACCCTGAATATCGAAATACTAGAAGGCCATTTTGAAGATTATCCCGACTTTCAATTCCTCTATATCCATTGGAAACATTGCAGCGGCGACTGGCAGCTTAAAGAAGGAGCTCATTGGCTCACTGTCTTTGCTGACCCAGGTTTGACTATTCTTCATCCATGGCTTTCTATCTTCGGTCAAGCTGATTGGTGCAAGAGAATCCAGCTGCTAGGATCATCCCGCGGCGGCCCGAACGCTTAATAACTTCTTCGAAATCGATGTTCGATCAACTTCGAAAGTGGACATCGGCATGTGACGAGTGTCATCAAACATGCCGGAGGAATTCAGAGCTGTTTATGCCCTCAAATGTAGTCGAGATCATCGGTGGCACAGCAAGAGAACCAAAACTTCGACTGAGAAGGACACCACCATGTGACAAGTACGTTGCACTTAGTTACTGTTGGGGCAGAAACCAGTCGTTCAAGGCAACGAAATCCACAATAGACGCTCTCACTCGGTCCATAAATCATAGCGATTTACCACGAACACTCCAGGATGCAATTACAGTCGTATTAGAACTTGGATGTCGGTTTTTGTCGGTAGATGTTCTATGCATCGTTCAAGACGACAAAGTGCACACTGAAAACGAGATCGCGATAATGCCTAGGATATATGAAAACGCCATAGTCACTGTCATAACAGCAAGATCCAGAAGTTGCGAAGAAGGCTTTCTGCACGATATCATTAGGCCCACTCCTTCGTCCCTCATTTGCCAGTTTCCGCTCCGTGGTGACAACTTGACTTCTGGCTCGATCTTTTGCTTTGATCAGAAACAGAACAACCTGATAATGGATCCAATTGAGGACCGGGCATGGCCGTTGCAGGAATTCCTTCTATCGCACCGTCTAATACGTTTTGGACACCACCAAGTAAAACTGGATTTGTCAACAATCTTGGAAGACCACACGGAAAGACGAGACTTTGGACTGGTTTCTTCACCGAGAGCAGGAGAAAGTCGATATGAAGATGAAATTTTACCAATGGAGCATGGACTTATTTACCTGGGATAAATTGGTTTGGAACTATTCTGGACGAGACCTTTCGGACCAGCATGATAGGATTCTCGCGATTTCTGGAATTGCTTCCAAGCTGGCAGAGAAGAGCCAAGATGCCTATATCGCTGGAATGTGGTATTATCACCTGCCTAGAGCATTACTGTGGGAAATAGGGTCATCCACTAGGCCACGACGACCCACCCGGTACCGTGCACCAACCTGGGCTTGGACTTCTGTTGGTGGCAAAATATCTTTTGGAATTGGTATGAATACAATGGAGGATCCAGATTTTCGGATACTTTCTTTTGATTCGGAGCCGGTCCAACGTAGCGCCCCGTATGGCAACTTGTATTGTGCTTCGATTACGGTTCGCGGTTGGATACGAAAGCTATACTGGACTGATTCAAGTTCCACTCTTTTAGAGTTGGACCAGCTTGGATCATTGGAGGATAATAAGAGAGATACGCTTGCCTTGACCATACCAGATGTTAGTGACGACGAGAACCATGACATGCTGCCAGTATGGTGTCTTCAAATCTGCAGTCATGACTTGAATGACGGCCCCTATGGACTTATACTGACAGAAAAAAAGGAAAAGGTATTTGAAAGACGGGGCGTTTTTCAATTTTCAAGTTTGGTTCACGAAAGGTGGCCTGCTCCATTACGAGATACTCGTTTGGAAAAAATGAGAAGCTGGAAAAAGGTTTGTACCTTTCAAACCGTTGTAATAATATGACAGCATTCCTTACTTACCGATCTCTGAGTTAGAACGGGAATAAATTCCATATCTCTAGGTACGGTATCGTAGTGGGGCCGCGAGTTCGTCCAAAAGCCGGGATTTTTCGACGCGCATCTTACATTGGCCACCTTCATCACGTGCTGTCTCCCGCACTCCGGAGACTTCTGATGATTAGATTTCGGCAATATGAAACACCATGGATGCCTTCTCCAGATACAAACAATTAGTACAAATTTATGCCAACCGAACCCTAACCTACGAACATGACATCCTAAAAGCGTTCGAGGGTATACTAGGGTTCTTCAGCGAGACCTCGGACCACATATCTGGGGCCTCCCATCTGGGAAATTTTGGGGGGTCACTATTGTGGCATATCGAAACACTAAACAGGCGACGCCCAGACTTTCCATCGTGGTCGTGGTGTGGATGGCATCTGAATCCTGGCTCGCGTCTAACGCATTTAGCGAGTGGGGATCCAGACTCAGGTTCTTTATACGACGTCGAATTCTCGTGAGATCCACCACGAACTTCAAGGACACGATAGACGTGATGACCAGCTCCTCCATCACAGTGGGGTTCACGCAAGGATCTAACGCACTCGGAAAGCCACCAAGCTCCTTTACGGGACCACCCTTTGCGGATCCGAGGCTGAGCGCAGCTGGGACAGCCATGGAGGTCTCACCAGCTGGCGGGAGCGCGTTTTCGTACACCCTTTCGGTCCTAGCGAGATACACTACTCTCGGTATTAGGTCGAGTGACTTCTATTACCAAGAAATGAACATGTTCGACGTGGTTGAGCCAACGACACGTAGAAAGTTGGCAAACATCTGTCTTGGGACAGAATTGGCGGATCTGTCCCGAGGAGACATAAAATTGACGACCTTCTTGGAACTATCTTACCGCGACGACCGGTCTATGAATCGAACAGGGGAGCTTCAGGATGGCAGACCGAGGACCTCTGGTTATAGGGCCACTTTTCTGACGTTTTTATTGTGATGGCGGTTGAAAAAGACAGGGATGGCCTGTGGCAGAGAGTCCAGATCTGCGAGATTGATGCAGACAAGTGGATGTCCCTTTTGCCCATGAAGGAAGCTTTTTTTATAATGAAATGAGTCAGCATTCAGATAAAAAGGTAAGGACGCCGAGAGCATATTGAAAGAGCCATTCAATGAAACTTTAGAGGTGAAATTGCGTATTCAATCTTCCCTTCGCGGGCATCTTGAAGTATGGAGATAAGATGCTGCTCACGCCGTGTTTGGTCCAGAAATTTACGATTGTATCTGCCTCAGATATCACTCTCGTAACCAAGATTCATGAAAATTATTCAGACTCTTCCACTCGGAACGCACGGATCCGTGGGTATCGTTGAGCGTGCTGTCCATCGCGCCCATGCTCTTGTGAGCTTGTTGGCAGGTGCCGGAAGAGGCTTGCGACTGCTGGTGACGATGTTAGTGTTGAAGATGTGGACGGTGTCCATGTTTCGTTGTGTATGCGGTACAGGCCCGCCGCGCACACTCGGCAGCCGCTTATTGATCACGCCAAGGTTCCAGGGGCGGTTGGGCGTCGTGCGGATTGCGTGCCTTCCGTGCAGAGGGAGCCTAAACGGCACTTAGGAAATTCCTCGCTTATCGATAAAACGAGGGTTACAGGAGTAAAGGAAGCCAAAAAGATGGTTCTGGCGCTGTTTGTGGGTGCCGTATTAGCGGCCAACTACAGGCGAGGAAATAGAATTGCTCGCCACGTTGCAGATTCTGAGGTGCGTGCATCGAAGATGCGTGATTTTATAGGCACCCCTCTAAGCATTCCTATAAGCATGTCTAAAAGGTCCTCTTATAGGCATTCTTATAGGCATCACCCTTATAAGCACCCCTATAGGCACCTCCACGGGTATTCCCATCGGCACCACTATAGGCACTTCCCATAAGCGCCCCCAGAGATACCCTTAAAGACACCCATAGAAGTGCCTCTGAGAATACTTATATGGATGTTTATAGGGGTGGTTGTGGAGATGCCTCAAAAACCGCCCATAAAGATATCTGTAAGGGCGCCTATAAGAGATGTTTACAGGAGGTGCCTAGGGGCGGGGCAAGGGGAGTCCTTGAGGGGTGCCTGAATGGTACGTACACACAGATACATGCGCTGTCGTCGAAATCGCGCTGTGTCATGGAGTCGTGTGGAGCCACAACGTGTCTTCAAAGTCATTTTCTCTTTGGCTCAAGGGTCCTTACTCCAGGTAAGAACTGCCAAGTCCGTAAGCTTCAGCGCTAGAGCTTGTATAGGAAGCTTCGAAGAATGTCTAGGCTTGTCACCTTCCCTCTGAGACTTGACACGTGCTTGGCCACGCCCGGGGTATATGCACTAAAAGGTCGATCTCGTGCCCGTTGTTTTAACCATCTAATTATGTAACCCATCAACCTACCCGAACCCTAACCTTCGAGAATGACGAGGAAGATGGTATACTCACGATGAAGGTGTAGGTAGCGTGCACGAATCACGATGCTAAACCGGTGTAGGCACAAGACTTATGCGGTTTATCAAAGGCAGGTATGCCCCACATCCACCATGCTGCCGCAAATGTCCCGGGTTTTCTAGGCCAATCATAGTCCCTGTTCTACCCCTGTGTAGATCCCGCCTGGTTCCACCCCACACCCCCAAACGTTATCCCCCCATAATACTCAACTCAATGATTACGACCTTTGCAGATATGCGTAAGCATTCAAACCAAGTTTGAACGACGTTATGACGCAGAACATTGTCTGAAATAGCCTGTAAGGCCTCTCTGGGAGCATTTTGTAGGGTGGTCTTGGCTCTGCGGGGGCATTCCGCATCCTTCTATAACCAGTTAGCCTAGTCTAATTTTAAGCTTGTTTCTGCGACATTTGCGGCAGAATGATTTCACTGTTCTCTTGGCTACCTTATACCTATTGGTTCTCTCGGGTACTTGAAGGATAGTGGATAATTTGCCCTCACGTACGATGGAGCGCTGTATCGTGTTTCTCTCTGCTTGCCCCATTTCTTACTTCAAAATGGCTAGCGAACGAGCCTCGGTTGCTGACTCTGTGGAGATCCATGGTTGACTCCGCCGATGGTTGCAGAGCTATCGTTGTTCTTGCACGACTTGGAGCTTCGTCTTATCAACACGAGGCGCACAAGATATCGACAATGGCACGTGCGCGATACCCCGCGATCACTAACGGCAGGATATCAGCCATAGGACTCGCCCTCGTATTTACCCTGTTACATCGTCAGGACCAACACTTGCCCCGCTCGCGTGCGGCGTAGTCGCATATTAAGAGTTCATTCCGTTCTCCAACGACCCTGCTCAGCTTCCAGCGCACGACTTTGTTCCTGTTTTCTCTGATTTCTCAGCCCACTAACTTTAGCCATGGAGCACATCGCTCCAGTGACACATCCAGCCCCAGAGCTGGATGTCGTAACCGAGCAGCAGATGAAGAGGCCATCTGTCTCGGGTAGTATCGAAAAGCCGGAGGTCATGGAGCGCACATGGGGCTTCGCCGCTCGTACCGACAGCACCGTGACGTACGAAGAGTACGTCTACTGGGCCAAGCTCGAGCGAGAGATGGAGGTCGAGGAAAACAAAGTGTTCCAGGCTGAGCACGGCTCTCCTCTCAAAGATTCAGTCAAAAACAGCTTCTCGAGCGCTGGTTGAAAGAAGGCGAAAGCAGACAAAGAGGCCAGACTCCAGGCCTTGAAGGAGCTTAATGAGAAGAAGGGACCGTCTGGCGTTGTCACGGACTCTGACAACGACCAGCCCGGTGTGTCTGCATTGAAAGTCTCTGACGCGGAATGGCGCAATGCTGCTCGAGCACTCCGAACCGCAAGTTGGGGCCAGATGTTCTTCCTTATTACCACGGACATCCTCGGTTGGTCTGGTGCACCGTAAGTCCTCGTCGAAACGCACGTAAACACAAACGGTGACTAACAATTCAGTGTAGGTTTGTTTTCGCCAGCGTAGGTTACGGCACGGGTGTAGCTCTCTACCTGATCTTCGGCATCTTCGCTGCTTGGGGCGGCTGGGTTATCTGGAAGACTTTCATCGACCTCGACTCAACACGCTACCCAATGCAAAGCTTTGGCGATCCATTCTTACGCCTCTTCGGCGTTAAAGCGCGCCATTTCATCAACGTTGCCCAGTCGCTCCAGCAATTCTTCACGGTGGCCATCTTGATTTTCAGCAAGTCCTTGAACATTGAGCAGATCGCCCACTCGAGTGTATGCTTCGTAGGTATGATGCTTCTCATCATGGGTGTAGGAATGCTCGGAGGATTGATTCGAAGCCTCAAGAAGATCGGCTGGATCGCCAACGCCGCTGTGTGGTTCAATATCGTAAACTTCATCATCTGGTCAGTCTTTCTCCCCCACCAACCCATCTATATCCTTCCCTAACTACCTCCCAACAGCATGGTAGCAGCCGCCCGCTTCGCCCCCTACTACCCCGCCATCACGAAGTCCACCCTCATCCAAACAATCGAACCCATTAAAGTCTTCGCCGGCATCCCACCCGACCAATACCAACAACAATCGCCTGGCTTCGCCGCCACATTCAATGCCGTCAATACTATGGTCTATGCCTACGCTGGCGCGCTGCTCTTCGTCGCCTTCCTCTCCGAAATGCGCCACCCGCTCGATTTCTGGAAAGGCATGTTCCTCGCGCAAACCTTCATCACCATTGTCTACATGTTCTTCGGAGTGTTCGTCTATTCCTTCTACGGGCAGTACTCCGCCAGCAACATCGTCAACGTCGTGAATCCGTACGGGCTGCAGACTGCCGGAAACGTCCTCAGATTACTGTCTGGCTGGATCGCCATTATCATGTACTTCAACATCGGCATGAAGACCGTCTACCTCGAGGTCTTCCAAGCCGTTTTCAAATTCCCTTCAATTGTCGAAAAGAAGGGCAAGATCCTCTGGTACCTCCTAGGACCCTGCTACTGGGTCCTGGCCTTTGTCGTTGCGGGCGCCGTACCAAACCTGAACGGCATCGTTTCCTTCGTCGGTGCCGTCTTCATGATGAACTTCACGTACACGTTTCCGGGCATGATGTATATGGGCAGCATTATTCATAAGGCTGCTGAGCTGCCTGGTGAAGGATTTAACCCAGCTACGCGTGAAACGATCAGGCACGATGATGGCCTGAAGAGGTGGATCCGAGGCTACAAGAAGACTTGGTTCAGAAGCACGGTCGCATTCGTTTACGTCCTTTTGGGCCTTGCATGCTGTGGAATGGGTACTTGGGCTGCCATTGAAGGGTTGATTGATGTCTTTGGCCCCGGGGGAACGGTGGCCGTTAGCTTTGGGTGTCCTGTGCCTGTGTAGTTGTAATGCAGTCGTCGTGAAGAACGACAGGACTACGGAATGTACTTAGGTATAGTATGCAGCGAGTTGCAGGCGAACTTCTAAATAGGTCCACCTACCTTGCAGCGCTCTGCGCGTCCTCTTCTCGTATCCATACCTGGTCATAAAACGGCGTTACAAACGTCTCTATTATTGTGTTGTAAAGTAGGGACAGAGAGAGGCAGAATTTTAGGCCCCCGTGCCCTACAGTCCCAGCTATGCTTTCTGCCTACCCAGTCATGCTTCCCCCCCCTCAATTATGCTTTCCCCTAGTAACTTCGCTCCTGAGCCTCTGTAATCTGCCATCGATAAAACGAGACTTATAGGAGCGACGGCGACCGAAAAGAGAAGCCTCGGATGCTGCTTTTGGGTGCCTGTACTTCCGCAACTTTTGGAGGCCGTCGTTCTAGCTATGGTGGGCGATAGCTGACAGTAAAAAAATCATTTCGGAAAGATCTTCCAGAAATATTTGAGAATGTGTACGTAGAAGGTGCGTGTTTATATAAATGTCCCAATGGTGATTCGGGGCGGAGGGCCGCTAAACGGCGTCGGAAAAGGGCGGGCTGCTGTACTTTGTTATCGATAAGCTCTGGCTGCGGAGGGCCGCCGAGAGAACTCCAAACTTTTTGTGACGAGCTCGGTTTTCTGGCCTTGACGCACATAACGATGGAGACCCAGGTCAATAAGCCGCATAGGAAGGCTAAGACGAAGAAGAAATCCAAGGATGGTTGGGATTATCCAGATATGCCTTTTCACTTAGAAGCTAACCCATCTTCATAGGACCGAATCCAAAAGCCTTTGCCTTCTCCCGACCTGGGAGGCTTCAGAAGCAGGCCGTCCGATCTCACGATGTCAAGGAAAAGCGACTTCATGTTCCACTCGTCGATAGACTCCCAGAAGAGGCGCCACCAATCGTCGTGGCCGTGGTCGGGCCACCTGGGGTGGGAAAAACAACGCTTGTAAAATCTCTCATCAAGCGATACGCGAAGCAGACTCTCAGCTCACCTACTGGCCCTCTTACGGTCGTCACATCAAAGCGCCGCCGTCTCACGTTCATAGAATGCCCCTCCGAGTCTCTAGCAGCCATGATCGACGTCGCAAAAATCGCAGATATCGTTCTACTAATGATTGATGGCAATTACGGCTTCGAAATGGAAACAATGGAATTTCTCAACGCACTGCAGGCAAGCGGCATGCCGGGAAATGTGTTTGGAATACTTACACACCTCGATCTCTTTAGAAAACAAAGCACACTGAAACAGGCGAAGAAGAGGTTAAAGCACAGGTTCTGGAGCGAGCTTTATCAAGGCGCAAAGCTCTTCTATCTTTCGGGTGTCATCAATGGACGATATCCAGACAGAGAAATACACAATCTCTCAAGGTTTCTCTCCGTCATGAAAAACCCTCGACCGCTCGTATGGCGCAACTCACACCCCTACTGTCTCGCCGACAGGTTTCTCGACATTACGCCCCCCACTGCCACGGAAGAAAATCCAAAGTGCGACCGCACAATAGCACTTTACGGCTATTTGCGAGGGACCAACTTCCCTGCCATGAATGCAAGAATCCATGTGCCGGGGGTCGGTGACTTGACGGTCTCTGCAATTGAATCATTACCAGATCCATGCCCAACACCCTTTGCTGAGCAAGCGACTGCTCGCGCCTCTGGAAAGGTGGCAAGGAAGCGCCTGGGAGAGAAGCAGAAAGTATTATTCGCGCCAATGTCAGATGTCGGAGGCGTCTTGGTCGATAAAGACGCAGTCTATATAGATGTGAAGACTTCGACCTTTGACAAAGACGCTGAAGATATCGAAGATCGTGGCCTTGGTGAACAGATGATGTTGGGCTTGCAGGGAGAGAGAAAACTCCTGGGAGATGTCGATGGAGAGGTTCGCTTATTTCAAGGAGGTGGAGCGATTGATCGTTCAGAGCTGGAGGACGAGACTGGTCAGGCGGGGAGAAAAGAGAAACGTCGCGTCCATTTTGCGGACAGAGAAGAAATCGATCAGGGAGATGTGGAGGAGGAAGAGGACGAAGGATTCGAGAGCGGTGACCTATCAGATGAAGAAGGAGGAGACAATCTTCCGGATGACGACGAGCAATCTGACGTAAATGAAGACGAGCCGTCAGCGCCAAGTACATGGGAGTTGCAAAGCACGGAAAATGTGGTACAAGGTGGCGATGTTGCCTTTGCGGACAGCGATTCTGACATTGGATCAGTATCGTCTGAAGATGACCAAGAACTGGACAACGGGTCCATAGATGACGAAAGCAACGAAGATGAAGAAGAACAAAGCGGGTTGAAGTGGAAGGAGAGGCTCTCATTAAATGCTCGAAAGCTGCATCGCACGAGCTATCGAGCGGCTGGTCTTACGCGAATGCTTTACGATGGCACGCTAACACCGACGCAAGTCATCCGAAGATGGCGTGGCCAGGAAGAAACCAGTAATGCAGGGAAAGAATCCTCAGATGACGGAGAAGATGGTGAGGAGGCTTTCTTCAAGAGAACTGATCATGATAGGGATGCCGACTCAGAGGATCGAATGATTCCAGCTTATAACTACGAACAGCTCGCAAGGAAATGGCAAGACGAAGACGCAGTGGAGTCACTCCGATCACGGTTCGCAAAGACATCTATGGGAAGTCGGAAAGGGAAGGGCGAGGATTCCGATGATGCGGCTGGATCTAGTGGCCATGAAGGTGATGAAGACGAAGAAGGAGCGTCTGGCGATGACGATGACGAAGGTGATGGTGCCTTTGAGGATCTAGAAACGGGCGAGAAAGTCAGGCCAAATCCTGTGGTGAACGGTGAAGCTGAGACCGATATCAATGCTGAGCGCAAGAGAAACGCGAGACGAAAAGAAGAGTTCAAGCTCCGCTTCGAGGAGGAAGATCGTGAAGGCTTCGCTAACCATGCCAAAGGGAGTCGAGAACAGGGTCAAGAATTTGGTGAAGACGAATGGTACGATGCACAAAAAGCGCAGATCCAGAAGCAACTGGATATCAACAAAGCTGAACTTAGCAATCTCGACCCATTGTCTCGTGCTAGGGCAGAGGGCTTTAAAGCGGGTACTTACGCTAGGCTGGTACTTGAAAAGGTACCATGTGAGTTTGCCACTTTGTTCAACCCGCGGTATCCAGTCATTGTGGGTGGTCTTGCTCCTACTGAGGACAGATTCGGTTTTGTGCAGATAAGAATCAAGAGGCATCGGTGGCACAAGAAGATTTTGAAGACGAATGATCCTCTCATTTTCTCTTTGGGATGGAGAAGATTTCAGACGATCCCTATCTACAGTCTCTCCGATTCTCGAACCAGGAATCGAATGCTCAAATATACGCCGGAACATATGCATTGCTTTGGAACCTTCTATGGCCCTCTCGTTGCGCCAAATACAGGATTTTGTTGCGTGCAATCATTGTCAAACAAGAATTCAGGCTTCCGCATAGCTGCTACTGGCGTAGTCCTAAACGTTGATGAAGGCGCTGAGATTGTCAAAAAGCTCAAGCTAACCGGTCAGCCCTACAAAATCTTCCGCAACACAGCATTCATTCGTGACATGTTCAACTCTTCGATTGAGATTGCCAAATTTGAAGGAGCTAGTGTTCGAACAGTTTCAGGTATTCGAGGGCAGATTAAGCGAGCTCTAAGCAAGCCAGAGGGACATTTTCGCGCGACGTTCGAAGACAAGATCCTTATGAGTGACCTAGTCTTCCTCAGAGCATGGTATCCCGTACGGCCTCATCGGTTTTACAACCCTGTCACAAATCTACTCGACATGACCGACCCGGTGAACGCGGAAGAAGGTTGGAAAGGCATGCGCCTGACAGGCGAAGTCCGTCACGCCGGAGGCATCCCAACTCCACAACAGAAAGACTCTCGCTATATGCCGATTGAACGCCCAGCCCGTCACTTTAACCCTCTCCGAGTGCCTAAGAACCTTGCCAAAGAACTCCCCTTTAAATCGCAGATTGCACAGATGAAGCCTCGGAAAGAGTCCACATACCTTCAGAAACGAGCAGTAGTCCTTGGAGGCGAGGAAAAGAAAGCAAGGGATTTAATGCAAAAGCTCATGACCATGCGGAACGAAAAGGCAGCAAAACGGGCTATCGCTCAGGAGGAGCGGAGGAAGGCACACCGAGCGAAAGTTGCGGAGGGCTTGGAGAAGAAAGAAGCGCGGGAGAAGCGGGAGAAGGATGAGTTCTGGAGGAGAGAGGGGAAGAAGAGGAAAAATTGGGATTCTGGGGAAAGTGGAGGGAGCGGTGGGAAGCGGAGAAGAAAAGGCTAGCATGGGTACAGTATTGCAGGAGCATGTCTACACAACTTGATATCCGCTCGGCCTTGGACGCGATCGCCGTGCGAGGTGCAGGCCGGACGAGAAAGCCAAGTGGTGCCGTTCCGTCTTGGGAGCCAGTGCCAAGCCTTGGCAGAATTCTCCTGTTCTTGGGACAAGGACTCCGCCGCGGCAACCCGAGTTTCCTGCTGTCTCAAGTTGCGCAACCATATCACCCCGTCAAGTACGCATAAAGCTAGATCTTGAAGCCAGTCCCAGAGGCGGCTCTGCCTTGTGAGCCATGAAACATTTGCTGCAGAGGATCCTCACCGCTCACAAGCTTATCCTAGAATACACGATGAAAGGGCTCTTCCGAAGCTCCTTCCGATGAAGCGTGGCTGACCAAGCGCACATTGTTCGCCCAGACATCACCAAGAGCATTAATCATGCTCGGCAAACAATCAATAGGATCATGGAGTGCGGGACGCCTGCTTGGCGCAATACTTTTCACGAAACGAGGTCGTCTCTCGGTTCAGCCTACCGTGTTTGTCGTATGCCGCTACCAATCTCTATATCACCGTTGAAATTTGTGTCTTGTCCTTCGTCAGCCAAGTCCGCCTTGACGGCTTTCTGGTCGTCTGCTGAACCAAGTCTTGCGTAGGGAATGAAACCCCAGACGCCCAGATAAACTCTCTGATAGAGCCAATTGACGTGCGGCTTCCCCACAAATATGCCGCTCGCACTTTGCGCTCAAAAGCTGGAGAACCAAGGTTAGCTTTCGGAAACTACAAAGCCAACCGGATGGCACTGTGCTCCATTATTAAATGACAGCCCTGCCGTGGACCCGCCCTCGCGAGCGTCGATTTTCCTACTGCAAATCGACCGGCGACCGCCAGGATTAAATCGTGTGGGTCCCCTCCTCGTCTGCTGTCTTGTCTGACTTTCCTTTCCGTCTTGTACTTTTCTATGGTCAGCCTGGCCTAATACCTATGATAACAATATGGGAGGAGAAGAGATTAAAACATATGACAATAATGTTGAGCAGGGCCGGAGAGGGACTCACGCCTCTGTTAACCTGAACAGGAATCTTGAGGCTAAGTACGAATCCTCGCTTGGAGAGCTGAGAACTTGTATACAGAGAACCCTTGATATAAGCGACAGCGATCGAGAAGAGTTTCTCTTGCACAGACATGGAATCTTGGTGAAACGAGCTCAACGACCTCTAAAGCAATATTTTACGAGAGAGAATATACACTCAGACTCGAAAAGTTTTCTTTAGATCTGTCTAGGACTTTGAAACATACTCGCGACCAGTTGCTTGTATCGAGGGTTTACTGTACTGACACTCTTGTAGGGTTTCGAATCCTCTTGCAGATATTCCCGTCGATGCTCTCGAAAAGGACGTCGAGAATTTCGCTACTACCCATGGACTAGCCGAAGCTATACACCTCCTGAAGAAGGGTGCGCTTATCGCTCGTGATCCTGCCAATTGGGAGGATCTTGATCTAGAGGACGATGAGCGGCAGGTGCTGCGGACTGAAGCGTTGCATAGGTGGAAGCATCCTCTCTTGCTCTATGTTACTATCTTCATCTGCTCCATCGGCGCAGCCGTGCAGTACGTACCTCCTCTCGAGAACAAGGGTTCAGGATAGTGCAATTGATCGAATTGTACAGAGGCTGGGACCAAACAGGATCCAACGGTGCCAATCTCTCCTTCCCTCAGGAATTTGGTATTGGTGACGGCGAAACCCCGGGCGCACCAAATCATGACCGTGACAATTGGCTTGTTGGCCTTGTGAATGCAGGTCCGTACATTGGATCGGCTTTTATGTGAGGATTCCTTCTATTGCGCTCGAGAACAAGTTCGTGCTAATTCATGAACAGCGGCTGCTGGCTCTCTGACCCCTGTAATAATTGGTTCGGGCGTCGGGGAACAATATTCATTTCTGCAGTTTTTTGTCTTGTAAGGATGTTTATGTTGCAAAGCGCCGGTCAATCGAGTACTGATCAGAGCCTACGACATAGTTGACACCCATCGGAGGTGCTGTCTGCCAGACCTGGCCGCAATTATTCATCACCCGCCTCCTGATGGGCATCGGCATGGGCCTCAAAGGCTCCACGGTCCCCATCTTTGCAGCCGAAAACTCGCCAGCGCAAATAAGAGGGGCGCTAGTCATGAGCTGGCAAATCTGGACAGCCTTTGGAATCTTCCTCGGTTTCGTCGCGAACTTGGCAGTTCATAATGTTGGGGACATCGCCTGGCGCTTACAGATAGGATCTGCATTTATCCCCGCTGTACCCTTGACATTGGGGATCTATTTCTGCCCTGGTGAGTTTGTCCTTTTTGGGGCCCCGTTTTCGGAACTGACTTGCTCGCAGAATCTCCGAGGTGGTACATCAAGAAGCGCCGCTTCCAAGACGCATACCGCTCGCTGAAGAAGCTGCGCAACCATGACCTCCTCGCAGCGCGAGATTTGTACTACATCAATGCTCAAATTGAAGTCGAGCATGAGATCATCGGCGACAGCGCATATATCAAGCGCTTCTTCGAGCTCTTCACCATCCCGCGCGTTCGGCGCGCAACGCTCGCTTCCTTCGTCGTCATGATTGCCCAGCAGATGTGCGGTACGTGCCCTTTTCATATCCACACCCCCAATCCTGTGCATAGCCCCTCCATCAAGAATACTGAACATCGACAGGAATAAACATCATTGCCTTCTACTCCTCCACCATCTTCCGCGAAGCCGGCGCCTCGGAGGCCGAAGCCCTCATCGCCTCCTTCGGCTTCGGCCTGGTCAACTTTGTCTTCGCCTGGCCCGCCTTCTACACCATCGGTACTCCCCATCCCCCTCCCCCAATCTCCCCCTCCTGCTAAGTTCTTCCAGACACATGGGGCCGCCGCACCCTCCTCCTCTTCACCTTTCCCCAAATGGCCTGGACCCTCCTCGCCGCCGGTTTCTCCTTCTACATCCCCGAGTCTTCCCGCGCCCACCTCGGCATGATCGCCTTCTTCGTATACTTGTTTTCCGCCTTCTACAGCCCCGGCGAAGGGCCCGTCCCCTTCACGTATTCCGCGGAAGTGTTCCCGCTGAGCCATCGGGAGGTCGGCATGGGCTGGGCGGTCAGCACGTGTCTGTTCTGGGCGGCCGTATTGAGCATCAGTTTCCCGAGGATCTTGGCGGAGTTTACACCGACGGGTGCTTTTGGGTTTTACGCGTACGTTTTATTTTTCTCTTGTTTTTTGGTCCCACCTTTTTTCTCCCTCCCCCCCTTTTGTATGTGCCGGCTTTACCACCCCATCCGTCAACCCTCCATCTAACTCACAAATCAAACCCCCCAACAGCGGCCTAAACGTCCTCGCCTTCCTCATGATCTTCTGCGTCCTCCCCGAAACAAAACAACGAACACTGGAGGAACTAGACTACATCTTCGCGGTGCCGACGCGCAAATTCACCGCGTACCAGTGGCGCGTTGCGCTTCCGTGGTGGGTCAAGCGGTATGTGCTATGGCGGAAGGGGGAGGAGTGCGAACCGCTGTATCGGGTCGAGGTTAGTAGTGCAGGTGCGGGGGGAAGGGAGCGAAGCAATGGGATGGGGGAGAGGAGCAGTGCAGAGGGCGAGGGCACGGGGGAGGAACGTGGTGTTGACGGGATGGGGATAGAGAAAGAGGGGAATTGAAGACTTGAATTGACTTGACCTGACTTGATCCTCGGTGTTTGGGATGGAATGAGGGAGAGGAAGAGGACGAGGAAGAAGTAGGTAGGACAGAATTTGAGTCTAAGAAAGAGGGAGAGGTTTCTCCATATGAGACTAAGATTGAGATTGAAAATAGCGATTTATACTACACCAAAAGTGACCTCAAATGCCCGTTGCGTATTCGGACCCGAGCACTCGCCCCTTTAACCTGAGTAATAAGTCAGTAGTCCTGAGCTGTGGCTATGTTCTTTGGCTACTATCCCTTACACCCCTAAGCCTGCCCGTGCTTCCCCATGGTGTTCTAGTTTAGGCCTCCCGCCGGTTCGTCAGTGGATCAAGCGCCAAGACGTGCCAAGACCTTAATCCTCTCGGCTCAGCGTTACCTTGGTCCGGGCCGTAACAGCGTGCCTAGACTCGAATATACAAACTTCCGAGCTGACCTGGAATTCAAACGCCGAAATCTCAAAACATAACGGAAAATGCCCTCAGTCTACCACCTAAGACCCTGTATACCCTGATCGTCCACGCCATTATAGGCTACAACAAATTACCCTTCCCCCTTCAATGAATACTTCTGCTTCTAGTAGCGAGCCACAAAGGGCGGGAGAAACCGGTAAACGTGCCCTCAAAGCCAACAAGGCATGTGTGCCCTGCCGTGTACGCAAGATCAAGTGCGATGCCGCCGTGATTGGCCTCCCCTGCAGCAGCTGTACTAGCAGGCAGTGTGCTAAGGACTGTGTACTGCCGGTCCGTAAGGGTCGGACCAGGTGAGTTGATTACTGATAGGATGGTTCATAGTTCATGGTTTATTAGGCGTGTGCTAACGTAGGTGGGGCTCATAGGAAAGTAGAACATGTTTTACCGGTTCCTAGCCATGTATGCTTTAGATGATTGGCATTGTCCCAGCTGATTCTATACTCCACCTTTCTTCCGCTCCTCCCCCGAACCTCGAGAATTCCCACTAACCGTTGCCAGACTACAGGTATCCCGGCTGCGTCCAACAGTAGCCAGTTAGACAATCTCAATCGATCTAATCGATCTAATCGATCAAAACGATCAAAACAATCAAAGCAACACTCCACTTCCGATTCCCTGGACTGCCAAAGCCCACGTCAGACTGAGCCAGATTTGCTCTACCTCAATATCCTAAACGACGCCGTGAAAGAAACTACAGAATCCAGTCAACACCACACCACTTCTAGAACCCCCTACTCTTCAAGATCGGAAGACAGTTTTACTCTTCGGAACTGTCTATGGACCAAGCTACCTCAATTGGACGACATTGACAGTGAATATCTTGTCAAGAAGGGTGTCTTTGATCTACCTTCTCCGCGCCACTTGTAAGACAATCTTGAATCCTCCATCCTCCATCTTCTTTGGGTCTTCGTCTTCACTCTACTCACGGACAAAAACAACAGAGATGCCCTCATGAAGACATACTTTGACCATGTCTACCCTTTCGCTCCAGTGATCAACAGAGCTGCTTTCATTCGCGGCTACCAATCCGGCGACTGCTCGTTGTTCCTGCTCCGCGCCATATTAACACCAGCCAGCCTCCATGCGCCAGCGGATGTGCTATCCGCCTGCGGCTTTGCCAGCCGCTCGGCCGCGCAAGACTCGTTCTTCTCCAAGGCCAAGCTGCTCCACGACTTTGTCGCCGAAGATGACCCGTTGTTGATGCTGCAAGGATCCATCATCTTGTGCATGGTGATTCTCGACTACCCCACCGACCGGGATTTTGGCTACTGGTTCTACAACGCGATCCGTCTTGCCACCAAGCTTGACCTACGCAACACGTGAGTTTCCTACTCCCGGACTGTGACACCTGTGACATGTATTGCGGGTACTAACTGCCTACGGACTCTCCGACAGGTGTGTTCGAGAAGACAAACCCCGTAAAGTCTTAAAGCTGTACAGAAGGATCTGGTGGGCTCTCTACGTACCTCCCTCTTCTCGTCACCGCGTTCTGTTCTTCCTGCTTTATGCTTACTATAGCTACGTAGTCTTTAGACATTTTCAACGTCTTTGCCAATACCAGACGCTCGCGACTCCTCGAAAACACCTCCGCGATCAAGCCTAGGACGGAAGATGACTGGGAAGCGGAGGATGTCTCGGGAGAATCTTCCGGCTTGCTATCGGCGGTCACACCTCAGCAAAAAGCCTATCCTGTTGTCCACAGCGAGTTGTCTCGAATATGTGCGTGTTCGTTCTATTCGATTCTTTGTTCTTATTCCTTTTTCCTTTTATTTTCAATCTGTAACTGATGCCACAAGCAAGACTAACTTCATTTAGTCGGACAATGCTTTTCCATTGTGACAGAGAAGACACAGCAGGATCCTCGCCAAATGATGCACCCACTCGATGCATGGCGCAAGTCTCTCGCTGCCAAGATGTACGTGGGTGGGAATACTGGAACTGACGTATACTATCTGAATATACAAGCGATGAGCTACAGGTTTGAGTGCATCTTATGTCGTCTGATACGACGCTGTTGGCAGCAGTCCCGACATGTGGACTGGAGCGAGTGGGCCAGACAGCGGCTTCGGTCTGCTATTCTGGAGTTGGACACGATTGCCATGAGGGTGTTGGCGAGTGGTACCCTTCAGGACTTTCCCATATCTTTGTAGGTACCGTCCACTTCTCCCCATTTTCCCATTTTTCAGACATGCTCTATAGAACGCACGAATGGAACTAACAATGTCCTCGTCAGCTTAACTACAATAAGTGCGCTGCTCGCTCTACACATCGAATCGGCCCTCGATCCAGCCGAGACAGACCTCGTCCGTTCCATGGCTCGAATATCCATCAGCCAGACAATGCTTATTCTCGCCCAGGGAAAAGAAATACCCGTCCTGAAAAGAGCGCTGCCGATATTTGAGGAGATTCTTGCCAAGAAAAATCTGTACTTAGTTTCACCCAACATTCTCGGTCAAGTACCTGCGCAGTCGCAGTCACAAGACAACAACATGGCGGATCCGTACGCTTCGCCGCACACACAGGTCGGCGTAGTTTCCTCTCAATTGGAGCAGTGTGAGAATAATCCGTCGTTCGATGTGGATTTCCTCGGATTTGATTTCTTGGACGAGTGGCAGATTGGGCAACTGGAGTTTACTGGTCGATATTGACATTGGTGTCCCAAGATGGGCGGCATCGAGGCACATGCATTATTTAAAACTCCCACGCCGGCGCCCCACTACGTATTACGGAGTGTCAATAATACTGTCGGGACCAGCCTACACTAAACAACCTATCCAGCCTCCTTCTCTGGCCCATTTGGCTCACCTCCAATCACGACGACGTGCCGACGACGCATCATCTCCAGCATCTTTGCTGCTTCGGAAGCATACTTGCACTTAGAGCGTATCCGCGGACCATACTTGTGAAACAGAAACGGGAATGGCACGCACCCAAGCACCAGGAACGCAGGAATGGAACTCGCCCATTGATTTCCGAGATTCTCGTACATTCTGGTGGTAAAGAGCGGGAACGCGGTGCCGAACAAGGACCGAAGCACCGAATTGGCCGCCAGCACAGAAGCAGCATAGATGACATCTGTTCACCGGTGAGCATGTGCATTGTTGCAGATCATCACGAAGCAAGGATCAAAACGTACAAGAGTCGACCAGATAGCTCATCAGCGAGATGAAGACCATGACAAGTCCACACGAGAAAAACATGGCGCCGATAATGAGTACGATCCAGTGCACCGACGGATACGTCGTCCACGCAAACAGGAACAGACCGATCGGAAGGACAATAGAGCCTGCCATGGCCGTACCCAGTCTGGCTTCCGGCTCGACAACGCATCCCTCTGCCTCGGCCGCCGCGGACAGGCGCACGTACCGCTTGTTGTCCACGCCGGCCGCCAGCGTGGCAAGACAGACGCCAATTGCGACTCCGACAAACGGAAGTCCGGCGGTGCCCTGGCTCCAGCCTCGAGCAACTTGGAAGACTATGGGAAACCCGGTAAAGAACATATACAGTGTGCCGTAGACGATAGAGATGTACAGCGATGTCAGCAAGACAATGGGTTCGCAGAACAGAAGGATCCAGGGGCGCGTGAGAGAGACCCAGAGCTCCTGTGAAAGTGTCTTGGGCGGCTGTCCCGCATCGAGCCGGGACATATATACGCTTCCTATCATTCGGGAGAGGGTCTTGGCTCGACATCGCAGAATGAATGGCGCGTATGTTTCGCGGGTAGCCAGCATCGTGGCAATCCAGATCACGCCGCCCAGTATGGCGATCAAACCGAGAATCCAGCGCCAGCCCTGGGTTTCGCCAAGAAACCCACCGGCAATGGGCCCTGAAAAAAAATTGATAAGAATCAGCAAGTGTACACAGGCGCAAATATGGCAAAAATGACAGCATGGAAGAAGGACATCCACCACCTACCAAGTGCAGGACCCAGGAAGGGAGCCGTGGCAAACAATCCCGTCGCCAATCCGCGCTCCGCCCTGCTGAACATGTCGGCAATGACGCCCCCGGTATTCGTCATCGTCGACGAGCCAAACGCGCTCGCAAAGAAGCGAAGAACCAGCAAGGCCGTGATGTTGGGCGCGCACACCGCCGCCACGCTGAACGCCGTGTACGCCGTGTACGAAATCACAAAGATGGACTTGCGCCCGTACACCTCCGATAGAGGCGCCCAGATCAGCGGTCCCAGGGCGAACCCCAACACGAAGAGCGACACGCCCAGCGTGGCCACCTCCTTGGACACGTCAAAGCGCTGCATGACGCCTTCGATGCCGCTGACGTAGACCGAGCTGGCAAAGGTCACCGCAAACGTGGACAGGGACTGGAGAATAGCAATAGCCCATTTTTGCCCCTTAGAAAAATTCATGGCGTTTTGGCCGTCGTTGTGCAGGTAATCGACAATGTAGGGGTCGTCGTCTGTGCCTTTGCCGGCGTAATTCTGGTTGCAGACATCGTCGTCGAGGCGCGTGCGGAGGAGAAGAGATTGGATCCAGGACATGCGTCGGGAGGAGTCCTTGACCCGCTGAGGGACGAATGAAGAGGAGACAGCGGGCTCGGGAAGGACGGCCATGATGAGAACGACAGGGAAGGACAGGAAGACCTGTGTCGAGATTCAAGGTGCGGACGGAGGAAAACCAACGAGTTTTGAAGCTTGGCCATCTTGTCACGGTGGGTAGAAAATCGTACTGGTGGTATAATTCACCTCGGAAATTTTGATTCGAAGTATTCAGCGTGGCGATATTGGCCAGAACCAGAAAACCCGCGGCATTATCTACGGAATTATAATCTCAATCCAATGTTACGGCCCGGAACGGAGGAACCCCCGTTCCATGGCTCGTGGCCTTGGCATCCGCTGGCGTCTGACCCACCACACCAATCGGGCCATGTATGTAACGGGACCCAAGTAATGAACCAGAATGTAGACCTGAGCTACTTATGCGAACATGGTCATCCTCGGCTCAGTCAAAGCAGCGGATGCTCAGGTTTGGGGCTACAAATGGACTCGGAGGGGGAAAATGATATGTCCGACTATCCAGGTATCTCTTGGTGTTCCAGAATCGTACAGAAGACAAGTCCGACGGGGAATATCAGCCGCTTCTTGGGAACGAAACAAAATGGCTTAGTAGACCGGACAAATCAAAATCTATGAAACAGCACCAGCCGATTCCGAAACGGAATCTGACGACGATGAGAACAACAAATACTGACCCTGATAGAGTGATCACGAAGCAAACAGCGTAAGCGGCTAAAAGAACAAAGGTTGTATCCGCTACGTTCAGTCTTTTGCCATCTTTCTGCCTTACATTTGGGTCTCAGAACAATGTTAAAGCGCAGTTGTGTATCGCTTTTCTCACGCTGGACGTCTTCGTTGATGGATTTCTCAATGTCATGACTTCCTCGACAGCTTGGGATCATGACGGATAAACTGGCCCACTATTCAGACATGTGGCATTATTGTCCATGGCTGCAATCTCTAATCTGGATGTTATTCAGATGGCTCCAAAGTCTCAGCTGGTCTAGATTCGCTCAAAAACATAGCCTTGCTGGAAGTCCAAAATCACTCTTGCCAAGGAATCTCCCGGCTGGCTTTCCAACACGGCATGAGTCTTTCCATGGATTTTCACAGCGACAAAGATTCTGGAGAGATTATCAAGTCCCATTGAACAAGCCGACTCGATAAACGACCTTATCGAAGTAGTCCTGCTCAACATAGTACTAATTGTCGTCGATCTGCTCGTGGCTCACATGGTATGTCGCGCATCTCTTCAATGTCTATCTGGCGCTCGTCACGCTCTCGATCGGCATTGCCTATATGGGGGTAGGGATCGTGTCTGTCTCCTGGAACCAGTCTCGCCGTCGGACTTACGCCGACAAGTCCCGCGCTGAAAGCAAGTCGATCTATGAGTCCGTCTCAAACTGGGAGACTGTGTCGTACTTTTAACCGTACGAGATACGAACAGGAGCGTTACCCGGCGGCCGTCCAGGCATCGGTCAACGCAAAATGTCGATACATCCGTCGAGTGTACTTCGGCTACAGTATTCAGTTCGCTGCTTATGACGTTGGGGACTGTTAAGCTGCTCATATCTTCGCGGTCAGCGAAATCGTATCTGGGATGAAGCCCTGTCAGGAACCTTGTCGCTTTTATCACGTATTCGGACGAGATTGTGTATCCGCTTCAAATGATGGCGTGGTCCTACCGCCCGTCTCTCATCGACTCTAATCGATGCCGAACGGGCTTTTACAGATCCTTCAGATGCACCCGTCGGTGACAGGTTCTGACAATCCGTTCAAACTCACCGCTCCGTGCTGGCAAAATTGAAATCCGCGACGTGGATTTCTCGTATGGGCTCACAAAAGGTGGTGATCAGAAAGGTCGATTTCAAGGCGATGCCTGGTAAGACGGTCGGCGGTCGCTTTTGTCGGCGAAAGCGGAGGAGGCAAATCGACTATTACAAAGCTGCTCTGCCATTTTTACAATGTGACAGGAGGATCCATTACTATCGGTAAATTAAGTCTTAGGGTCCGCGCTCCGTGAGTCTTCGCAGCCTACGCGACGTTCTCGGCGTCGCACCGCAACAACCGAGCCTTTTTAGTCCGATTGATCCTTGGAAAATATACGATACGCGAAGGCTCGACGCAAACCGACGGAGAAATCCAATAGAGGCATGTGTAAAGGCCGCGGCCGTCCATGACAAGATCATGTCCTTCCCTGCCCCAGTATGGCAGTACCGGTCTAAAGTAGGTGAGAGGGGTGGGAAGGGGGGGCCCCCAGAGTGAAGCTTTCCAGGCAGAAGAACTGTAGCGCCTAGCAAATTGCACGCGTGCTTGCTCAAAACGCCCCAAAGATCGTCATGTTTAGACGAAGCGAAGCGCACCAGCGCTGTTGACTTCTTCGAACAGAAGCACAGATCCCAAGAGACCCTTTCAAAGGCTGAGGGCAGAACGAACGATGTTTGTTATTCGCGCATCGGCTGTCCCACTATCATGATTCATGAACGCGGGATATGCATTCTTATCATAGACAATGAGAAGATCATCGAGCAAGGAACACACGTACAGAAACTGGTTCCAACGAGGTGGTAAATATTATGAGTTGTGGAAGAAGCAAAACAATAGTCAATAGCCAAGCAGGGATTTTCTTAAACCGTCAGCTCAGCATATACGCCTCTCTGTCCAAGTTTCTTCCAGAAATAAAATTGTGCATTCTTGGGCTTTGGAAGTCGTGAGCCGAGCCGAGCCATTTGGAGAGAGGTCGCCGTATCCCAGTTGATTCCGGGGGCGGGGCGGGGGGAGAGGGGGGTGGGTAGGTAGATAGATAGGTAGGTGATCTCTAGGGGGGGCGGAGTGGGTTGTCTCTAGGGGGGAAGGGAGGGGAAGGGGGGAGTGTTTACAGCACAAACGCCAAGCATCCCATCCATTACAAATCCAGGAGAACATTCTGATGAAAACATCAACATCCACACTCCCTAACCTTCCTTATTGCAAATGTATTTCAATCGCAGAACACACAGCTTATGACCTGTTTGAGCAATAGCAAGGTTCAACGAGCCTCCTTACGCGGTTTTTCGAATACAGGCAACATAGTAATTATATGTAATAGTCGTAGAGTAGTCTTTCTAAATCCCTGGGAGAGAAGAAAAGAAAGAGAGAGAGATCGATGCGACAGGCCCCCGCCGAACAGCTCACGCACACCACAAGAGACAAAGAAAAATTCACCCCCGGAGTAAATCTTTCCAAAGCTCCATATCCCGTGACGACCACTCCGTCGATCCCAGAATGAAGCTAGCCCTCTCCCTTCCCCCCTTTTCCTCCCCATCCCCCTCTCTCGGAGACCCTGGGCTCACTTCACGTACAATTAATACGACTATGTCATAAGACCGCCCTACCCTTGTGCGTCGTCGGTAGCGGTTTATGCAGGGCAAGTAAGGAGACTATCTACTTACAGGAAGTAGGTAGAGCATAGGGTAGGGTGGAGGAGTATACTTGTTGGACTAACAGCCTGAGCTGTTAGCGGTGCTGTCTGATTGAAGATGAGGTGGAGGGAAAGCGGGACGCGAGTTGGCTTGCATAAAGTCCCGCGGACCCCCGGTCCACCCCCCTTCCCCCCGGGTAACTAGATAGGGTGATGGAGGACAGACAGTTAGTTTTGGTTGAGTTATGGCCGAAGATCAAGACTTGTTCTGTCATTGAGAGAAACAAAGGAAGAACGAACGAACAAACGAACGAACGTGAAGTCATGTCCTCATTCTAAGAGAACGGTTTCGCGCGGTAAAGAAAACAAAACTTTTCTTTCTTTCTTCCGAGTGAGTGACTGCGTGGCGGGGGCCCGGCAGGCTGAGAAGAGCCAAGACCCATCCATCCCTCCGTAGGTACCAAAAATGGGCAAAGTCGCAAAAACGCGTGGCCGACGACACGACGCGTTGGCTCGTTGATGGAGAGGAAGAGGAAGACGAAGAGTCGGAGTCTGTAGAGAGGATGCGGACTAGGGACTTAGGGATATGCGGTCCTGCTGATTTGCGCTCTAGGTTAGGTTAGGTTTGGGAGATATCCATAGCTTGGGTTCGGGTTCGGGTTTTGAGCATCCAGCCCTGGCGTTCGGTGAGGGAAAAGGTTCCCCCAATCGAGACCGGGGTAGGGTCAGTCTGTACAGAACGAGGATTCGGGAATATGGTGAAGCCGAATTGTAGAAGCCAGATCTGGGTATCGGTGCAGGGGAAGAAGGGAGGGGTGTCCGTGTCCGCGGGCCATGCTGCCTGTAAGGTACCGGTACCTTGTCATCTGGATGACACTCGATCAGGATTTGATCGGCTCCTCTCAGTGCATTTGTCGTTGGATACGACTGATCATCTTATATGTTGACGCGCGATCGTGATACGAAGCTTTGTGTTTGCCGTGGTAAGAACTGCAGTCGATGCGAAGACCAGTGAATTCACAACCGTAATTTCTGACGTTAGCTTGACCGTAGACGGCGGGTTGCCCCGTTTGCCATCATGCCCTGCAGTGGGATTGATAGATCTGGGGAACTTCGTCTGGGTTGGTAAATCGGAGGTTTTAGGTCTTGGGAGAGGCGTTTAGATAGGTATGTGAAGTCGATGCGGGTCGGAAAGGATGGAGGTCCTATGGAGAACGATCGTCACGCATCGTCACAGGAGACATCTCCCATCCTCGAAGGTCCTCCTGGTAATCAAAAATATCATCGTATGGAACCAAAGGTCAAAGTTCCCGCCGAATCCGTAGAGGACGTGCGAGAGATAGGCGCCTTGAAGCAGCGAGCCGTCCAATTAAGAAGGATCCTACACGACCATCGAACAAGTCGTCCTGCCTATTTCATGCAAGACTCCCAGTGCAGAGGATGCGAACCGGGTAATCAGAATCCGAGCGCCGGCGCACGTAGAACTCCTACATAGCTCAAAAACAGAAAGCCAACCTCCCCGAAGGAAAGAAGACTGGGTTTTGGGGGGCGTCAAGCAAAGAGACCACATGCGCCGGTCGTCCGGATGTGGAAGTAGATCCAATCTCGGTTGACTACACGCGTAGTCATCGGATGATGGGGGATCCGGGATCTGACATACGCAGAGGGAGTGGGGATGACTAAACGAGGAGGACAGGTAGTTAATCGCCGGACGGGGAGAAGGGAGATACGGGGAGTCCAGTTAGGGAACTGAGAAGGAAGGGCGATACGGCGTCGGGCGAGGCGTTATCCGAGGGATGGCAGACGGCAGACGATGGTTAACGTCAAAAAGGGAAGGATACGGCCCTGAAGAGGTAGGGTTTCGATAAAGATATGCGGTTGTCCAAGGTGGGAATTGAGGAGGAGCGGGAAGGAACGAGGCTGGACCGGTTCCGGGGAAGGCGTTATCCGAGAAATGGCAGATGGAGAAGGGTTGAGTGGGATGGATGAGGAAGGCGTTGCGCTGTAAGAGGATAGAGGAGGGCGGAGGGTTGCGGAAGGTCTCAGGCATGGGGATGGAGTAGGCTCGGACATCTGTTTAAGGGCGGTTGGTCGGGCTGGACGCGAGGAATGGCAGATGTAGAACTTTATTCGAGGATAGAAAGGGAAATGTCTTGCGCCGAGAAGGGTTATGGGTAGGGGTGGAGGAATGGGAAGATCCGAGGACGGAGGTATTGTGGTTAGTAAAAGGAGAGTTCCGCGGAGTCAGCATGATGACCCGTTGGTACGAGGGCTGACTGTGGGATCATCCGAGGACTGGCACACGAAGAAGTGTCGTGAGATCACACATTAGGTAAAGAATAAGATCGGATGGGTTGCATGGGGAGATTCGCTGACCGAAGAATCGAAAATCCGACTGTGTTGGCTGTAAGATGAACAGGGGCGAGCAGGTACGGATTCGGGGTGCATGGCACTGGATCCGGCTTGAGAGAAGCTGACGAGTTGGAGCATTAGGCTCAACGGTCGGTCAGATGCGAACTACGTTTGACGTACAAACAGGGAATTTCATAATACTAGGTCGGGGAATGGGCCAGGGGCGTAGTGAAATAGAGTCCGACCTGTTCGACGGAGGATGCCTACAAAATGTACTGAAAAGGAAGCGAACACTGTAAGATCAGGAAGGCTTGGAGTTTAATGCATTTAGACTCCGAGGTCTGGTAGATGCAGAAGCGTATTAGAGATCCGGAAAGAGTATATTCGCGTTGAGTTTCCGAGATGAGGCTAAGCGACTTTACGGCTCCAGGGTTTGACTCCGGGGACTGTCAAAAAGACAACAAGCCTAGACTACGGAAAGAGGAGGGTGTCTTGCTGGGTCGGGGTAAGGTCCGGCGTCTGGTCAGATAGGCTCCGCGGCTGGCAAACGCCAAACTTCCCACAAGCACTCATGAAGACGACGAGTTGCTAGATCCAGTAAACAGCTGAGATTCTGCAAAATAGACACCGCGAGCTGACCGACGACAAAAGGCCACCAGTGGGCGCAGCCGGAAAGGAAGACGAACGCGCGGGCGGCCTCGCAAAAGGACGCCGCTAGTCCACAGATAAGACCGGGGGGTTGTTGTAAGCTGTAAGCGCCTCGTAGAACCCGAACGAAGGGAGGAAGAAACGGGGAAGGCGAATGCGAAGGTCTCAGATCTGGCTACCGCTTGGAGCAAAGTCTGGTCCCAGATCTGGGGCGCAAAGGCGGTCTCCTTCCGGATTCACGGCCATCGTTGACGCGGCATGCCAGAAGCAGTAGGGGATGCGGACGCGGCGCTGGCGTAGCAGTTAGGGTCCGAAGGTAGGCTCCGTAGACTGGTCGACGGTGATCTGCTTGACGGTGCTGGATGGGGCAATGAGGATGCTGCTTCGGGGACAGGGCTGATGCCGGAGTTTTTAAGCGCTGGAGAGTTCCTCTGGCCTGAGACAGTGGGCTCGCGTTGTGAAGAGGGCATTCTGCACTGCGAGAAGCGAGGCGTTGGGAGGCGGCCCTCGCTTGTCGGGGAATACACCACTCACACCTATCGTCGAGGGGCCTTCGGGGACTCGTCTCGCTCGCCAATCAGGGCGCGGGGGACACGACATGCAATCTCATCAATCTCAACCGCTTCGTGTACGAGTCCGAGTTGGCATTGGCATCACTTCGCATTTCGCAGGCTCCGCCGTTACACAATGATCCCGCGTGCGATAAGCGAGCCGACCTCTCAGCGTGCGTCCGGTGCGAGAAGAGCGAGGTCTGGCAGATGCTGAATGCAATCACCGCTCCAAGATCAGGTTAGTCGACTTCTCCCCACGGCAAGACATCAATTCTTCAACTGTTTCCCCCACCCCCCAACACTCGCGACACCTGCAAGCCAAGGTGAACGGCATCGTATATGCATCCACCTCAAATACATTCTGTCTTGGATCTATGGGTTTCTCACTTGGTCTCAAAATGTATCATGCATGTCGCTATCGCATTTCGGAAGCGCAAAAGACTGGCTCTCGCTGTTGGGACCGTTTTGCTACTTCCATTCCCATGTGGAAGGAGCAGTGAAGCACTCAATCATGATCGAGGACTCACGATCGTATGAGAAAAAGCAAGCTGCGTTGTCTGAAGGCACAAGTGACATCCCGCAAGCCGCGTCGGTTCGCAATCTTTTTGGACCTAGCCACATCAGACGTTGGCATCCGACCCAATTCTGCAGCATGCCGACTCCCAACCTTTTTACCCGTGGAAACCCGGATATCTGCTGGAATTTGCTCTGTCATACAGGCACTGGCAGATGCAATCTGAGTCCACGGCCGTACTGGGAGGTCCAATTGCTTTTCTTGGCCGTCAACTCGTACGAAGTCAATGATTCTCTTCGGTTCTATGCAGGTTCAGGGTGCAGGTTACCGACCAACTTTGCGAAACCAACTCGCACTCGGCCCAATAGGCATCAGATCTCGTTCAGTCACCTGAGACTCTTTGACTGACGCCGAGAATGCTTTTGGGAAAGTGAGAGGGCAGCCCAGCTACCTCAGCCAAAGAGACTCCGATGAGAAGAGCTCTGCCTTACGTGATTAACAGGTGGACTCACTTCTGTCCCTTCGATCAGATCTAATGGCTGGCTTGCACCAAGCAGAGCTAAACATGCAGAGTATGCTTGAGCTTGTCAAAGATACGGACTGACGTTCATGACAATCGATTCAACACTTTGCCGATGCATGTAAGGAAATATGTCGCCTTGACGGTCTGATCACGTAGTACGTGAATGACCAGCAATCTCGCAAAACGCCTCTTTCTATTTTGTATCTGAAACTCTCCAAAGTCCTCCTTTCCTTTTTCGAATAGTTCAAACTTCCCCAAACTGAAATGCAAAGCGCCATTCTTTGCTTGTCTCATCCACAGCTCGCGATGATACCCTTGGCAGAACCATCTGATGAGCCTAGCGCTAGTCGATTCTTTCCTACTGTATACGACATGAACGGATAGTTAAGATAAAACAGAGTGTGGATAGTCTAATGGCGCCAAATCTGCCAAAAACGTCCAATAGCCAAACTCTCACGACACCTTCCTTGGCATCAAGTCGCCGAAGTATAATTGACCATTTCCTCTTTCAACCGGCAGAAAAGCTTTACCTAATGGGCTAACATCCTGCCTCTAAAAGACACCTCCTGGCAACGCCGAGCTACAGTTGGTACTCAGGACGTGGAAAAACTTTGCATAGACGTACTACTCTCTTAAAGACGGGATGAGATCCTGCGATCTCTGGAACTGTTTTCATCTCCCTCTCCCTTTCCCATTCCTACCTCTTTGCCAGGAAAAACGCCTCGCCCTCGCTTCGATCGTTCTTCTATCATCTCCCTCTCCTAAATTGCAGTACAATCTACCAAAAAAACCGACCTTACTACTCCGAAGCCGACCCCCAGCCGATAAAACCTCCCTCCCTAGAACGCCTAACACTCATAGTCCCCACACTTCCGCTCCGCCGTTTTCTCTTTTCCTTACCTCCTCCCCTCTTCCCTCCCTTAAAATCCAACCCCTCCCTCTTTCCGCCATCTCCTCCTGCGGCACATGCATCCATCATTTACTCGCTGCTCCTGTCTCCACAACCCCTTCCCCTCCGATTTCTTCTAGCTCCAATGTCTTTCCCCCGTCCTCCCGGCTACTTACTTTACCTTCATTTCGGTGCAACAAGATGCAACATAACACAAGCATGAGGGGCGCGGAGCATCTAGCTCCGCGGAATGAATTTATTTAAAATGAAACCGGAAAGTTGCGCCATGTCTACAACGGCGTGCTGGAATCAGGTTGCTTTCCCTTACACTCGGGCCTAGGCCAGAAGTCTCTTGCCAACTCGCAATCCTGGAGCACGCGGTCGGGGAATAGCAATGGCTCGTTCTAAGAATTGATGAAATATGTATCTTTCAGTTGTTCATGCGTGTCATATTCAGCTCTCCTGACTGTCCAACTACAGAGCAGAATCTACAATCCCCCCACCTCTTCTAAGTTCTGGTCTCCAATTCACCCTTCCCCCCCCTTCCTCCCCCAAGTTCATTCATTTCCCTTCCAACCCCCCAGAAAATCCCCCCTCTAAACCCCCATCCCCTCACCCGTTCACCCCCCCTCCCCCTCCCCCTCCTTCTCCCTCCCCTTACTCCTGGATCTCCCCCTCCCCAACGCCCACCAACCCAAGCCCCTCCCTCCTCGCCACCGCCCCAGCATCAAAATACGGCCGTTCGGCCAGACTCGTGACCCTTGTCCCGTGCCGCGGCTCGCTGCCTTCGTAGTCCCAGGACGCGTTGTGGATTGTTATACTTGGTTTTGGGGTTGCGTCAGCGATGCGATGAAAGATAAAAGAGCTAGGATTGGAGATGGAAGGAAGGAAGGGAGGGGGAGGGGTTAAGGGGAGAGAGAGATAGAGATAGTGGAAAGGGAGGATGGATGGAAAGATGTTTTACCGGTTATCCCACAGCGCCGACGTCCTCGGGGTCCAGCGGAAGCGCACTTGGATGTCGATGTTCTACGGATGCCAAATATTGTCAGTATACAGACCGGGTAAAGCAGAGGAGAAGGGCGAGGGCACCAGGGTAAGAGGATTATACCTTCTCGTAGACGTCGAAAAGGTAGTTGAGAATGACGTCCGACTCCGCCCTATCAAGCCCCACGATCCTCCTCGTAAACGCCCGGTTAACCCACAGCGCCTTCCACCCCGTCGCCGGATGCACTCTCACCAACGGATGCACCCTCTCGATATTCTTCCCACCTTCGCTTTCACGTCCTCTTTCTAGATATTGGTGCGCGCTGGCGTAGACGCCGTGTCGGCCGTCGATGATGGCGCGGAAGGATGGGGAGAGTTTTTCGTAGGCGGAGTAGCCGGAGGCCCAGAGGGTGTCGCCGCCGAGAGTTGGGACGGTGTCTAGGGGGGATGGGGAGGAGCGGTTAGCGAGAGAATGTGATAAGAGGGTGTTTTGAGGTCTGGTTACCATTGTGGAGGTGGGTGATGCCGGCGGGCTGGAGCTCGTGGACGAGGTCGGTGTGCCTGTAGAAAATGGGAGGTACAAATATCAGTTGCTGTTTTACCCTCAAAGGGGTGCTTTGTTGGGTTTGGAACTTCTTTACCATCGTGATGCTCCGCCAGGGTTGCGGAAGGAGGCGGGCTTTTCGGTCGCTTGGAGGGCGGGCCAGATCACCTATATCCTCGTTTCTTCCGTGTCAGTATCTGGATATGCGAACCGAGAAGTAACTAAGAAGGGGGGAAGCGGAGACGTACCGTCACGCCCTCCACGCCTGGCACTTGAGGCACCTGAGGATGTATTTCGATTTTCCCGTAGTGTTCGCCCAGCGCTTTCTGCTGCTGTGGTGAGATATCCTGGTCCCGGAAGAACACCACGCTCCGCTCCGCGATCAGCAGCGCCAGCTCATCTCTCTGCTGGTCCGTCAGATCTTTTAGCTGTAGACCCTCTATCTCTGTCCCGATGTGTGCGGTAAGGTGTGTGACTTTTGTCGCCGCATTGAGGAGGTTAGATTTGGAGGGGTTTGTCTTTGCGGCGCGGGCTCCCGCGTCGATGTGATCCCAAGGCTTGCTGCGGATGGCGGTCGCGTCGTCGAGGTAGAGGGGGCGGGCGGGGCGGTAAGGATACCCGTTCGAGAGGTCGATGTTGGCTTTTTGGAGGCGGGCGAGGGTGGAGGGAGGAAGGTTGAGGGTGTCCCTCTTGGGTTGGGCGACATCCTTGATCGTTGGGTCAATGGGAATGGGTACCATGGTGGCGGGTTGCTGGTGGATGTAGGAAACAGCGTGGGTAGTTTGCTGGAGTTAGCCTTCGATGTGGCGTATTTGAGAGGAAATAGACAGAAAGGAAACACGTAGAGCTGTGAAAGACGTCAATTGATCACTATTACCTTTTCCTGGATTGATAAGCAGGAGCTTTCTCGACGCGAGTGCTATCACTTCAACAGCGAATAATCTGTGGAGCTGCGGAGTAGGGGCTGCTCGTCGTCATGAAATCTTGCGACATGTCGAAAGAGACGCGGAATGATACGGGACAACTCCCAGCAAGATTGTGGGCGGCATGGTCGAACATCGCTTCCAGGTGTTGAAAGTTTCAAAGTGGAGTCCAGGAAGTTTGTTGCAAAGGAAAGGTTACCCGATCCCGTCATCGAGGCTGCTATGTCGACATCTTAATGGCATTTGATTGAAGAAATTCAGGCCTGTCTATAATGCGGGGAGAAACGGGATGAGATAACGTTCGCTGGATAGGCCTGTAATGTGCTTTTCCGTGCGAGGTCCGGAAGTTTGCCGAGTTGTCACACGCTCCAAATCCTCTTTGCCCGTGGATGTAGGAGGTTATTACCAGATTAGGCAAGCGTGGTGATGGCCGGTGTCCAGCGAGCACGACCTCAAAAGCATCACCCAGCACGGTGTCGAAGGGGGCCAGGATATCTCATGAAGTATCCAGTACTGAGCCTGGACCACATCCTATTCGAACGCAGCCTACGGTTGTCAGAATCTGTAGTCTGTCTTACCTTTCTACCCGCAGCCGGCTTTAGCAAGGGCTGACCCAAGCACGCAATTCCTCCCCTGCGTAGATCATTCCAGCAGCTCTGCAAGCTGCACTGATCTAAATCAGCACGCAACCGGAGACGAAAATGAGCTTTGCAAGGTCTCCAATTGCAGCAAATGCATACCCGCCGTTACTGGTCTAGGCCGCCAGAAAGTAGAGTCTCCCTGAACGGAGAACTAAAAGGGGTAAAGCCGACAGTACGCCACGGGGAAGAATGTGATGGCGACGCGCAAATATCACACTTGATCATATGTTCTAGCATGTCGAGGCAATCTCGGTGGTCAGGCTGATGCGCCGTTGTCCAACGACAAACGAACCATTTGAGGTGAATTACCAAAAGCTCCCCTCGTTCCGTCCTCGACCTTCATCTTCATCATCTCGGCTATCGCTCGATTCTTCTAGTGCCATTCCACTGATTGACACGATGGCGGAGATGGACGTCCATGATGAAGAGGACCATATCCGCGAGCATGCGGGAGATATTGTGCAAGACAAGCCCAAGAGAAAATGGCAGAGCTACATTTGGCATAGCTTGGACAAGTCGCCAGAAGAAAGAGCGTTCTTGTTCAAGCTTGATCTTGCGGTGCTCTCATTTGCTTCACTTGGGTATTTCATCAAGTATCTGGATCAGTCGAATATCAATAACGCGTTTGTGTCTGGCATGTAAGCTCACGTCCACAAACGAGACCCGGCGTCCTGACTTACGCAACTCACCTTGAACACAGGCAAAAAGACCTTGGTCTGTATGGCAATCAGTTGAACTATATGCAAACTTGCTGGACAGTAGGCTACGTGATCGGAGAGATCCCTAGCAATCTTGTTCTGACTAGGATCCGGCCATCGATTTGGATACCTAGCCTTGAGGTCCTCTGGACCATTCTCACCTTCATCACTTCTCGCTGCTCAACAGCTCAACAGATATATGTTGTACGCTTCTTCGTCGGACTCTTCGAATCTGGGTTCTATCCCGGCATGTAAGAAACGCCCAGTACAAACCGCTCGAGCAGAAGAAAGCTAATTTGTATCTTCAATTCTTAGGCAGTACGTGATTGGCAGCTGGTATCGCAAAGATGAATTAGCCAAGCGATCGTGCATCTTTCACACCTCCGCTGCTATTGCGACTATGTTCAGCGGCTACCTCATGGCTTCTGTATACCACCTCAACGGGCAAGGCGGCTTCCGTGGCTGGCAGTGGCTCTTCCTTGTTGACGGCATAATATCTTTGCCAATTGCCCTTGCAGGATACTTCGTACTGCCAGATGTTCCCGAGAATACCAGAGCATTTTATCTGAAGCCAGAAGAGCGAGAATTTGCTCGAAAACGGATGGAACTTGAAGGTCGAAAAGGCCGTCAGCCATACACCAAGAAGAAAGTTCGGCGTATTCTGAGCTCTTGGCATATATATCTCTTGACTTTGCTCTACGTTTGCTTTAATAACGGTGGCTCTGGGGCAGCACCGGTATTTGCCCAGTACTTGAAAGACTCCAATAATCCGAAGTACGCGGTGTGGCAAATCAACGTCTACCCTACCACGACATACGCATTTCAGATAATCACCACTCTCGCATACGCCTGGTCATCAGATACCGTATGCAATGGTGCACGGTGGCCTCCAATTCTTGTTGGCGGAGTCATGAACATCATCTGCTACGTGTCGCTTGCGATCTGGAATATTCCAGTTGGCTGGAAATGGGCTTGTTTTGTGCTCATGGGTTCCGGTTTCGGGCTCTCTGGCCTCTGCTTCGCATGGGCACACGAGATTTGCGCAGATGATAATGAAGAACGTGCTATTGTGATTGCCACAATGAACGAGATGGCATACGTGCTTCAGGCATGGCTTCCTCTCCTGGTTTGGCAGCAAGTCGATGCACCAGAGTACCAAAAGGGGTACATAACGATAACATGCATATCGGCTTTGATGATTATGACGGCATTAGTGATTCGAAGTCTCCAAAATCGACACCTGAACAAGTGAGTTCCCTACAAAATGTGAGGAACTCTGATAGTGGGATCTGACCCGCAAACAGGAAAGCCACTGATGGCGATACTAGCAGTGGGAGGGAATCTCGAGAGTCGCATTTCTCGGATACTCGGCCAATCGAAGTTCGAATAGATAACAAAGCGATATAGAACGCGTAGGGGGCAAAGAAATTGGTAGATTTAGTTGCAGGATCCGGAGGTACATACAAAGCCGTGAAGGCGGATAAAGCCATCCAAGATCCCGATATCTCCGTAGCACAGACGTGGGATTTTCCTCTAAAGTATGAAATGTGTATCTGCCGTTACCGATAGAGACATCTTGCACCAAGGGCAAGTTTAGGCGATGGCGCGCTTCTGGTAGATCGCGCCGTCATTTATGCAGGGTGTCATTAAAACTGCACACATGCAGATGGCGTGCTCGACGGCCGTAAAGCGGAGGAGCTCCTTTGAACATCGGTTCGAACATGATTGGATTCGTGGGCGTTGAATAAGTATTGCAAGGCCCATTTCTCAGTTCCGGGTAGAATAGAGGCCGCATCGACAGAAATAGACAAGCTACATCGTAATTGCAAATTCCAAAAGACGTGGAAAGGGGCTTTTTCAAAATTATGGATAGAAGATTTCTTGATATTCAGTCCGTCGCAGTTATAGGTGCAGGCGTGAGTGGCGTAGCCGCTGGTATTCAACTTTGCAAAACCGCCCTAAAGGTCACCATATACGAGCGCACTACTCGCGCCGGCGGAGTTTGGTAAGGAGTTTGGCAACAGGCTGCTGAAGCTGGAGATTCTAACTGTATCAGAAGGGTTTATGATGACCGAATTGCAAAGGATGCTGCATATCCTTCCATCTTGCCTTCGATCGGTGATTCGCCGGACGGCCTGAAAGGACTTACGGCAGAACAAGCCAACGGCGTCATCAATCTGGATGCGAGCGACAAGAAAGATGGAGACACCGCGATCAGCCATGCTCCGCCCGGGTAAGCGCAATCTGTGGATTGAAACCATAGCGGCGCTGATTTTGGAGATATTAGACCGGCATATGCAGGCTTGAAAAATAATGTCTCGACAATCGAGATGGAGATGCAATGCCACGCTTGGAATCCGGGGACCGAAGAGTTTGTGCTGCACAACGTCCTAGCAGAGTACCTTCAAAATGCTGCTCGTACGAATGACCTTGAGAAGCATATCCAGTTCAACACGAAAGTTGAGAGACTTTTCAAGCTCGACAGCCGTTGGAGGATAGAGACCTCGAAACTTATCGGAACGACGACAGGAACTAGGACTGAAGCTTCAACGCAGGCAAGTATTTCTATGGAAGTCACCATTCGGGCTGTTGACCAGATACAGGAGTATGATGCTGTCGTTGTCGCCACCGGTCACTACCATGCTTGCAATATCCCAAACATCCCAGGACTTGCAGCATGGAAGAAAGTGTGCCCAAGCCGTGTGCAACATTCAAAGCTATATCGGAATGCAGATAGTTTTAGAGACCAAAACGTCCTTCTGGTCGGAGCAGGCGTATCATCCACCGATATTGCACGAGAACTTGGTCCTGTCGCGACGTCGATATATCAAGTCAGCCGGGGCGGCCAATATGACCTGCCAACATTCATATTGCCAGAAAACGCCATAAGAGTCGGCGCCATCCGAAGCTTCGACCCCTGCAAGTCAGAACCGACTGAAAGCGGCGCCATCCCCGGCACGGTGACCTTGATGTCCGGACAGAAGCTATGCGACATTCATCGTGTCATCATATGCACCGGATACCATGTCAGTTTCCCATTCATGAAACAATTCCACGCCGATGGCGTGAAAGCTGAGGATGCCAATGAGCATGTTCTAGTCACAGATGGGCAACAAACACATAACCTCCACAAAGACATCTTTTACATTCCTGATCCGACTTTAGCCTTTGTCGGAGTCCCATATCACATTGCCACTTTCTCATTCTTCGAGTTCCAGGCCGTTGCGCTTGCGTCCGTATTTGCTGGGAGGACGGCCCTTCCTTCGGAGGCAGAGATGAGAACAGAGTACCAAGATCGACTCCGAGAAAAAGGGGCCGGCCGAACCTTTCACTCGATGAAAGAGGAGGGTGCAGAGATTAGATATGTCAATGACCTTGTGCAGATGGTTAACTCAAGCCCGCGGAGAGGAGAGAAGATGTCAGGCCACACGCAGAAATGGCACGAAGCCTACCAGAGGCGGCTGAAGCGGTTCGAGGCATTCATGGCTCGAAAAGCTGCGGAGCCCGTGATCGAAGATAGCTCTAGACACATAGCAGGTTGCTAGACGCATGCCATTGAGGATTGTTGCGTTCCTCTGGAGAACACGTGTGCGAGTGGCCTGACTACCTGAGGGATCGGAGATTGCCGAGAATTAAAAGTCGCGAAGGTGTAACACGGTCACGTGAGGCACTAGCTCAGCTTATTTCATCAACCACGACGATTCTAATTCAAGAATGGGCAGCGATGGGTAGGAATTTCTGCATTTGACATAATAATACGATCAATGATTCGCCACGCTCCCGGATGCCAGTGTATGCTGTTTGAACGCCCGCCCATGCAGCTAATTCAGGGTATCCAGACACCGTATGCTCGCTTTACCAAAATGGCCCCCTTATGCATCAAAACAAAATCCATAGATCCCTCCAGGTTACGACGGTATCAACATGGGCCATGCATGCAAATGCGAAAATATGCTAACCGACAATGGATCGAAAGGAAACCTCAGATCGTGTTCACTGCTCCATGATTCCCATCCACCATCCCAGTAGAGTTACTAGGAGACCGATAACTAGCCCGGACCTTCCAATTGATAAATCCGCCCCTGAATTCGGTCTGTCAGTCGCGGCCGATGTGGTGGGGCCCGTCACTCCGTGGCTTGTTTGTGTTGCGAGGCCACTCGAAGTCCCGGAAGCCGTTGTGTTGGTGGTAGCCTGGGATCCAGACTCACCGCCACTTCCTCTAAGACCCCCTGTCGCCGGACAATTACTTCCAATCTTATTATTCGAGCCGAGCTCGGAGCCGACATTGGCGATGACGGCTTCAGTGTCTCGGACGTTGAAGTTTACCTTGCCAGAAGAGTCGACCTGGACCGTTTCAGGGCCATGGTTGGGGTCTTTGCTGGGTTTGCCGTCGCTGGAAGACTCGTAAGAGATGCCACTGAAAGTAGTTCCAGTGGTCGCATCGGCGGAGTCTGCTGTGAGGCGGGAGATGTGGAGGGTTTTGCCCGCAAGAGAAGAGTCCAATTGGAGGCTAACGCTAAGAGATGATGCGGATGACGAGGATGAGGATGGGGAGGCGAGTTTGGTGTTAATGACAGTCACGGCGGCGAGAGAGTTATCTTGATAGGTAGCATAGGCTGCAACGCGATTGGCGTATCCGTCTGGAGGGTTGGTGAAGGTCAGATTAGCAACACGCGTCGAGCACCCTTTTCCAATCAGGGCAGTCATGGCAGCAAATGCGTAGTAGCTAGGGCGGACATGCGGATCTGCGTTGTACATAGGAATTGGTTGCCAGGCGGAGGCATTGCTATTGTCTGTCATGTGCATGTTGACGCCCTTGATGTTGAGTACCGCGGCGTATAAGAAGAAGTTCAATGTCCAAAGAGAGGCAGCAAAAGTGTCAGTAATTCCAGCCATGCCAACGGGACCAACAGAAGCCATCTCTCGAAGATAGTAGTCAAAGCCTGATTGAGTGGCTTGTTTGACCTGGTCGGTCCAGGAAGCGAATTGGGTGTAGGTAGTCGACAAGTCAGTGAAAAGCTCCATAGTGAGTTCATATGTTGAGACGTCGATGTAGTAATAATAGTCATGCTGATTCCATGCAGCAATGTAAGGTTTAGTTGATCCATTGGCATTTCTCGTGATCCCCGCAGTCACCAAGTCTTCGATTTCAAAGGTTGGAAATGGAATGGTCGAAGCGGTATTTGCAGGTTCAAAGAAGTTTGACTGTATTCCGTTTGGCTTCAGGACCTGATCATACACAGCCTGCGCTCGATCAAGCCATTCTTGTGCGTACACCTGTCCATCCCATGGCCCGGCTCGGAAAGAGCTGGTTGTGTCATAAAGGTCGGGCTCGTTGCCCACCTCGTAAGCAACCAAATTTACATTTTTCATTCCCTCTCGCGCCGCATTTGCCGTTGCCGCAATCTGTTTGGGCCAGTCAGGCTCGTCGTAAGCAAGATTCAAGCCGAAGATGACTGGGGTGTCTTTGGGAAAGCGATCCAAGACCTTGAAAAAGCTTGGACCGATAATCATGGAGTCGGATTTGACAGCTCCAGAACCCGTTGCCCTCTGATTGTTCCGCACCGAGTAGTCATTGTGATTATTGTCCCATAGAAAGTAATCTCCTGTGTTACCCCCTAAACGTATAGCGGGCGGTGCGCCGGTATTGTCTGCAAGGTTCTGAAGAAGGTTCACTGACAGATCGTTCTGTTCTGTCCCACCGGTGAAGGAGTACAGGTTTGATGGCTCAATTCCGAAACCGGCGAATGATCGGTCGAGAACGTTGGAGGCATCGTCGGGAGGCGAAGATGACGGCGAGAGGGATATAGAGTTCTGTGAAGCAACAAAGCTAAGATGAAGAGCGCCGAGGATCGATAGCCAAGACGAATGCATTATACGAAAACCGCTCTACGCACAGCCGATGGATTATGCGCCAAAAGAATGAACGATGAAAAATGGAGGCGCTGATGATGTTAAAGTGAAGACCGGCATCTGTAACGAGAGGACGTTTGCAGAATCTATACAAAGAATGAGGGAATAGGTCGGAGCGAGCGACTTGGGGGTGGGAAGTTGGAAGTCGCTGCTCATCTTGATGCAGGAACGGGTAAGGCGGGCAAGAACAAGCTTGTCTGAGAAAGAAATCATTAGCGGGTGATCTGTGGGCGATGTTTACCCTCTGGATTCCGTCTGCCAATTTCTCGGTATGCTATTACTGGCGACTCTGCGCTCGCTCGCTCCAGCGCCCCCGAGTGGAGAGCAGGCACGTCATAATTTGCGATGACCTCGGTGCCGTACGTGGAACAATTGAGACGCTGGATATCAGAAGGTGAGGTCATGCTTCGGCCGGAATTCTCTTTATAGATTCCTGCAAACAATGCACCTTCAGCGGCGAGCATTGGGACCGTCAATAATCTAATTCAAGAAATAAAGTGGCCTCTTTTCATGGAATGCCGGTACCCCTGGACCGTGGCATAAAGAGCCGCGGTTCCCGAGGGCGGGTTCGCAGGGAGCGCTGGGGTTGGAAGCGGGTCCGTGGGCCTGCTTGCGACTAGGGCCCCGTCCGAGCCGCTGCCGGTCATGATCTTGGCAGGTAACTTACCTGGCGCTGTTGGCTTTCGAGCCCCATTTCAACACGGTCATCACTACCAGGGCAACGCGTACGAGAAAGACGCCTACAATGAAGACTCTAAACAGTCGCTGTATTCGATAGCCACTTGCTGGTCGATTTTGTCTGGACTTCCCGGCTCTATGACTATATCCGCTCCAGGTTTCCGAGAAATGGGCATCGCTAAATCGGGTATCTCTAAATGCTACAGTCCAGAACTCCTTTTCCCTGCTTTCCCCTTAGACTCATGCTTTTCCGAGCCCAACGAGTACCAACAACGAGACGTTCATCACTACCAATACCGCCCAAATGATGACCGCCAAAATGCTCACAACGCGTCCGTTCTTCATGCTAACACCGGGTTGAGTGTCTTGGTGTTCTAACCCACCACCCTCGCTTAGTGCAGACTGCACCGTTCCCTCTCCTTGAGCGTCCGGAACAGTCATGAACTTACTGCGGCTTGTGAAATAGACTAGTGGCGCTGTGACGAAGGGGAGAATAACGCTTAGAACAACCTGACTGGCAGTGAGCGCCGCCGAGAGCCCCTCTCGCCCGATGGCCGCTGCAATGATGATGCTTGGTACAATGCTGATAGCCCTGGTGATCAATCTCCTCATCCAAGGAGCAATGGTCCAATTCAGCATTCCCTCACTTACCATCTGTCCGGCCATGGTGCATACAATGCCCGCCGATGTGCCTGAGAGTAGCAGCGCAACCGCAAAGATCGCGCCTGCCGCACGACTGAGGCTGTGTGATAGTAGCGAGTGGATACCAAACAGATCCGCGTCTCCTGCAGCGGCGTTGTCGTGAAGGGAAGCTCCTGCAACAATAAGGATTGCACTGTTGACGAAAAGCGCAAAAGAAAAGAGGGACAGAGCAAGCTCGACAACAGAATATTTCAGACATGACCTGATCGCATGGATAGAAGGCCGGTAATCTGGAAAGCTTCGGCTCGGCGAAGCGTCGTTGGAAACAACGGCGTCTTCCTGTAGCTGCAGATGACCGGAATCAACGTCAAACTGGCGAAGGCGAGGCTGCACGACTCCCGAGCCAAGAAAAATTGAGTGAGGCATAACGGTTGCTCCAAGAATCCCGCAGGACAAATATAGGCCGTTGCCGTCAACCACTGCGGATGATGGAAGATACCCTCGGAAAACCTCTCCTGTTGTAGTGTTCTTGATGAATGATAGCTGTATGCAGAAGCAGATCACCACTCCCAATACTAGTGTCATCACGAAAAATTCAAACAGTCTCAATCGAGTCATCGTGCCAGACGGGTTGTAGAAGAATAAAATTATCAAAACGTCCACTAGGGTGATGGCGCAACCAGCAACGAGGGGGATGTGAAAAAGTAGGTTGAGAGCGATTGCGGATCCAATTACCTGCGACATGTCAGCAATCAGATCATCAAGGCAGAGGCTCTACAGTACCTCTGCAATGTCGGTGGCAACAATGGCAGCCTCGGAGAACAGGTAAAGGATAACAGTAAGCCACCGAGGCAGATGCGCCCGACAATTTTCGGCAAGATTAAGACCAGTGACGCTGCCCAGCTTGATGCATAGAGACTGTAGGAATATCGCAAAGAGATTTGACATCAACACAATGAACAATAGACCAAATTTGGTGTCGGCACCGGCGGCTACATCTGTCGCATAATTTCCAGGGTCAATGTATGCCACGGATATGAGGAATCCAGGCCCGACAAATTGAGCGTATTTGACAAGCACTCGCCATGTCTCCCGCGAATAGTCTGAAAGCTTCTTTCTAAAAAGTGACGGTGTGGCTCTGCTACCCTCTGGCTTCGCTAGCTCTGACAGTGTCATTTGCTGCTTTTCTGCAGACTTCCTTCTCATGGTCTCTGGGGGCAATTCCATGCTCTTAGCACCCGGACCAACATCCATTGACCCTCCTCTTGAACTGTGTGTCCTTTGTACCCGCGAGTTCGCAATGCCATTGAGGTCCTGTCGCGTCGTGAGATCCGAAGTCAGCGGTGCTGGGCTCTGGTTATAACCAGGACGGTCAGAATCCTCAGTGCGAGAGGGGCAGTTCATAGTGAGAACGTGAGCTGTTGACGCAGCTCATGGGAAGTAGCAGGGAATGCAGAGCAAAACTGGGGATAGCCATGCTAAAAATGATGGGCATTGCAATTCATGACGATATTTAAAGGAAATACACAAGGGTTAAGGAAGTTTGCGATCCCGCGATTGCCCGATCAGCGACGCGGTCCTCCCCCGCATTCAGGTACCGTGGCCTCAAGCCAGTCAGAAAGACAGGATTACGTTCAGCCCCAAAGGTTTCGGGAGAGAGGAGTTCCGTGTCGGGAATCCAATTATGTTGTCCTTTACCCCAAGACATTGGAGGATCTGGGATGTCATCACGTAAAAGGAGGCGTCGATGGATCGCGGCTTGGGGCACGTTTTGAGGCGTGCTTGCATTGCATCCGGCTATCCTCGCCTCCACCTGCTGACAACCTTGCCTGATCAGGACAAACGCGCAGTATCTCCGCCTGCCAGAAACAGTTGTGACTACATGGATTTCTTCGCTCTCTTCCACGCGAATGACTTCCCCTGACCTACCAAAGAACTAAATTCCCAATGGGCTACCCAACCGAGCCTACTGCGATACCTCTATAAATTCACCTTTCAGCGGTGCTTTCAATGCCAAGGCTTGAGGATGTAAGCTTAATTGATGGCTCGCCTCGCCTTCGGCCTCAAAGCCTGGCATCTCTTCGACGATGCGGCTCCTAGATGGGGAGGGAGTGTACCGACAGAGGAAGGCATTGGAGAGGCCTTTTTTCTCTACATTGCTGTTTGGTCCATGATGACTCCAATAAGCGAAGTGTGTAAGGTGTGGTTCTGTTCTGCCACTGGTAAAAGAGTAAGATGCGAAGAAAATCACGACAGTTAAAAAGCGGATGATACGATAAACCGCGAGCAGAAGCGGAGGAAGAAGAGACGTCTTAGGTCTGAGGACGATCTGAGCATGTTCAATAACGTTCGAGCCGGCAGACAAGAACCGACTAAATGGAACCAATCAAAGGTCAACAAACATACTTCGCCTGACGTTTCCGCACGTAAATGTTGGCGGTGTCAGGTGGTCTCTGAACGTATGCACAAGCGACATTAACGACACCATTGCAATCACCAACAAAGTCTTACGATACTCCAACTTACTGTCCGGAGCATTTCTAGTGTCTCCAGACCTACCTTCCTTCCTTCCTTCCTTCAGAACCCGCGGGTTAGAAACGAATCCATACCGCAGATCTGCTAAGACTACATTTCGTCTCCCATTCATGATTAAAACAAAACACGGAAAATACCCACTTCCTACCGGCTTGAACGTGATTTCTACCGTCAAAAGCCTTAGAACAAGAACGTCGCCAGTGGTGATGTTTGAATTCTAGATCACGCGAGGCTGAAAGTGTCATCCTAAAGGGCTCAGGTGAAGTTGAAGAGGCTGGTTGCGACAAGGCGTCGTTTGCCCATCGGGAATCACGCTGAGGATAGAGGGTCTCAACAGGCCAACAAAAAGGGGGGTTTCAAAATCTAACAACCAGTGTACATCGCCGCGCAAGCCATAGCCTTACTACTTCGCCCGCATGCTATCGACGGTGATAAGGACCCTCGTTGACAAGTAAGGACATCTGAGGCCATTTTTGTTCGACCAAACAAAAAGATGCAACGCGATGAACGTGGGGTTGTGAGCGCCACATCTCGACAGCCTTAAATGTCGGGTCGCTTCAGCCACGCAAGCCTTTGTTTGATCATCTGGATTGATTAGTCTCCGGACTGTTTCATTGGAGCTTGATCTTGAGTCTGGAGCTCAGCCAGCTGATCGACCGTGTCGAACCGTTCGTCCTAGAATTCTCGCGGAAGGTTTGAATGAAGGTTGAAGCGTTTTGACTAGTCATACGCGAGGAGTCAAGGTTGAAAGAGGGGGGTTTTCTTGGGTCTGGTTTCAATTCTGACCCAGTTCTGAAACTTCTAGTCAGCGCTATCTCGACAAGAGTAATTCTCACCGCCGCGTTAGGGTCTCGACGCCGAGCCAGTGTCTGGCTCCTTACGGCTCGCTTGCTGTGCCCGACGAGAATTGCAATTACATCAAAGAGCGAACGAGAAACTCCCGCAAAGGAGAGGAAGCTGTTGACAGTCTTTCGTCATCTACACCAAAGTGGAAAGACAGGAGCATCAACAGTCTAGAACAGGCCCAATCCATGTCCATCAAGAACCAAGAATCGCGAACGAAGAGGAAACCAAGCTTACCCTATACGGACATTGCTCGTGCTTGTGTGTCATGAGAACATTACTATCGCGGTCTAGATGTACCAGAAGTTGAAAGCAAAGTTTTATTTGCTAAGTGTTGTGAAGGACACCGCATGAGGCTGATACCACGATCTACCGGATTTTCGGGGATCCAACGGATCGGAAAAACTTAGACTGAAAAGGGTTTAGGGCCATTGCGAGGAGAACGCACGGACCATTCACCCATCATCTATGACGACCACGTGATCAGCTGCTAAGTACATCACGTGAGATCACTTGAGAATTTTTACATTCTTCTCGACTCCCCCTCAATCGCCTCCATCTAGAACCTTGTATCGGGCTAGTCAATAGCTTTGAAGCTTTTCAAGCCTTGAAAGAACTTGCAAGCTAAGTCAATTCGGAACGCTACCTGATTGGCTCAAGTTACCTGTGCTGAAGCTCATCTTCCTTGCATCAGCATGGCATAAGCGAAAGCTGAGAAAAAGCATCACCACATTTTCTTGACGAAGAACCAGTGCGCAATATCTTTCTATACTCGATTCTGCAGCAGAGCAATAACCCTCTGAACCCGCACGCGGATGGTGACTGGCCTCACCGTCCCACAATCCATTCGCTCCCTCCCTCCGCAGGGGACGCCTGCTTCTCCGCCCCTCTTCGTCTGAGACCGCTTTTGCCAGGGAAAACGTAGACACCACAGCAGACGATGCCTCGCGCGAGATCCGAGAGGTCAGCCGACTCGTGCGGTCTAAGACTGCCGGACCCGGTCGTCTTGCCCGGAGTCTTCATAGGTAGGCTGGGCTCCGACGGGCTCCGACGGGGCTACAAGCCAGCTCGTTATTTTTCGAGTTACGGTTATACCACCTGAGGTATAGGTAGGAAAGATATAGGAGAATATTTCCTAAAAGTTAAATAAGGTATAGTACTGTAAACTTCGCTAGATAGATTCACTAGAATGGACCCATATTAAATTACGAGGGTTCGGGGTCACGTTATATAAGAGGGGCGAAGAGGAAGCGAGGGAGCGAACGAGCAGGCGGACAGAATAAGCTCTAATAGCACTCGAGCCTGTTTTCATAAAAGGTAACGAATCCGATCCTGCGAAGAGCTTCTAAAATATATGGCGGGGAACTCGACGAGCAGATTCGAAAACCGCTGCGCGCAAGCCCATCTGGCGTTTTCAATTTGGCTCAGAAAAAATTTCTCGCCGATTTTGGTTTTTGGTTCCCACGCGGGCCAAGTTTGTCCTCGGGCAAGACCCGCCGGACGGATTTGATCGGTTCACCGTTGTGATTCGGAATTGAAGCGAGAGATTGCGGTGTGATGAGTTGCTCGAAATTTATTCGTAATTGGCAAAGCTTTTTCGATGGCCTTTTAGCGTCGATGGTGCCTGTTCCGCATCCAATCAAAACCGATGAGGGATCATTACGTCGGTTTAGGGGGAGCAACAAAGACCGAGTTTGCGAGTAAAAGGTCGGGGTTCTGCGATCTAATCTTATCTCCGCCTTCACTTCCCTGCATATGCGCAATGACTGTTCATGAGCCTGTTTTTGTACGGAGGCGTGCACCATAAGTAGCTGTTAGCGTATTTTACAATGTATTATCTGCGTGTGTATGTTACGAAATAGTTACTGTAGCAATCACTTGATTTAGGGGCTGGACGCTTAAAGTAAGCCCTATAGCTTTATATTTAAACTGAAGTAATTTAAGTAAATTATTACCGTGGTGTAAGGGACTGCCTGGAACAATAGGTAATATTACGAAGTTGCAACTATGGAAGATTATTGTACACGCGGCTGTGCAGTTAAAAGACTGGCGGGAATGTCAAGAGTTTAGTCCTAATAAGGAAACTAGGGCTAGGGCTCTGGGTCGCACAATAGGATTCATCACACGTGGTAACCGCTTATTATAGGGGCTAAGACGCTTGAAAACGTCTAAAAACGCCTAAAGTAAACCCTAGAGACCGTATGTTACTGTATTACAGAAACGATAGGCGTTAAATGTAACGTAAAATACGCTAACAGCTACTTATGGTGCACGCCTCTGTAAGGCTTTTGCAGACCCCGAAAACCAGCCTCGCCGGGGGAGAAAAAAATGTGGCCACCAACATTGTCATGTCATTATTCAGCTCTACCCTGTCCCCTTGGCAAGCCTTTGCTCTGTGCTCTGTGCCCTTTCCCATTGGGGCTGTGCAATCCCCGTTCGTCAATTATGAATCACAGAAAAACGTGGCTTTCGGCTTCGCCCTTGCCAGCCTTACAAGCTTATTTCTGGCTATGTGGTTACTCCACATGCACACGCACACGCGCCCCTCGCAACCGCGTGTATGACATGGGCCCCGTCACCGCATCCGCGTCAGGCTGCCCCCATACACAATCCGGATACTCACTTTTGGAGTAAAGTAAGCTTAGCCCTAGCCAACGCTTTAACCTACCTTAGCCACTTTGGACCCCCTCTCCCCACAACCGGCCCATCAGATTGGTGAACGGCAACCGTGGCTTCGCATGCTTTATGACTCCTTCTCTGCGCGCGATGCTAACCGGCGAAAGGAACTCGGGATACGCCCCCATCCCCATCCCTATCCCATGAGGGGATTTTTTGATGGGTTAGTAAGGTAAGAGATAGCCTTGCGCAAACCGGTGACCGGGAAGGCGGCGGTGTGTGGGGCTCTGTTGGGGTTTTTGAGTCAGCGGGCGTATTTCTTGCGCGTTTTCGGATTCGGAGTGATGGTGTTTTGTTGTGAAGGGAGGATTTGGGGGTTATTTAAGGATGGGGTTGCCTTGCTGCCTGGGTGGAGGTCTTTCTTTCTGGTTTGTGTAGACAATTGCAATACTGAAGATTGATGAGGAATACAATCCGGTTCATATAAGCCCTTTCAATTCCAAAACCAGATCACTCCCACAGAAGCAATGCTTCAAGTCGTAAGGCCCCGTCTCCCATCTTTAACTCCACCAGCCTGCCTAACTGCTCCCATCACAGACAACCTATGCCCTCTCCCAACCCCACCACCGCTCCACTCAAAAGCTCATCTCCAACCTGGCCACCACCCAGATGCCTTCCCACACCGCGGATGACTCCGCGTCCGTCCGCTCCACGTCCACCATGTCGAGCCTGAAAGCCTTGCTCCCCAAGCGGGAGAAGAAGACCAGCAAGCTGGAAATTCCGGAAAAGGAGAGCCAGTCCGATCGGAGGAAGAGGACGGCGGAAAAGGAGGAGAGTCGTACGGCGATGATGACGAGGATGGCGGCGGCAACCTATTTGAGTACGAGGTAGAGCGGCACTTTTGGCAATGTACGAGTGTGGAAGGCATGATTTGATAATACCATGAGTAAATTGGCGTTCCGGAGTTAATTTCAGGGGCCCGCGATGGTCAAGAGTGGGATCATGAGAGACGGCTTTAAGGGGCTTTCAGACTTGATTTGCTTTCTCCCGGACGTGGGGGTTCTCCACGAAGACATAGATTCAGGCTCGGCATCCATATCTAGTGGGCCGGAGTAGAACTGCTTCATTGCGCTTGGAAAAGATTTTCTCCCGTTAATGTTTGTTCGTCACCATTTGAATCAGCTCATTAGTCTCATTTGTTTCGTCCACACGGAAGTTGTGTGTAGATCCAACGCCGAGTGAAGTTCGACTTTTGGGGCCACTAGCGATTCATATCTAATAGCCTGTCATTTGAAGTTGAGTAAACAATGTGGATCGAAGATAAGACAGAAATGTGTAAATACTTCTCGCTTCTTTTCGATGGGGTACTTGGGCAATTTTGGTGCACCATAGGGGTAGTTTCCGAGCCCCAATTGTCAGAAGGCAACCTCCTCTGGTCACTTCGTGGTGAGCAATCGATCAGAAGCTGTGAGATTTGTGTGAGAGCCTTGGTCGCTAGGCGTTTGATGAAATGCGGCTTTGACGCCTATCTAAGTGTTTGAGATAGAATCCAAGGAAGACTGTAGGAGCCACATTTACATTGACAGCTCACTTTGAAGCTTAGGATTCTGTTAGAAAACTTCTGTCACGTTCACATCCGTAGCAGTCAGGCATTAAACAAGGGAATGTAATAATAATATCAGGTCTCCATGTTTTGATACTGAACGTAGTCCTTTGTAAAGAAAGAAAATGAATTGTAAGCTTGAAAATGCTTTTCGTTGACTTAATGAAACCAGCGAGAAGTAAATCAACGCAACAAAAACCTTCTGATCATTCGGTCGGTGTTTGCTTGTGAAACAGTGACCGCGGTGGCGTTGACTAAGCTTGATTGACATCGGCAACGAGCCACGAGGGAACGCGGGGACGGGCACTTCCTGCACTCGCACAGCAACACATACGGTCTGATGCCGAGATTGCCCGCAGTGGGGAGGGAAAAGTGGAGTTAGCTGCAATAATTATCGAAGACGATGGCAGAAAACAACGAGGAGCAAAAAGTGGGAAGAAAGGCACTCGGACGGGATAGCCGACTCATAGGCAGAGCGGGCCATACTGTTTAAAGTTAGAGCACTCGGCACGCAATTAGCAGAGATTGTGGACATTGGCAGAGCTGCAGAGTCTTGCCTCCGCCGGTCGCGCTACGAGGCTGTGTATAGGAGACACACGCAATACATGAATTTCTCGCTGCTTCGAATCTGCTACTCTCGGGGGCCGCGAAGCTGTTCATCAACCTTATCTCGCATCGGATTCCCGCTAAGAACTTTAAGGTGTGCCCTAGCACGGTAGTCGCTCGTTAAGGCTTCGGTTCTGTCCTTGCACTCGGTCGCCCCCAAGAGCTTATCCCCAACGTTGGAAGGGCCGTTTCACCACCGAGTCAGAGTGTCGAAGCTTCCATCCACCTTCTTCCGGTCCGGCGATCCTAGAAAGCACTTCCAGGCTACTCTTGCCACATGAGCTCTCGCGCATGCCGTGCAGATGCGCAAAACGCCCTCGAGAGGCTCAAACGAAGACAACCGCGACAAACCTTCACAACTACGGGGATGGCTACACGACAGACATGAGGCTGAAAGTAACGCCGCTGTAGAGCGGACACCTTTATCAGAGCCTAGTGACGAGGATTTTGGAGATAAAGGAAAGACGGCCTTGCCCTCGTTGACATCCGAATGTACCGGTTGGGAAGATAATGCCAGTGGACCAGATCTGAAGACACATCCAGCGGCCATGATTCCACTGGCCGAGCTGCGTGCGAAGAGGAGGCCAATGGATCCCCACCTTCAACGCAAGACCTCTCGTCGCCGCGGCCCTTGGTCCCTGTCCTTTCTCACACTTTCAGTGACCGCAGCATCCTTTATCCTACTATTCTCGATCGTTCACTCTTTCATTCATCGCCAAATAGAGCCTCCGGGAGGATGCCGAGGCCCTTATATGCGACCAGCTTACATCAAGTTTACAGGCTTTGATACAGAGCATACAAGATTTGCAAGCAAATATTCCTTATATTTATATCGAGAGGACGGTCTTGATGAGTACAGCGAAGCTAATATTGGGGTATGTAGACCCGGACTCCAAGAATGTCCACCGCTAACATTGAACGAGCTTCACGGCGCACCAGTCCTTTTTCTCCCCGGAAACGCCGGGAGCTACAAACAGGTACGGTCCTACGCTGCGGAAGCTTCACAATATTACCAAGATGTCGTACGGCATGAGGACAAGAGTCGTGGCCTGGATTTTTTCATGATCGATTTCAATGAAGACCTCGCCGCTTTCCATGGCCAAACCCTGCTTGACCAAGCCGACTACGTGAACGAGGCCATTGCTTTCATTCTTGCCCTTTACCATGATCCTACGAAGCTGAATCGCGACGCCAGCCTTCCAGATCCAAATTCTGTCATACTCATTGGCCATTCCATGGGTGGAGTGGTTGCGAGAACAGTTCTCACAACTGCAAGCTACCAGTCCAATTCTGTCAACACCATTGTTACGATGTCGGCACCACATTCACGACCACCAGTGTCCTTCGATGCTGACATGGTGAATGCATACCAGACTGTCAATGACTACTGGAGGCAAGCGTACTCGCAGAAATGGGCAAGCGACAATCCGCTCTGGCACGTGACCTTGATATCAATAGCTGGTGGCGGCTTAGACACTGTGGTTCCTTCAGACTATGCCAGTGTCAGCTCGCTAGTACCAGAAACACATGGCTTTACGGTCTTCACATCTACCATGCCGAGGGTCTGGACCGCTATGGACCATTTGGCTATAACTTGGTGTGACTCGTTTAGAAAAGTCGTCGTCAAATCTCTGTACGATATCGTGGATGTAAGGCGTCCAGCACAGACAAGACCCCGGGCTGACCGGATGCGACTCTTCAAAAAGAGATACCTGACAGGATTGGAGGAGTCTAGTCCGAAGTCACTTCGGCAGCAGGAACCGAATACGCTGCTGACACTGGGTCAGCGATCCGTTTCCAAGACAAAGCGGGTGACTCTTCCCATGTTTGGTCAGGGGCGGAACCGGAGAGCCACGCTTCTTCCAATTCCTAATGCAGAGCCTCCTGGAACAAAATTGTCACTTCTTACAGACCAAAGTCTTGGTATTGCAAATGGTAATAACAACCTTCAAGTGCTGCTCTGTAGCGCTTTTCCTCTCCAGCATGGTCATTCTTCAGCACATTTTCCAGAGGTGATAGACCTCTCTGATGGCACGCCCGACTCAACTCGGTTAGCTTGCAAGAATCCTCGTGAAGATACAATTCTTTTACCCGCCTCGACGCATACTTCAAAATTCCCTTTCGACCAAGGGGGCCCCCTCAACTACCTTGAATATGATGCTGATCAACTGGAGGACCATCAATTTGTTGCCATCGTTGATTCGGCAACCGAGCCGACCTCTGGCTGGCTTCAAGCTGAATTGACGAACCGCTCAGAGTCAGTGATCAACGTTGACGCCGGCCTTTGGAACCTCATCTTGTGGGGAGTGAATCTGCGATTACCTGCAGGTAGGCCGATCGTCACCGACATTCACATTCCTGCCGTGCGTTCAAGTCTTCTTGCCTATACCCTGTCGCTTGGAAATCGAGCATGTGGCGAGGAGGGTGAGCTTTTTACGCCTCTCCTGCGCCAGTACCTGTCCAATCCATACGAATCGAAATATTTTGTGAACCTAAAGCAAGCCAATATCAACTTGCACGGAATTGCCCCCTTCATTCCCTCCTCTTCAGGCTTGCAATCTGTCGGAGAAGGACTCGCGTTTCAGTTGTGGTCAGATTCGAATTGCAATACGGCAGTTGATTTCAAACTTCAAGTTGACATTCTAGGAAGTATGGGGAAGCTTGTCATGCGCTACAGAACCATTTTTGCGGCATTCCCACTGCTGATTGTCGCGTTGGTGCTTCGAAAGCAGTTCCAGATCTACGATACTACCGGGGTCTTCATCACCTTCACCGAGAGCCTAGACATGTGTATCCGCTCTTCGCTGCCTTGGTCTCTCATTCTGATGATCCTGTTTATATTTATAGGATCAAATAGTAGTGAACTCGTTTCTCCTGAGAGCGGACTTCTCAGCCACTGGCAGAACAACGACACTTTGCCGGCGATCCATCACGCCAAGAATGACCTCCTGGTAGGGTCTCACGATGGGTTTTTCTGGTTCCTGGTACCTCTTTTCGGCCTCATAAGCGTTGGGGCATGCGTCGCGGTTAATTATGCCCTTCTTGCCATGGTACAAATTTTCGCCAAATTCTATGCGTTCCTTACGACTAAAAGCGGCTACATCCGACACGCCGACCCTACAACAAACTTTCCTAGCGGCCTTGTTACTGGCTCTCCTCGCCGTCGCTTGATCAACACGTCCATCCTCGTCGTCCTAGTCGCTACGGTCATACCCTATCAATTCGCCTACGTGGTCGCTTGTATTGTGCAACTCGCAACGTGCACCCGGGCTTTGCGATTTGCTAGTGACCCACGCTCCAGTACACCTCATCCTAACTTCTTCAACTACGTCTTTTCGATTCTTAACCTCATGATTTGGGTCCTCCCGATCAACCTCCTTGTATTGATAGTTTGGATACACAACCTGGCCCTCCACTGGTTCACCCCCTTCTCTTCCCACCATAATGTCTTGAGCGTATTGCCCTTCATCGTCCTTGTGGAAACGCTGACCAGTGGTCACATGATTCCAAGACTAGACGGCCAAGGGAAAATGCGGCTTGTCACCCAAGGTCTTTTTCTGATTCTTGCCGCAGTGGCAGGTCTCTATGGCGTGACGTATGCCTACCGACTACACCACGTTGTTAACGGAATTGCGGCATGGCTGTGGGCGATACATGTATCGAGGAGCCCATCTGCGTTCTCTTTGCAAAATGTGCAACAGATACTTGAGGGAGATTTGGAACAGCCGCAGCTGCAGCTTGAGACTGGGGTTGTTGATGAGCTCAAGAAAAGGCCATGATATTTATACCCCAGTAATCGATGTGGATAATCCAAGAGAGTAGGACGGGGATATGTATATAGAGTTACCGTTTGATCCAGATTCCCCTTTGGCTGGGTATTGCGCTGCGCATATATTGCAAGGGCACATCGGGGAGATATTAATGTAATTACTTTGATCATTTATGAACTTATGTGTACGACTTTCGCGGCCAACAACTCAGACGCTGGCATGGTCAGCCCTCACCTTAGAAAACATCGTGCAGAAAATCACTTTCCGGGGTTGGGGGCGGTTCCGGCCCCAGCTCCGCATCGTGCGGGCAAGCTGTCGTGGCTGTCTTCCACTACCCATGCCTACAGTCGTTTATACGAGAAGCAACTAGCATTTACTAGGGCTGCTTTGCCACGATGGGAGAAGAGGAAGATCGAGAAAAGGCTGAGAAGCTTGCGGCAGCGAAGAAAAGGGTATGCAATATCTTACCTCTACCCTCTTAAGCGGCGCATTAAGCAGTCCACATATTATCTGTTCTCTTACAGGTTACTAACTTAGTCGAATAGGTTGCTCAGCTTCAGAAAGCAAAGAAAAAGGCAGCCACAGGGGGTACAGCACCCAAAGGTGCCTCAAAGACAAAAGATGAAGCTCCTTCTACATCTACGAAGCCAGATGCTTCGGTTTCAGAAGAGATGGGAGAGGACAAATCAGCTGAAGCTCAAGATGGATCCCTTATGGATGAAGGGGTAGACAATGGCCTTTCTAAGCCAGAGGCATCAGGAAACGCAGCTCAAGCTCTCCCTGAGCCGCAAACGGTGTCGTCTCCCCAGGACGATGTCTCAACCTCGATACCAGAGGACTCAAGTGCAACTTCCAAACCTCCCGCGCACGGACGACAGCCTTCGCTGTCTTTTCAGTCGAAGCTTCGAAGTACCTCTTTCCGACGCACATCCACAGCCGGCCCTGTGTCGCCGTCTCTCAATTCCCCTACAATACCCGATGTTCCCAACGGTGATAGCTCTCCAGAGATATACAGGAAACAGCAATTAAGGATTTCGGAGCTTGAAAATGAGAACAGACGCTTAGAGAAAGCTGCGAAGGACAACGAAGCGCGATGGCACAAGACCGAAGAAGAGCTAGAGGATCTGCGCGAGACGAATGGCGAAGCGGTGGCCCTCCGACAAAAGGCTCAAGAAGCAGAGCAATCCCAGGCAGAGATTGAAAGATTACGGTCCGAGATCGCATCTCTACAGCGCCAAACGCAGTCGACACGCTCAAGCCATTCACATAGCATCTCTAGAGCCGGGACGACACCTCCAAACGTAGATGCAGACGCAACAGCATTGCGAGCCGAAATTGAGAGCAAGTCCTCGACCATTACGGATATGGAACTCGAAATCAGCAACCTCCGCGCCCAGTTATCCTCTCAGACTTCCTCTTGTTCCACCCACGGCGAGCAGATCTCCGCCCTTCAATCGTCACTCACAGCATCAGAATCCAAAATCACATCACTCCGTATTGAGCTCACAGATACCAAGAAAGCCCTCTCACGCGCTAGCGAAAAAGCAGTGCAAGCCGGAGTCGAACAGACGAGCACCTCGACCCGTATAGCTACCCTTGAACGTGACCTCTCCACCGCCCAAACCTCCCTCGGAGCCGCCGGAACCAAAGCTATCAACCTTGAAAAGAAGCTCGAAGCCCTCACCAAACTCCACCGCGAAGCCGAAGTCCGCCACACTGCCAAGCTCTCTGCAGCCGAATCCTCTACCCGTGAAACGTCCCTTCTCCGCGCTAAACTCGCCGGCATTGAAAACGAAAACCTCCGCCTCCGCGAAGAGCGCGACCGCCGAAAGAAACGCGAAGCCACCGGCGCGACGGACGCCGAGCTCGACGAACTCGAAGACGAAGAGCGAAGCAAGCTCGAGCGCCGGGTCCGCGAGCTCGAAGGTGAAGTCTTCGACCTCCGGCGCGGCGTCTGGCGTGAGCGGCGTCGTGAACTTCAACCCGGAAGCTCTGACGAAGCAGTCGACGGTCCCGGACCGGACGTCGCCTCCCTCGAACCCGGTACAGCCGACGACTTTGACGAGGTCGACCTCTCCGGCCCCTCGTATGCCTCGCACCACAACCACAACCACAACCGCCGCCGCTCCCTCGCCACACAGCCCCAGAAACACTCCTCCTTCTCCACCGTCCTCTCGTCCGGCCTAGCGGCCTTCCGCGGCGAGAGTCCCGCCAACGCCGCCGCCGCTGCCGCCGCCGCGAACCGCCCTCGGCAGATGTCGCTCGCGACCAACACGTCGAGCCTGCTGGAGGAGGACGAGGAGGACGGGAGGGGCGGGTTCGACGAGGCGGCGTTCCGGGCGGCGCAGAGGGAGGAGGAGGCGAAGAAGATGGTGGAGCATGTCCGGGAGGTGAAGCGGGGGTTGGCGAGGTGGAAGGGGTGGAGGTTGGATCTTGTGGAGAGTAGGGGGGTGGGAGGGGAGGAAGGGGGAGGGGCGGGTGAGATGTTTGAGGTGTAAAAGTATTCAGGGGAAGGAAGGGGGGTTGGGAAGGGGTGGATTTCGGGACAAGGCGCACCGCAGCATAGTGGGAATTAGGGCGTTTTGCTGTGCCCCTTCTCTTTATTTATAGAGAGCATTGTTGAAAGAGCGATGGATATCATGATCCGTTTTTCGTTTCCCAGACACGATACGAGACTAGAAAAAATAACCCCACGGGTCTTTTTGGGATATATCGTGATATCATCGCGAAAAAATCGAGGCGGCGCACATTTATTCTGGGCTTTTTAACCCCCTCAGGGGTTGAGGTATGTAAAGTTTTGAATATGTACGATTATTGATATGAGTAGTCTTTAGGGCTTTGTCTGTCTGTCTTCTCTTCCACTCTCCGTGAACTGTTTTTAGTTTTTGATGTTTTATTGTGAAGATTCAACATTTTTCTCGAATTTTTTTGTCCCCTTTATGCGACTTTACGTGACTTTTTTTATAGAACTGCACCGGGTATCATTTTGGGGGGGGGGGTCGTCTCTCGTTCGTTTGATGTCTTTGGTTTTTATTTTTTGTCTTTTCGGTCGGGCGGGATGAGTGTGCGTGCTTGTATATATATATGGGGGTGTGTGTGATATTTCCATGATTTTCTCGAAGTGTTCATTTTTTTCTTCGAGGGGCATCGTCCGCCGTATTCGGCGTCGGGGGCGTTGATCATGTCGATCGATTCCCGCGGGGTAAGATAGGCAGGACTTGCCTTGCCTTGCCTTGTCTTATTGGGGGTTCGTTGGGGGTCTTTTATGCATTCAGGGGTTTGGTGGTATTGCGATACCCTGGGCGAGAAAAAAGGGCGGATTTAAGTCGTTCTTTTTCATTTCGCGGATCTGTGACATAGACATGGATATATGGTGGGAGGAGAAGGCGGAGGATGATGGGAGGCCGGTGTGCTTTTCGCGCAGTGGATTCTTGGTGGGGGCGTGGTTCTGATTTTTAGACAGACGTTATGTTTGGAAGGCTTGCTTGCGAGGGGTGTCGCCTTGAGGATTTTTGTGATATGGTCGGCCTAAAGCTTTCACGGGCCTCGTTCGGATCGAGAGCCGTTTCTGGCTGTCAAAGTGGCGTATTACCGGAGTGAGAGAGAGAGGAGACCCCGAGGAGTGTTTGTCTGGATCACCTCCTGACTAACTCGTTCTCTTTCTCCCCCTCGTCACTCATAACATAGCCCTGGTCTTCGTACTCGTCGTCCTCGTAATTATAATACCCTAACTGCGGCACCGTCTTCAAACTGCTCTGCGGACTCATCCTCACCGCCCTCCGCCCTTCCATCAACAACCCCCTCTCACTCACCACCGTCTCCCCTCCCGTAACCTCGCTCGGCAGCACCAGCCGATCCTCCACCGGCACCTGCATCTTGACGTGCCGCCCCACGCTCGGCGCCGTGATGAGCACCTTCACCACGGCGCTGACGTCTTCTTCTCCGTCTTCGGTGAGCTCCAGGATCTTCCGCAGCGCAAACTGCGTGTAGGGGAGGAGATCCTGGCGCTCGTAGAACGACACGCCGTCGATGACGATGAAGAGGAACGTGCCGTAGCTCAGCTGCCGGACGAGGTCTTTGAGTGCGGCGCACAGGTGGTCCAGCTCGAGCCGCTCGAGCCGCTCGACCATGGTCCGGGTCTTCGCGATGCGGGATAGATCCCAGTCGACGGGGACGCGGTCCAGCAGCTGCGCGATCAAGGTGCGCACGAGGCCCTGCGGGCCGCGTAGAGGGTCGTTGGAGCGCATGTGCAGGCCGCAGAAGAACTCGAGGTGGACGGCGGAGGAGCTAGAGCTGTCGAGGGCTTTGGTGAGGGTGGCGCAGAAGGAGGAGAGGGCGGTTGTGCGGTCGGTGACGGCGGAGGGGTCGTTGCCGTCGACGAGGAGGGCGGCGGGTTGGCGGGAGGTGAGCCATGATTGGAAGCGAGGGGCCTGCATCAGGGCATCGGCGCGGGCGCGAGATGAAGGAGGTAAAGTGAAGGCGTGGCGGGTGATGGTTTCTAGGTCTGCGGAGTGGGCAGAGAGGGAGATTTGGAGGAGATTTTGAAGGTCCTGCCAGGTGATTAGGGACTGAGAGGTCGATTTGCTCAGGGTTTTGAGGAGGTCGTCTCTGGAGAGCCAATCGGCGTTTTGGACTAGGCTGACGAGGGTTTCGAGCAGGTTCTGCTGGACCTCGACGGCTTGCCGGTCGTGGGCGCGTTCTAAGCGGCGGGTTTCGCGGTGTTGGGCCGTAGCGAGGCGTTCGGCGCGGTTGGCTTCGTACTCAGTTTGTGTGACTTCCCATTGTTCTCGATTAGCTAAGGACAGTTGATTGGCCTGCTGATGGATGTCATCGATTCTGGGCGCCATACGGCTTGTTCGCTTGTCTGTTTTGGCTACGGCGTCAGCTTGAAGCTCGTTAGCCCGGTATTGAAGGATCATGAGTCGTGACTGCATGTCGTTGATTTTTGCGTGAAGGTCTCTTTCGTACATCGGGCCCTTGAAGAGTGCCTTGATCTGTTTCAAGCCTCCCTTCTTGACCAGCCAAACGGTCATCCCTTCGATCGCTGCGAGGATGGCCAAGTAGAGCTCTGTGCCGAGCTCTTTAAGCTCTGCATCATTTAGATTCCTTTCCATGCAGCGCTCTGCTTTGGTAATGATGTGTGGGACATCCTTGATAGCTTCCCATATGGTTCTTCTCAGCTCGCTCATCCGTGCCGCGGCTCCAAACATCAATTTCAGCCCTCCTGCCAAAACGGACGTATACTCCCCATCGGGAAAGAGTAACAGGAATTGGTTGAAAGAAGGTGCGTTATCACCCATACTTCTGCCGAGCTTTCTGACGACGTTACCACCAGCTTTGACATATGCTACCTCTGCAAGCTTGGCCTCAGCTAGAACTTCGTCCCACGAGTACGTCTTCCGGACGTCGAATTCGACTCCTTCAGGAGCCTCAGAGTGGGCTTGAAAAATGGCCATGACCTCCTTGAAATGGTCCGTATGGGCATCGATATTGCCCTCGTCAAAAGAGGACTTGGGTGTCAGCCGGGCTTTTTGGTTATCGTACGCCGAAGAGACTCCAAAAGCTGGGTGCAAATGGCCCGCTTTCTTGCGTGTGATCCATTGCGAAGCTGGTTTAACTCCCGAATCACCAGAAATAGCAGCAGGGTCGTGTTTGGCAGTTGTCTTCATCATAGATGATCGAATAGTAAGGTTAGAAGCGCCTTGTCAAGCGCCTCCCATTGACTTTGAAAGATTCTAGAGTGATTTTCGCGAGCTTGGTTATCCTAGTTATAGTGAACGCGGAATTGCAAATTCACATGCAGTCAGGGTCTATTGTGTTCAGCTCTTTAGCAATCAAGAAGGGAAGTTATCAAAGTGTTAAAAAAACCCAGGAGAATCGAGCACTTTCAAAGAGAGTGAAATTCTGTCAAGCAAGAATTCGCGAGTTATAGACGGCTGCGGCGGATATTTAATTGATTTACTTACAAGATCTTGAGACATACTGGCAATTATTTTTGAGGCTTCATTAAAGACAAGGGTTCAGAACGAGGCGATGCAGCGCGATAGAGGTGAGAGATCATTCGTCGTGGAGTTCCGCACAGCCCACAGCGTCGAGAGTCGTTCTTGTGGCGCGGCGTCTGGGGGCCAAGAGACTGCTGCAGTCCTTCGAAATGCGTCGGGTCCGGTGTTCTCGGCGCGCTTTTAGCTCTCTGCTTTGCTTGCCAATTGGCTCTCAACAATAAAAGGCATGAGCAGAGGCGTCCTTGTCTTTCGTATTACTTGTAAACCAAGAAATTGTCTCGACCACTATCGAGCTCCGTCGCAGGGAGCAAAGTCCCCGATATGCTCGACACTGCCGGCCTCTAGATTTGGGAAACACGTCTTTCGCGCTCTGCAGTCCTGGCTGGAGAGTTGGTCTCTTTGAAGCTAACGCTCACGAATAGTGCGACCGTCGCTCGTTCCAAGAGAACCCTGCATGAGGCGGTCTTGCCTCCAATGGAAGGACAGCCACCAGCGCCCTTGTGGAACACCCTTTCCCCTAAAGAGCCTCATTTCTTGCCCTAGTAGCCTAAGAGCTGGGGAAGGGTAATGGCCTGCAGCCTCCGATCCCTCTTCCAGAAGGCTAGCCCCCAGCAGGAAAATCCTATGTTTGAGCTTGCGCTGGGAAATGTCGTCTGAGTCTTTTTCACCAATAACGACATTAATTCATACCCGTCTCATGAAAGCTTTTCTTTATACACTCTAGCGATTCGTAGATCTCTTTAACATGTCCCCTTGCTAATTGTATTGGTGCCTTAACCGTTAGGGGGTTCCGCATGCGTTCATCTAACTGTGAGCTAAAAGGAGAGCTATCTGCGTAAAGCTTCGTTTTTCGGCTCAAGGATTTGACCTGGAATACAAGCATTACTTGCAAAGAAGGCGGAGTTGCGTTCTACCCACTGGCATGTCCAAGAATTATGCTGACTTACACGCAGTCTTCTATTGAGAATTGAACTTCGCTTGCTCAAAGTCGACCGAAAACCTTCGCGTACTTTTTCCGTGTAATCTCCAACCCAATGGATCCAGATAATGTGGGTTGAAGTACTCCATATTTATGACACTTACATTGAGACGCCGTCTAGAGCAATCACACTCGCGCTGAGTCTACTGGTCTGGCTACGCCCCCAGCAACCTCGAACGTGCAAACTCCGGAACCAACAAGTACCGAACCGCCTCGAGGAGCCTCGGACGAATCTCAGTATCATCCTGCTCCTCCAGCTAAGCGTGAGAGTTACCAAAGACTCGATGCCTCTGTAGATTCCATCAACTCTCCAGCTGCACCACCAGCTCGATCTAGGTCTCGATCTTCCTCCGAAGATTATCGACGCTATCGTCGTCGGAGACGGAATTATTCCCCAGTAGGTGGTGTATACTCGCCTCCTTTGCTGCCTGCCCCTCCACCGTTTCCCGAGGCAGAAGATCCCTCTACGCGTGTACCCTCGATCCCCGAGCTGGGTCGAGTCTCATGGTTCGACTTCAAGAACAAGTATGTCGACGAGAAGCAGCAGTATGCCATTGAGGTTCTCGTTGGCGAGCCCAAGTACTTTTACCAGAGGCAGTCCGAAAAAGACCGAGGCGGTCTACAGGGTCAAGATGCTGGCCCGGAATTGATGTTGCAAAGAGACAACAAAGTGTCTCCGGACTTACCCGAGCGGATCCGCATCAATTCGTGGCCGCTGATAGCAATTCTCTCCAATTTTGTTGCAGAAGACTGGACATTACGTTCTCGAGTGATGCTGCGCCCTTTCAAATTGATAGATTATTGCGAGAAGGAGATTCGTGAGAAGCTATCTGACCTTGAAGCGGACTGGAGCGAAGAGGCCTGCAAGCCCGCTGCTGAAGTTAACAGCGGTGGAGACGCAAATGATAAAGACTATCAAGCCCCTTCGCGAAGATATGGACCGGACAGCGATCCTCGCAAAATCCTTGGGAAGAAACTTACAGACAGCGTCGAGGCGCTAAAGGACATGCGATGTCTCGTCCAATTCATCGATCAGTACATCAAACCGACTAAGGAGCGCCTACAGAATCCCGCCACCCAGAAAGTGAAGTTCACGGATTTGTGGTACCTCTATCGATTGGGAGATGACGTTTTTGAAACGGGCAGACGAGGCGAACAGAAAACCGATGGTGATGATGGCAAGGTCGTGGGCCGCTACAAAACAAATCAGATCTTGTGGAAGGTCTGTTCCACGGGTGGCGGGCGCCGCAACCTGTCCGCTCCGGCTTTTGGCGACGAAAGTTCTCCGCTCGGCAACAAACCGCACTTATTCCGGGTGGACTGCTATTACATCGATTACAACGGCATTGAGTACGTGGCATGTTCAAAGGCCTTCATTCTCCATCCGTTCGAAGGGGAGAAGGACATATTGTCCCTGGACATCTTTCCGTTGAGATTTTCTCAGGATGCACAGAAGGAGAAGCAAGTTGCCATGGAGAGAGGTAAGCTGTTTCTTGAATACAAACAGTGGAAGCAGCGTTACTACCGTGGCTCGACTCTGATCCGCCATCCCTCCGGTGACGCTCTTCGCGGTGATAACGTACCCAAAAACGCCGAGGAGGTGGACAGTCAAGTCATCGTGGATTTCAACGAGGCGTTGGACCACCATCCCAACTGGTTCCCCGAGATCGGTCTTTTCGGCAATCAGCCCACCAAGTTTCGCCAATTCGAAGAAACATATCCCACCGTCACCTGGAAGAACCGGGAACGAAGACAGATCCACGATGAGCAGAACGACCACGTCTACAACGACGAAGTCATCGACAACAAGTGGATGATATCATGCATCATAAGCGATCCGTTCCTGGAACGCTTTCAGTCCGCCACCAAGGTCACCGAGATGCGGCCCGAAAATCTATTCCTCCTCCCCGCCCGGGTCTTTGCGTATGTCCTTCAGAAGCGCAAATTCGCCCAGCTCAAACTGGAACCTCTGAAGGAGGTGAAGCCGCAGACCGAGGCTTTCAATAGTCTCAAGCTGCCAAAGAGGACCAAAGACACCATCCAGGCGCTGGTGCGCAGTCATTTTGAGAAGAAAAACCCCCTGGATGAGGATTTCGAGGACGACGGTGATGAGGGAGAGATCGATCTGGTCAAAGGGAAGGGCAAGGGATTAATCAGTAAGCATCATTCTCATTGACTTACTCAATCACCTTGAGTTTTAGCTCGGCCTATGTCTGACTTGAGAGCAGTCCTACTCCACGGCGCACCGGGCGTCGGCAAAACCAGCACCGCAGAATGTATGGCCGCCTATTCCGGAAAGCCCCTCCTTCCGATCACCTGCGGCGATCTCGGTCTCACGGCGGAGAATGTGGAAAGCAAGCTGGAGCGGATATTCCGTCTGGCATCGAAATGGGCCTGTGTCTTGCTGCTGGATGAAGCAGACGTCTTTCTTGCCAGGAGAGAGGTTCATGACTTGGAGAGAAATTCGCTGGTTTCAGGTTCGGACGAATAGTGCCGTCTGCTAAGGGCATGGCTGATTGACTTTAGAATTTCTACGGGCGCTCGAGTACTATGCTGGTGAGAAGGTTCCGGTGCACAACACTTGAGACCAAGAATACTGATTCTACTTTCAAAACGTTAGGTTTGCTCTTTCTCACAACGAACCGAGTCGGCGCCTTCGACGAGGCCTTCAAGTCTCGAATCCACATCAAACTCTACTGTACGCCCCCCCCCCTCCCCCTCTCCCCCTCAGCATCCTCTCCCCAAAAAGCTCACCAACTCCAAGACCCGCCGCTCGACTACCCCCAAACCAAAGCCATCTGGCGCGAATACCTCCGGCGCACCCTCAAATCCAAATCCGGCACCGTCCTCGCCGACGAGCCCGAGATCCTCGCCTGGGCCATGAAGCACTTTACCGAGACTGCCGACCTGCGCGCCAACTGGAACGGCCGGCAGATCCGCAACGCCTTCCAGACCGCCACCGCGCTCGCCGAGTACGGCGCGCGCTACGCTTCAGACCCTCCCCCGTCATCACGCCACCGCTCGAACAAACAACCTCCTGCCTCTCACGCTGCTGCGGCGGCTGCTGCTACTACTGCGGCGGTCCCAGGTTCATCCCCCGCAACAGCGGACAGAGTAGACAGACCCGACAAACCCGTCGCAGTGCTAAAACCCTCACACTTCGACATCGTCGCCCAGGCCTCCCTCGAGTTCGACCAGTACTTCGAAGAGACCCTCGGCATGAACCCGACCGAACACGCGCTCCGCCGCTCGGAACGTGCAGACCATTTCGTCGCTGCAGATCCACCACCACCACCGGCTGTCCCGCCGAACGTGTGGGGCCCTCCTCCTCCTCCTCCGCTACAGCAGCCGCAGAATCCGTACGCGTATGCTCCTCCGCCGCCGGCGCCGTCGGTGAGGCGGGCTTCGGTTCAGGGCGCGAGGGGCGGCGGTGGGGGTGGGTATGGCGGCGGGTACGCGACGCAGGCGCAGACGGCGCAGCAGGCGGGGTCATATGCGATGGGCCCGCCACCGGGGATGGGGCCGGGGCGGACGAGGGGACAGGGGAAGAGGGAGGGGAGTCGGAGTCGGAGCCAGAAGGGCGGCGGGTATGGGAGTGACGCTGGTGGTGGGCGGGGCGAAGCAGCGGGGCCGCCGATGCCGAGGGGTGCGCCGCCGCCGCCGCCGTCGATGCAGGGTGGGTATGGGGGGTGGCCGACGGCGCATCTGGGGCAGGGGAGGGATGATTATTATGAGGATGATGAGGAGGACGAGGAGGGGGAGAGGGAGGATGGGAGGGAGGGCGGTGGGCTGAGGCGGGAGTATGGGGAGGATGAGTATGATGACTGATTTATTTGATCAATGGACGGTGGAAGGGGGGGGGGGGAGAGAGAGAGAAAAAAATTGAGAAATTGCGCAAGTTTGTTTGTTGCGTCAAATCATCCATGGGGGAGCGGAATACAAGCAGGCTCACCGCGCACACCTGTTGCCACGCCTGTTCCTTTTGACGGAAAAAGGAGCATAGAGAAGTGCACTTAAATGGCCCGCGGATTATGCTAAGCTTGTGTTTGACCGGGCTGGATCTTTTGGACGCGTGCCAACGGTCGGCATCGAGAGGAATCTCGGGCCAGAGAAAGCGGGTTGATTGCTGCCAATTGTGACGACGGAGAGTGTGCATGGCATGTCTGGCTTGACATTTTGCATTGAGCTCTTGACTTTTCGTTGGCCGTGCACTATGGTTCCTCTTCTTGAAGTAGGGAGCCCGTCTTCCGTTAAACGAGGAGATGCTCTGAAGGTGTCGGCATACGGGCCGCGGGTGAATTTGTTGATGCGTACAATCTTAGCTGTATTACGTCTGCTGGCACTGAAATCACACGGTAAACTAATGACGTGAGATTTTGCCGATTCACTTTGCACGTCCAGTCTCCGGAAGAACGAAAAGGAATATCGCGTGATTTAATCCAGTTGACACGTTCGTGGAGGAGAAGCCAAGGCTACGGTAATCAGAAAGAGAGAGATGTAGCTCCTCGGTTTGCTTTCAGCCTTCCCAAACGTAAGGCTGCTCCATTCTCGCTGTCGCTATGAGCATATTGGTTTCCTTACCTGCAAGATGATGCCTAGTAGAATAATGTAGATTGCATTGGTCGCTGTGGTGGAAGAGGAAAAAGCCATGCTTTGAAAGGTGGACGGTATGCGCATAGTCGTGTCAAGTATACCAGTGGTGGGCGGCTGCAGTGGGCGCCGGGAATTTCCGTGCGACATTATTTGAAAGGATCGGGACGACAGGCTGGCTCAACTAACTCTACAATTTTCGGGTTGCAGAGTACTCCAAGGCGTCGGATCTGCGGCGTATTCCACCATGATTAACATGATGCGATAGGCCGTGAGAGCGATGCAGTCAATGCTGTGGCTTCACTGTCCAGCAGCTTGTTGGGTGTGGAGGATGATAGTCCACGCTGTTCGACGGCTTGTCCTGCTTCTGGATCATGACTGATACTGGGGCAGTAATACAAATGATCGTTGCGGTAATTGGTTAGTCAATGCATACGGCTCGGTACGCGTGTGCATGTTCAAGGATGGTTGCACAGCGTATCATGCATGCGGCTGATTTTAGAAACAGAAGGCCTGAAAGCACGCCTCGTGATCGGGTAGTACCAAAGAAAGTATTGTATAATCAATGGTAAAGCAACTTTTGCGTTGATCGTATTCAAAAGATCAGCTAATCAAGCTAGAAAGTCGCAGGCTTGAGGATTGCAGGGGAAAATGGGAAAGATCACAACGAGAAGATTGCCAAGAATAGGGAATCCCTTTGCCCTGCAGTGGGCTGGTCTCGGCCCTCTTGCATCACGTGACCGACCTTTTTAATACCGTCCTATGCTCCTACGCACGGAATGTCAGCTATGACAGAAGCCTGTACGCTGGATTCTCAGGATTTCTGAACGCGGGATAATCGGAGAAGGGTAAGGATTTCACGAAGGTGAAGAATAGATATCAGGTTCGGAAAACTTGCGAGAAGACAAACGGGTGGCTGACAGCAGCTTCGACTATTTGGACAGCTGAAGGCGTTATCCGTGCTCTGGAAGTGCCAAGCCTTGGATGCTGACATGATTGCGGACAGCCTGACTGGGCGCATCCTGCTGGCTAACTCGAGCCGAGGTGATGGCGGACGACACGCCTGCAAGTCATACCTCTGATGTCTTGACGTTCTGTCCACTCAAAGCCCATACCAACCTCGACTTGCAAAGGGGGAAATATGAGGCAGCAAGTCGCAGGAGACAGACAGTCCTGCGGCGCCAGAGGGTTACTTCACAATCTCCGCGCTTGGTGTTTTGGGAGCGCGGGCGCACTTCCACCTTTGGGGTTAGCGGCGCACCGAGGTCGCTTCGCGGGTGGACCCCATGGCGACAACAAGGCGTGATTCGCCGCCGCTTATCTCTGGGGGGCGAGAAAAGAGAGGAAGGCGACCGAACAATCTGACCGTCGATGTTGGTCGCCGAGAAGAAGAGGTTCGCAAGGAAAGCCTTTTCTGGGTTGAACAAAGAAGACCAACAACTAAAAACTCCGCACTACAGATGTGGGCAGCGACACGGCCAGGCACCGTACATACATTTTATTATTTTAAGCACGTTGAATGCGAATCGCGATGGTGTCTGCGGAGCTAGCCGGGGGCCCCCAGGAAATCGCCCCCGCGTCTCTCTCTGGGGCAACTGAGGGGCTTTAGCCGGCTACCGAACAGTGTTGCAACGCCAGTGGCCACTCAGTAGCAGTATTTTCACACGCTGCTTGCTGATCGCTCCTCGTTGTCACCGGTCAAACACTCTCCTGGCAGCCCATTCGATTTCGTGAAACCGCAATCATCTCAGCTGTCGCCCACTGGAGCCCGGAAGATGCCTTCGCCCAGGAGCATGTTACGTTGCGGCTCTGGCCGTTTGCTAGGGTCCAGCAAACGGCTCATCCTGCCTGACGAGAAAGCCCACCACTCACGAGACCAGTTGCTTGGAGTGTCGGTCGCCGTATTTCTGACTCGGACTCGCGCGGTGATATTTCTGCTTCCTTCCTAAAGCGGCCCACCGGGCTGATAAGGGACAGGTTCTAGAAAGCTTCTGGCTGCGCTAAGTGGCGCTTGGCGCAATGGCGCCCGTTTGGCAGATCCCCCTCGTCGCCTTCACCACCTGCACGCCCCTGTGCAACCCTCCCGTCCCCACGAACGCCAATCACACCCCCTCCTCGCCCTGGTCTGCGCTTTTTCACTCGCTTGGTCGCGGGCATGGCGACAGCGAGCCCGCGGCAACCCCGATCCTAATGGCCAGACCGACGGGTCCGCTGGCTCCAGGTGACCGGGGGCATCCCAGTCCATGCGTCCAGATCCTGTACCGGGTCAATCGAATGGACTAGCTCCATTCCCACCGTGAATGAAGGGCTAACACTGTAGCAAGAGCACCCCTCGTCCATGCCAGGGGATCTTCGTACAAAAGCCTCTCCCCTTCCCCATTCTCGGTTGTCGGGACGGTGCCACTTCTCCGTGACTTTCTTTTGAGGATAGGCCATTAATTTGCTCCCTTCGATTCAAGATGGACGAAAAGGGCATGTATGAGGTGTCCAACGGCGCCTACCATGGCGACCGGAAACTGTCCTACGACGACGCTGCCCACATCGCTCAGGAGCAGGGTGTCAAGACAGGCGAGGCTGCTGAGAACTTCGGCGATACGGCGACTCTCGAACAATATGGCTACGTGCAAAGAGGGTCAGTGTATTGTGTTCTGTGTGTGTTAGTATTCTGACAATCGAAATGCTAGGCTCAAATCTCGACACATTCAATTCATCGCTCTTGGTGGTACCATCGGTACAGGTCTCTTTCTTGGTATCGGCCGCGCCTTCACTCACGCTGGTCCGCTTTCTGTTCTCCTTGGGTAAGCTCATTCTCGCCTCTGGAGCCGCCTGAAACTGACCGTGCAAGGTATACCTTCACTGGCATCGCCGTCTTCGCGATGATGATGTCTCTTGGTGAAATGGCAACTTGGCTTCCTCTTCCTGGTGCTATCCCTCAATTTTGCGCTCGATATGTCGATGATGCCATGGGCTTTGCTGTTGGCTGGAACAACTGGTATTCTTGTGCGATCACGCTCTGTGCGGAAATCTCTGCCGCTTCAACTGTGATCCAGTTTTGGCACGGGGCTGAGCATATCAACGTGGCTGCGTGGATCTCAATCATCATCGTGGTGGTGCTTTGCTTGAACATCTTTGCCGTTTCCATATACGGTGAAGCCGAATTCATCTTCGCTAGTATCAAGATCATCACTATTGTCGGTTTGCTGCTCATGGCTCTTATTGTCGATCTCGGCGGCTCGCCTACCCACGACCGCATCGGGTTCCGGTACTGGAATAACCCAGGAGCGATGAAGGCATACATTGCTGGTGGTGACAAGGGAAGGTTCCTCGGTCTCTTCAGCACGCTCGTCAATGCCGCTTTCTCCTATGGAGGCGTCGAGATGGTTGCAGTCGCGGCTGGTGAGGCTGAGAACCCACGCCACAACATTCCCAAGGCTGTTCGTCGTGTTTTCTGGCGTATCCTTTTCTTCTATGGTGAGTCCCCCTTTTCAAGCGTCAAAAGCTACTGATATTGACCGTCCATAGTCCTCGGTTCCCTAGCCATCGGCGTTCTCGTCCCTTACAACGACCCGAATCTCCTCAGCGCCATTGATGAAGGCGCAGCTGGTGCAGCGGCCTCGCCATGGGTTATTGCCATCTATCGAGCCCATATTCCGGTCCTTCCCTCCATTATTAATGCTGTCATCCTCACATCGGCGTCCAGTTCCGCAAACGCTTTCTTGTACACAGGTGAGTTCCGCCCTTCCAAATCTTTGTAAACCAGGCCAACTGGCTAACGAATCATCGCATCAAAGGGTCCCGCTACCTATACGGCCTCGCCCAAATCCGCCAGGCGCCCCGCGTCCTCCTTACCTGCACAAAGACCGGCGTACCGATCTACTGCGTCCTCATCACCGCCTCCATCTCCCTCCTCACCTATATGTCCTGCAGCGCCGGTTCCTCCACCGTGTTCGAGTGGTTCCAGAACCTCACCACAATTTCGACTCTTTTCACCTGGATCTCGATTCTCATCGCGTACATCAAGTTCCACCAAGCGCTCAGAGCCCAAGGCATCGATCGAAACACCCTCGTCTTCAAGTCCCCCTTCCAGCCTTACACCGCGTATGTCGCGCTCGTCTTCTTCTCCATCATCATCCTCTTCCAGGGTTTCGACTCGATCGCGGGCGAGTGGGACTACCAGTCTTTCATCACCGACTACATCGGCGTGCCGATCTACTTCGGCCTGTACCTGTTCTGGAAGGTGTTCAAGAGGACGCGGGCGGTGCGGCCGGAGGAGGCGGACATCACGACGGGCAAGGCGGCTCTGGACGCCGTGCAATGGCCCGAGCGGATTCCGAGGAATTTCTTGGAGAGGGTGTGGTACTGGATTGCATAACTTATTTTTTTTGGGCAGACGGGGACCCGGCATTGGAAAGGCTCGTATGTGGAGGTTTTTCATTTATCATTTTTCTCCAAGACTTGTTGTTATGTAGATTTGGAGAAGACTTGGATATATCTGCATTAATTAACATGTGCAAAGAGAATTTTTCGATCGAGTCGCGTGTGACCACCGTGACGTTTCTTGTTGCTTTAAGCTTCTCCCCTATGCGCGGGTATCTACATCCACGCCCTTCGTTGACATTGACCGATCAATCAGCGCGTGACCGTGGGCATTTTCTTGCTTCGTCGTTCGTCGTCCGTCGTTGTTCAATTAAGCTTCTCCCCTACGCTATGGGCGGGTATCCGCACATTCCACGCCCTTCGTTGACATTGATCGATTTGGCTTACATACTAACAAATGGCCTACTTTCGCACGTGGGCCCCTCCGCTTTCGCCATGCCATGGCCCGGCCAGTTTCGTTTCGTGCATCTTCTCTTCTCTTCTCGTTTCTCGTTCGTAGATGGTCTGTCTTGTCCGTCTTGGTCTCAGTCTTGGTCCCGACGGCTTCCGGATCCCGGGTTCCTGGATGCCAGATTCCCACCGACGTACACTGGTGTTGAGTTCTGAGCCATCTTGTATGCTGGATCTGGATCCGGATCTTAGCCCTAAGGATACCAAAGGGGGAGAACGAGATAGGGGGGAAATGTGCCGCGGGGGCTTGGTAGTTAATGCGCTGTTGTTGACTTGGGGTACTGATCAATACTATCTGAGAGAGAAAGGCTCTTGTAGCTCGCCCTCGATTTTTTACTGCTATCGTAGACTGTTCTTTCGTTCTTTTTCTAAGGTGGTGACTATGTCTAACTCGCTCAAACCATTCCGCCTTATATTCGTCTTCTTCTCCTCCTCCTCCCACCAACTCCAAATTCTACCTCCTATACACTATTCGCCATATTCAATTTTCCTCCAATTCCTCACATCCCTGAGCTGAGCTGAGCTCATCCTATCTTTCTCTAGTCTATCAATATTACATGTTGAACTTCCATGCAGCGCCCCTCTAGAGATTTTAAACCTTCCCCCAACACCCAGAACACAGTCCGTCAGCCAGTCAGCCAGTCAGTCATCTGAAATAATCTCAGCAACATCCCCTCCCCCTCTCCTCCTCCCATAGCGCGTCCGCCCATCCCAACCCATCCACCCCCTCCAATCTTCACCTTTCCCCTTCCCTCACCCCCTTCCTCCCATCCATCCCCTCCATCCGTCCTACCCTTCCTCTCCACCCCATCCCATCCCACCCCACAAACTTCCATTCCATTCCATTCCCTCCCAAAAAAAGGCCCCAGCCCCCGCCGGCCAACTCTCATCCCCTCCCCCTCCCCTCCCCTCCCGTCGCAAATTCAAAATTCAAATTCAAATTCAAGCGAAAGACCTGAAATATGAAACGCGAAAACGCGAAATGTGAACGATGCAAGCTCCTCTCATCTCATCAGGGCCTACCCTGCAAAAATCCCCCCTGGTATAGAATGGGCATGCCTGCCTAATCGAACTTCAACTTCTTATTTTGGAGAAGTTGTCTGTCGGGGTTGATCAAATGAGAAAGGTAGAAAGTGGAAGGTTGAAGGTGGAAGGTGGAAGGTGGAAGGTGGAAGGTGGAAGGTGGAAGGTGGAAGGTGGAAGGTGGAAGGTGGAAGGTATTAAAGGGGCCTACGGCCGGTGGTGGTGGGGTGGGGAGAGGGGGTGGATTTTTGGCAGGGCAGAGCTTGGTGAGATGAGATGGGATGGGATGGGATGAAATGGGAATGCGATTTGATGAGAGAGAAGGAAGGGGAGGGGGGGGGATATAATATCGAAATCGGCGGGGCCGATCGCTTGCAGACTGGGACTGGGTCTTGGAATGGATCTCTTCTTTTGGGATCTTTTGGTATGGAATTGGGTTGGATTGGGGATGGGATATATTGCATTCGCCTGATAAGATGGCGCTTAGTCTTGGTCTTTGCGACTGGGAGAAAGGGGGAAGGGGGGTTTAGAAACACGACTTCCTATCCTCCCTGTATTTTTCAACGCTCATCTTACGTCAATTCCAGCACTCTCTCCACCCTCCTCCTTCTTTCCTCCTCTTCCCTCTCCAGCTCATCCTCATCCCCATCCCCATCCATCCCTTCCCCCGGCCTCATCTCCGCGATCCCCGCGCCAACCCTCGCGGCCAGCACCCTCAGCCTCTCCAGCTCCCTGGCCAACTCTCCATCTCTGGACGCGAGATTCGGCTGGATCGTCTCCTGCGGGTTCTCCAGGGGTTTCAGGATCATCTGCAGGTGCTTGGACTGCGCGAGGCGGCGTTCTTGCTCGTCGCGCGCACGGGAGAGGGAGAGGAGGCGCGAATGGAGGGATTGATAGGTCTCTTCGTCGGGGGAGGGTGAGGAGGATGGGTCGGAGGTGTGAGACAAGGCAGAGAGGTTATCGGGAAGAGTAGCAATGGCTCTGTTTTTATTAGACCTGTTGTCAGAAGAGCGGTAATGGGATAAAACCAAGAAGCTTTGTGCGGAAAAGGGCTGGGTAACTCAAACCTACTCGGACGTGGTCAAATCGTGATCCTTCCCCACCATCAGCTCGTCCGCCTCCCCCGGCGCAGGCCGGGCGGTGATCTCATTCCAGTACAGTGCGTCGATCTGCCCTGCGACATGGCGGGTCGTTTCCGGGGTGTATACCTGGCGGTTGTGCGTCGCGATGCTTGCGTTGACTGGGAGAGGTTCTTAGTCTACCCAGGACCTTGATCGAGGTGCCCATTTTAACATCTTACCCTTTTGCATGACATCCTCTATCACTTTTTGACTTGGCCCGTCGGGAGAGGCTTGGGCTGTTTCGCGAAACTGGAGGGACGGCTCGAGGACGGCGGAAAGGAGGCGGATTTGCGTGCGGAGGAAGGCGGACTTGGAGTCGATGACTGTACCGGAGGAGGGCATCGTGCGCACACTGGAGTGGCAGTCAATGATTGGGAAATACGGGTTGTTCGGCGGTGGCAGACAATGGAATCTTTCCTCCCAGAACGCCACAACGCGTAGAAGATCAAAAAAGCAAAGCTGCGACACGGGGAGCTTTAGGCGCGTGGGCACGTGTGCGGGGTGTTTTTTCAGGCGACCTCGGCTTAAGCTCGTTAATGGGGACAAATAAAAAATCCTGGTCATGGTCAGGTAGAGGCTTCTTTCCTACACTAGCGAACATAGAACCAGAGATCCTTCTAGACTTTCTATTGTGCGCAAGATTTCTACCTAGGTGGTTAATTGAGCCGCACTATCATTGTCGCAGAACTCATCTGAACAATTCTGAGAACTACACAAGCTGTATCACCTGGTTGAATTCGAGGATTTCCCCTTCACTGATGAGGTGTCAATTATGACACTCGAATGAGGCTCTACAGCCACGATAGACCTTAGTCACAGGCAACTGTGTACCCTCGGCTGTGTCATATCGCCGACATAATGTCATCAGGCACGCCCAAAGTTCTCCTGTTTGACATTGGAGGAGTCTGCGTCGTGTCACCGTTCCAAGCAATCTTAGACTATGAGGTTGCAAGAGGTATACCTCCAGGATACATCAATTATAGCATCTCGCGGACTGCGCCTAACGGCTCCTGGCATAAAGCCGAGCGGGGAGAGATACCTCTGGATGATGCCTTTTTTAGGGGGTTCAAAGAGGACCTTAGCCGCCCAAAGATCTGGGAGGAATACAACGCCAGAGTATCTTCAAAGCCCAAGAACAAGCAAGAAGATACTAGCACAATAACCGTCTCGACTCCAACTCTGCCAGATATAGATGCAGAATGGCTTTTCTGGGAGATGATGACCAAGAGCCGCGCCTCAGACCCTTGGATGTACCCAGCCTTGAAGAAGTTGAAAGCAAGTGGCAGATTCATCTTAGCTGCATTGTCCAATACCATCATCTTCCCTCCAGGTCACCCTTTGAGTCGTGTGGAAGAAAACGACGTGAGAAAGATGTTTGACTTGTTCATGAGCAGTGCTCATATTGGTATGCGAAAACCAGACCCAAAGGTATATCAGTATGCGCTCGACAAGTTGAAAGAGCTAGCTCGTGAGAAGGGTATTGTGGATGAGCTCAACCCGGGAGATATTGTTTTCTTAGATGACATAGGAGAGAATCTCAAGTGGGCGCAGAAAGCAGGCATGCGGACCATTAGAGTGTATCTGGGAAAGACTGAGGAGGCTGTGAGAGAACTAGAGGACATGACTCGGCTTTCTCTATTGGAGGATGCTTCGCTGCAAGATCAAAGGGCAAAATTATAGCCCTGTGGTTTTTGGAGAGGGTGTGGAGGACGTGAGATGGAGCATTAAGAATAAACCCACGCTGGTGCCTGCAAGGGAACTGTCAGGATCAGAGAAGATTGCATCCGTACCTAGAAGCAGATTTTTGATATCTGATTTTGAAGTAGGCTTGTGAGCTTGCCTTCCTGATCATTGTCCAGGTATTTGTCTCTGTACTGTACCTTGTGATAGGGGTATCTGCTTTGAGCGTCTCCAATTCTGCTGCTTCGTCAGGTACGACGACGCTAGTACAGATTAAGGTTGTCAGCATGGCCAGGGAAAATGCCGATTCCGAGCAAGACGCGCAACTCGCGAGTATTCTTCTCCTCGAGGAGCTTCAACACGTTCAAGGAATTATGACCGCAAACTCTAATAATCCCAACAACTATTCCGGCTTTCTTGACACCTCTGGTGTAAACAGTGCTGGGTCGAGTCCGCGATCAGCACCTTCGCCTACAAGCCAGCATGCAGCAAACCAAGTCAATGGCAATGGTGTTCATGCATGGACGGCGGCTCCGCTTCCGGCAGGTCATGAATCGGACCTTCAGTATCTCTATCAGGGGTTCCTGGCCCTGAGCGAGCAACTTAAGCAAAATCGAGAGCTTACAAATGGCATCGTGCGAAGCGCGGAAGAGGTTATGGTAAGTGTTCTGGCATGGCAGTAAACCTGTGTTGAAGCTGACCATTTGCAGCGTCGGTCCAACACGAACGGTGCCGAACCCACTCTAGAGGATGTGAACACAGAGTTGACATGTATGGATTGATTCCAGGTGCTTTTTTGTAACACAGCTAATCTCTTTGCCTCGATAGCTGGTCGCATACGCGAGCTTGAGCATGAGCTGGCGAAGGAGAAACAGAAAAGCGTGCTTTTGCAGAGTGAGCAAGCCGAGAATACCAAGCTTATTGGCGACTACGAGGAGGCGGTCGGCAAAATGGTCGAGCAAATCCGAAACTACTGCACCGATGATAAACTACGATACCTGTCTCAAGCCCGCCACTTTAACGACCTGCTGCAAAAGGAAAAGGATGAACATCTTCAGAGCCGACTTGAACGGGATGAGTGGCATGCGAAAACGCTCAGGCTCTGTAGCATGATTAGACATGCCTACAGATTTAGAGTGGACGAGGAGTACGACCATTTCAAAGTCATTTCAGGACTTCAATGCGAGGTGCGCGCTTTGCGCAACGCTCTCGGGCTGGAACGGGAAAAACCTGAAGAGGAAACGGGGTTTGAATACCTTAAAGACGTTCCTTTGAATCTAGAAGGAGTTGAAGAAAGTTGAGACAGCCAGAGCATTTACTCCAACGATGCCTAGAGAAATCAGATGCACCAACAAGACTACTGCAACTCGGTCGGAGAGAGCCGATGGATTTGACATTATTTGCATGGTACCCACAACAGGGCATTCTAGAAGTTCAGCACGACCATTGGTTCATCTCCGCGGTTTGGGCCGACAAGACGGAGACGATAGATGGGCGGTCTTCCATTTGACATGATTATGAGCTATGTCATTGTGCAAGCCGCAGTGCAGTCTCCTCGGTTTGATGGTCGTGACACCAAGAGCCAATGCCGCTTCACGAGAACCTTGGTCGTTCTTCGCGAAAGTAATAAGGTTTTGGAGTGCAAACGTTTTATGGGAGGAAGGAGTCGGAAGTTTTCAGATCTCATACAGCTGATGTTTGACATGCCGTCTTGAGATTTGAGTGCCAAGCTTTTCCAGAGAGCCTCTGCGGGGAGGAATGAGGCGAGAGCATTTTGTACCCCATACAAAGCATGCGTTTCAAGTGGGCCGAGGTCGACCCATGCAAAGAACGAGCCGCTGCTTTGACCCTCGATTCACATTTCAATGCTGAAGCGCGGTGAGTGAGTGCTTTCAAGCCTAGTAATATTGCTCATGGCCTTGCTAACACCTTTTGCAGAATGTTCCTGGACAATGTGAATTTGCACGTTCGAGTCTTATCATCAAAGTCTTGAGAGAAATACCATTTGGAGCAGGTGGTACATCATACGTCCGTGCGGTGTTTTCTCAAGATCGTGTTTTCAAAACGATGGTCTTCGGAAGCGCCCAGGTGGTGGAACTTCAAACGCAGAACAAAACACCCGATCGAGTTTTGATGCTCAGATTCCAAATTCGAAAGAAGAGTGCTCCAATGGTCTACCTTACCTCCCCGGAGACTTCGGATCGACTCTTTCTACTACCCGCCCAAGATCTTGAATCCGCCGTCCAGTGACGGGCTGTGCGCCTGGGTCCTTCATGGAAACCCCAGCCCAAAACTCGTATCAGAATGATTTCACAGAGATCCGGTGGTTTCGATAGGCTTCTTCAGCGCTTCATACTTACTGTTTGTGAGACGAACTCACGCCCGGGGGGTTTTCAACCGAAGAAGAACAAGCATGGCTAAGCTTTAGCCACCAGAGGCCCAAGAGAAATCTTGTTGAGCAGGTTCTATAAAGTTGCTCAACTCCCAATCCTTTCCTGTTCTCCGTTCATCAAGCAATCTCGCCTTCTCAGCAAAGCAAGCCAAGCATCCTCTCCTTCCACCTTGCGCCGGTCGCATTTTCAGCTCTTTTCAAGCATCCTTTCTTATACCCACCTCATTCTTTCCATTTAAGGAAGAAAGTTCTTTTCAACCCAACAAAATGCGTTACTCGGTTGCAGTTGCCGTCGCGGCTTTCCTCTCCCAGACCTCCGCACACGGTGTCGTCACACAGATCCAGGGTGCCAATGGCGTGAACATGCCCGGTCTCTCCGGTACGATGCCTTAGTCTATTTACAGTCTGATCAGCATAATGACCTCCATAGTTGCCGATGGCACTCCCCGTGACTGCGCTTCCCCAGGATGCGGGTCTGAGGCCGATACCTCAATCATCCGAACTCGGGAGATGGGTACCAGCAAGGCTTCCGCTCTCGGCCGCACCAACGGCGGTGGGCCAGTCGATGCCAACGCAGCTGTTGCCAAATTCATGGGTACCGGTGCTAGCGGAAGCACCGCAAGCACCACCAAGGCTACCAACAAGCGTGCTCTTGGTGATCTCCTTGGCGGACTCGGCGGTGGTGCTGCTGGAGGAAAGGGAGGTGCTGCTGGTGGCAATGCTGCTTCCAGCCAAGGCACAAAGACACCAAAGGGCACCGCTGAGGACGGAGTTTCCAAGGCTGCTGGCTCTGGTGCAACCTCTGGCATGCCGACTTGCGCCGACGATGGCACAGTTACCATGACCTTCCACCAAGTGAGTCCACGTCTGCGTGGTATTTGATTTGTACTAATGTGCCTTGTAGGTGAACCAAGATGGTGCCGGTCCTCTTACTGCTGCCGTTGACGGGACATCCGGTGGCACAGACCCCAACGCGTTCAAAGATGCTCAGGTCATGCAAGATGTTCCGGGAATTGGCATTGGCGGTCTCTCTGCTGCCCAGACCACCGACTTCCCCGTCAAGGTTCAGATGCCCCAGGGGATGACCTGCGACGCTCAAGTTGGTGGTGCCAACAATGTCTGCGTTGTCCGTATGCAGAACTCTGCGGCAGCCGGCCCCTTCGGTGGCAGCGCTGCTTTCACCCAGAGCGCTACTGCGAAGAAGAGAGCTCTTGAGTACAGACTCAAGGCTCGTGGCCTTCACGTCGCTCGTGGACTCGTTGGCAAGGCTGATGTTGAGTAGATGGAAGGGCTGGGACAGAGGAGTTCTGGTAGCTCTTCATAGAGACCGGGTGCTGGGTTGAGACGGGAGGGGATTTTCTTCTTGTTCCATTCTTTCTTGTATAGAAAATGGCTGCTTGGTCTTGCCTTGCGTGATAGCATAGCGGGTAGATGATACCACGACTTTCCTTTTATTTGACTTTCCTGTTGTGACTTGCAGCTTCTCGAGATTTTCCACATTCCACGCTCTAATCTTCTGCTCCCAATACCATCAAAGAGTCGACGTTGAAAATACCCGTCCACTGATCCTTTCAGGCTTGTAGAAGTAGTTCGACTCCTTAACATGTTGCAATATACCCGGACCTTCTCGAAAATCATTGTAACAGGTTTTTGAACTACTTACAAATAATAACCCTCTCCAACTACATGATGCTTCGGGTGAGAGTGGCGTGAGTGGTCACCAACCCGGATTCACCGCGGCTTAAGGCAAGTAGGGCAGGCCGCCAAGACATCTCCTCCCACACAAATGATTCGACCAAAATCTCCAAAATCCCCCCAAATTTAAATCCAACCGAACAGCATCGAGGTCTCAATTTCGGTAGATAATTAAACGCAGACAAGATGGTAAGTGGTACACCAAATTTCTGGAAGCCTCTCTAGATGCAATGCAAAAGTTTCCAAGAAAAATGAGTCCCAAGAAGAGTCCCCGCAAGAGGCTTCGGAATTGGATCTGAAGTTTGCTGACTCGTTTCTGGTGGATTTGACAGCCCTTCACCAAGCTTGTGAAGAACAGCGCATACTATAGGTAAGGGGAGTTTGCCAGATACTTTGGAAGTCAAACTGACCACCCGAAGCCGATTTCAAACCAAGTACAAGCGTCGCCGCCAAGGCAAAACCGATTACTATGCCCGCAAACGCCTTGTTACTCAAGCGAAGAACAAGTACAATGCCCCAAAGTACCGCCTAGTGGTCCGCTTCACCAACCGAGACATCATTTGTCAGCTCATCACCGCAGAACTTACCGGTGACAAAGTCTTCTGTGCTGCCTATTCACACGAGCTCAAACGATACGGCATCAAAAACGGCCTCACCAACTGGTCTGCAGCCTATGCAACAGGTCTTCTGCTTGCTCGCCGTGCCTTGAAGAAGCTTGACTTGGACGAAGACTTTGTGGGAGTTGAAGAGGCAGATGGAGAATTCGCCCTGACTGAAGCTGCTGAGACTGATGATGGAACACGCCGGCCATTCAAAGCCTTCCTTGACGTCGGGCTCAACCGAACTTCTACTGGTGCTCGAGTATTTGGGGCTATGAAAGGGGCCTCGGATGGCGGTATCTTCATTCCTCATAATGAAAAACGTTTCCCTGGCTACGATCAAGAAACGAAGGAGCTTGACGCTGAGACCCTAAACAAATACATCCATGGTGGGCACGTGGCTGAATACATGGAGACCCTTGCCGACGACGATGAAGAGCGATACAAGTCTCAATTCCAGCAATACATCGAGGCCGATGTAGAAGCTGACGGCTTGGAGGAAATGTACACAGACGCCCACAAGGCGATCCGTGAGGACCCTTTCAAGAAGGATGAGGACGAGGGAGAGAAGAAGAGTAAGGAGGAATGCAAAGCGGAGAGCAAGAAATACCGCACGCAAAAACTGAGCAAGGAGGAGAAGGATGCACGCGTAAAGTCCAAAATCGAAGAGTTGGCTTCCTGAGCTTCTTCCATCTTAGAAGATGAGGCAAGATTCCTACACCACTAAAGAATGAGGCGTCAGCGAGGGGTAGAGGCCTTCACCGGCGTTGTAACTTAAGGATTTTAGTCTTATCTTTTGAACGAAGATCAATCTCTGCAACAGAACTTTCAAAAGATGTGGTGAGACCTTCGGAAGAGAACCGTAGTGCTCGACTTTGATCTGCAACGAAGGATTCCAAAGTTTAGTATCCCGAGTACCTGGTTCAAAGAATTTAGGCTTCTAGACCTCTGGGCCCAGGGGCGCCAAAGTCTGACAGCTTGTAAGCACGGAGTGTGATTGAGTCAGCGGCTAAGATGGCCCTCTAGGTCGACGAACTTCCATACAGATTAAATCAATCTCAGGAATACAATTTTTCAAGGTGCAGTCGTGTCGAGTAGAAAAACAATGGCAGTGTAACATTCTCGATTGCACATCACAAAATACGAAATAAGCCACATTGTACAAAGTAAAAAGCCCGCGCGCCGATTCAAGGACTTTCTTTGTAAAGAGCCCGATCCTCGTCATAGCGTAGGGAATCGGCGGAGGGAGTGGTGGATCTGCGGGTCTGGCTGCGGTTGAGCTCGGCCTCTGCCGCTTCGAGAATCCTCGCGTCCATTACATAACCCTTGGGTGTCCGACACAGTTCCCCACAGCTGAGCGTGCTGCCAGTAACGAGCCAAAGGGATCGTGGACAATTCCCAGTACGCAGCTTTGCTAATTCTGCAATCCATCCGCTTGTCAACGCCATGATCAATCCAGGAACTATTTTTCAGGAACCCGATCATTGCTGGTAACACCCGGCTGCCCTACTACATCATCTCCACCTCGCCTCCCGTTGCGATGTCACGACCCCGCCGTCTCCTCGGGAAAACCGCCTCGTGACATGCGGCGCAATTGAACTGAACGCCGATCTCGAGGCATTTCTAGCTTTTTCGCTCTTCTCTTGGGGTATTTTTGAAGCAGTGATGGCGGCTGAAGCAGCTAACCATCACGGCATCGACGTGAGCTGGCTTCATCATTCGAATAAAGGTCCGTGATCTCCCAGACGGCTGCTTGAGCGCAGCTACTCGGCGTTTTATGATGTGCTCTCAGTCAAGAACCCTACTGACGCAATTTTACTCGATATAGACCACGCTATTCGCCAAAAGATCAGCTCACCATCCCAGATTGACAGTGATCCTGTTCCTCCTATCAGCTCGCAAGGAGAAAAACACACCAACGCCAATCATGAAAATAACCAGACCTCAACCGCTGTAGCGGATGGTAAGAATGGGGTGACAGCTCCAGCTGAATCACAGCCGTCAACTCCACCGACCTCCAAAAACCCTCTAAAGCGGCCGTATCTGCGATCTAGATCTAGTAACGGCAGTATTGGGAAGGGTGTGGGCGAAGAGGATGAGCAGAATAATTCTAACGCAGGACCGCTACCCGGCAAAGGCCCACAGAGAAGGACATCTTGGATTTCGAACTTCAGTTCTAAGTTCTCACCCACACCACCCCCTATGTCGCCCAATCCAGGGAAAGATCACCCGAATAATGTCAAGCGAGGGTCCGCAAGTCCAAATGTAGAGCTTCACAATCCATTTGGTGCTCCTTATCAGCCAACAGTAAAGGAGGAGGAAGTCAAGAAAGAGTCGCCCACACCGCCACCTTCTACACCTCCCAAATCAAGTCATCCTTCGTTTCTACAAAGCGCACTTCGGAAACTATCCTCTTCGGGTAGTTCAGGACTAGGCAAGCTGACAGGAAGCGGAGCACCCTGCCCGAGAAGGGTGATGAACGTGGATCCCCATCGCGAGAGGTCACGAGTTCCAGAATTTGACCAAGCAAAACTACGCCGTGTCTCGTTCTGCGTGGATGTCGAAATTGCTGGTTTTTCGAAGTACCCCGAAGCCGAAGCTGATGGTTCTGACCCAGTACCTGAAAGAAGACCAAGTCTGTCAATGTTGGAGCAGCAAGTAAAGATCAACAAGAAAAAGGACGCCAAAGAGGCTAGAGCCAAAGACATGGGTGAAGGAGCTGCATTAAAGAATCCTGGGGCTGTGACCAAAGAAAAGGAAAGCGAAGGTGTTGTTCACGTCAATGAAGAGGTGGTAGGGACGACTGACGATCCCAAGCCGGAAGGGGAACTTCAGGGCGAGGGAGAAGCCGCCCCAACGAAGAAGAAGGAAAAGAAAAAGCGAACAGAAGCAGAGCGAAAAGAGCGCAAGGAGAGAAAGCGCCGACAAGCAGAAGCAAATGGTGATATCCCGATGGAGCTGACCAGAGATGATGAAGACAGTAGCTCTGCCGGTACACCTCCTTCGGGAGGCTCTATCCCCAGCAAATCTCGGACAGCGGATCGTCCCACTACGGATCCGCTGAGAATATACAAACGTTGTGCTCAGCTGAGAGAGACTACCGTGGTAAAGAAGATTTGCGAGCAAATATCGGCACCGTCGTGCATCTTGGCAGAGTCACCTGGAACTGTTGCCCTTCTCGACCTTAGTGGATCCATGATGCGACTTCAGGATATCACCACGCTTGGAGACTGGCTGGCCGTCGTTCCTGTACGGAAGTTAATCCTCGAAAATTGTGGCTTGACCGACGAAGGTGTGAGGATCGTACTGTCTGGTTTGCTAGCTTGCAAGACCGGTGAACAAGCAAAATATAACAGGAAGCTCGCAAAAGACAAGAATGGCGCGAACAACGGCGAGGAAAGGTTAGGAGCCATCGAAAAGCTCTCTCTGAAGAACAACAGCAAACTAACCAGCATTGGTTGGAGGCACATTGGGCTGTTTATGCACATGTCGAAATCGCTTAAAGCCATTGACTTATCAGGAATTCCTTTCCCATCCATCAAGCCTGAAAATGGAGCAAAAGCTGATCTTTGTGCACTTCTATCCAAGGGTCTTGCACAACGCCACGGTAAGAGCACACTCGAGGAATTGATCGTCAGTCAATGTTCGCTATCTGCCACACATATTGGACACATAATCGACGGCGCTATTGCTTGCGGTCTTCGGCGGCTTGGCTTAGCCGACAATAACATGGACGAAGTTGGTCGGAACCACGTTATCCGCTTTGTCGAGTCAGGCGTTTGCGAAGGACTTGATCTAGGCGGCAACGACTTCCATGGCAAGTTAAAACCCTTTGCAGAGAAGATTGATGAGAAGAATCCGTTATTTGCGCTCAGTTTTGCAGACTGCAACCTCGAACCTTCTGACTTGAACATTCTGCTGCCGAACTTCCTCCAATTACCTAATTTCAGGTTTGTCGATCTGTCACACAACCAAGGTCTTTTTGCAACGCAGCCGGACGCCTTGATGACCTTGAGGCGCTATCTCCCCCAAATGCCTATGCTCAAACGTATTCACCTGGCCGACGTGGGCATGTCTCCAGAGCATCTCATTGCTCTTGCCGAGGTCATCCCCGAAATGCCAGTATTGGCACACGTCAGCGTTCTTGAGAACCCTAAAATACAAGAGGTGATGGCTGCGAAGGATGCTGCATCTCAGGAGGAGGCGTGTGCGCTTCTTGCTAGTCTGATGACTGCCGTGCGAGTCTCAAAGACGATTGTTGCTATGGAGATTGAAGTTCCAAGCAATGAAAGCTCAGAGGTCGTTAAATCATTAGCATCTCAAGTGGTTGCATACTCCCTTAGAAATATGGAACGAGGTCCTGTTACCGAAGCGGTCGGAGATACACCGCTAGAAGATGAGGAACATCCACCGGACATTCTCTTGCATCTCGTTGGGCACATGGAGGGCTATAAAGACAACTATGATGATGACGAACCCGCACCAGGTGAGGATTACGTGCTTGGAGGCACGGGCATTGTGAAGGCTTTGGGCGTTTGCTTGGGCAATGCAGACCGAAGTCGGGGCGCATCAAGAGAAGAATCACCGTCTGTTAGCGGCACTGCTACACCGCAGTACAAGTCAACAAAGCCCCTGGTTCACAAAAAGCCTAGAGACGTTAGCAAGCAGCTTTTGGACAGCGCGCGAAAGATTCGGATGCGATTGCGACCTGCTTTAGTTCGCGAAGACAAACGTGGGAATGTGACTGAGTACAGTATGTTTGAATACCCCACTGGGTGGCCGTAAGCTAACAATGCTACAGGGAAGTTGTATTTCCTCGATTCCACACTTCAGAAAATCATTCAGAGATTTGAGGACGAATATCCGGAGACCCGTGTCGCTCCACCAGCACCTTCGTCTATGTCTGATGCAGCAGACTCTTCTTCAGTTCACTCTTCGCAAATGGACAACTCAGTCTTGTCAACTTCGGCAGAGACGCAACTCACAAAGGTCACCTCTGAAGGGTCTAATGAAGACGAATATTTGCCAAAGCTGTCGCGTACGTCTTCCAACACGTCTCTGAATGATCGAGCCTTGAGGTCTGAAGAAGGGCGCATGCACCGCTTTGGGCAGAAAGTGCGACGCGACATTCTACGTCCCGAAGTGCTGGACTACACTCACGGCACGACTGGAGACGAGACAGAAGCCGAGCATTTAACAGTGCTACGAGACAAGTTAGAAATGCTTCGTGGCGAAGACATCCGGGACAAAGTTGAAAGGATCGGCCCAGACAAAGTTTTGGAAGAAATGGGGGCGAGTGTAGAGGAGTTGGCACAGTTGCATCAAGAAGATCCGGAAGCTTTTGGGAAATTTAAAGAGAGCCAGCTGGCCATGCGCCTGAACCAGAGTTTGGCATTTGAAGAGCCTGAGGCAGCTGGTGCAAGAAATGATGAATGATGACAGCATGAAACGTTTCGGTTTGCTCTTGCTTACGAGTCTGTTGCGGCCTTGCATGGTGTTGGGGAGTTGGACGAGAAAATCTCAACGGCAATATGACTGACATTTCTGTTCGGACAAAGGCGTCGTCTTTCGGCATGATGGTGTTGGATACCTATTTCCTCTTTGGTCTTTGGTCTGTCTTTACAGTATCAGTCTCGTGTCAGACACATCCGATAGCCGCAGTCATCCTTTCGTCGTTAGTATAGCAAATGTACATATGTTAACGATTGTATCTCCGTCTCTCCGTGCGAAGGTGATCTTGTTATCTGCGTTGCAGTGTGCCCAATTAGGTGTGGATTGGTGACTGTACCCGTTAGCCGCATGGTGTTCGTGGGGAGCTGGAGTTGGTGGAACGGACCACGGAGCGGCCAGTGAAGGCGGTGGCCGTTGCATCTCGTTGCGGCGGTCTGCGCCTCTCAACCGGGGAAACCCCACGGCATGCCAAAGCTGGGGTGTTGAGTGGTGCAATCCCACGTAAACACTGCTCGTTCCGCCCCGCCCTCAGTTCTGGCCCCTCATAACAGCTCAACCACCTGCTCCCTCTCCCACACCGAGTCTTCTCAACAGGCTGGCGTGGGCGGATTTGATCTCTGTCCTCTCCTCCCTTCCAACTATCAAAGTGACACTTCTCCCAGCCTGAAGTCTCCTAAAATCTTCCAAATATCCTAGATATCCGCCCACCATGGCAACCAATGGATCTGCCCCACGTGAAAGGAAGCCCTCGATGGGCGCTCCGATTTCCACCTTGCAAGGTCCTGTTGGCCCCGGCTTCAGTCGACCAAAGCACAAGAGAGCTTACACTGGTCTCGGAACTGGAGATATCCAGAGCGTAGAGGCCAGCATACCGGAGCCGCAGCGGGAGGCGTAAGTGCGAGATTGCCAATTGAAACGATAGTCATGCTGACTCTACTTAGATGGCGAAAACACGTACGTTCCCGAGATTTATGGACAGCCTCCACTATACACAAGCTGATGAGAGGGTGTAGTCGGCCAAAGGTTTCACAGATAAAGACGATTTTGAGGTAGGAACGCACACCCCGAGTCCTCAATGTGATCAATTGACGGTTTCACTAGAGGGATTGTGTTCAGCATATCGAGACTACGCTTGCTCGTTCCTTGTACAATTGCGACGAGCTGTGAGAGGAATGCCAATAAATCATGAACAGGAGGCTGATATTTTCAGTGCTGCATATTCCGGAACTGCCCTCGCTTTTCGGGATCGTTTGGTGATCGATTGGAACAAGACGCAGCAGCGTCAGACTTCAGCAGACCAGAAGAGAATTTACTGTGAGTCACTGGAGCCCCTCAAATTCGAATTAGGCTAACAGATCAGATCTTTCATTAGAATTCCTCATGGGCCGAGCCTTGGACAATGCTATGCTCAATGTTGGGCTCAAGGGCGTTGCGAAGGGTCTGCGAATCCCACACCGTGAAATACAAAGCTGACATACGTGTAGACGGTCTTGCGGATCTTGGCTTTCGTATCGAAGACGTGATCAAGCAAGAGCATGATGCTGGCCTGGGAAATGGCGGCCTTGGTCGGCTAGCCGCCTGCTTCCTCGACAGCATGGCTTCGCTGAACTACCCTGCTTGGGGATATGGCCTCCGCTATAGATATGGAATTTTCAAGCAGGAGATTGAGAATGGCTATCAAGTTGAGATTCCAGATTATTGGTTGGACTTCAATCCATGGGAGTTTCCCCGCCACGATGTTACAGTTGATATCCAGTTTTATGGCTGGGTCCGAAGATACACCAACGACGAGGGTAAGCAAGTGTCATCCTGGGAAGGTGGTGAGATCGTCAAAGCTGTGGCTTATGACGTTCCTATCCCTGGTTACAAGACTCCAACTACAAACAACCTTCGGCTCTGGTCAAGTAAAGCCGCTAGTGGTGAATTCGATTTCTCGAAATTCAATGCTGGTGACTATGAGAATGCTGTTGGTGACCAACAACGTGCGGAGACAATTTCAGCTGTACTCTACCCTAACGAGAACTTCGACAAAGGCAAGGAACTTCGATTGAAACAGCAATACTTCTGGTGTGCCGCCTCTCTGTCTGACATCGTACGACGTTTCAAGAAGACGAAGAGACCTTGGTCAGATTTCCCTGATCAGGTGGCTATCCAACTGAACGACACGCATCCTACTCTTGCTATTGTTGAAATGCAACGTATTCTGGTCGACCTTGAGGGCGTTGAGTGGAATACCGCCTGGGACCTTGTCCAACGGGTTTTCGGCTATACGAACCATACAGTTCTGCCCGAAGCCCTAGAGAAATGGTCTGTTCCTCTCATGCAGAATTTGCTTCCTCGACATTTGCAGATCATTTACGACATCAACTTGTACTTCTTACAATACGTTGAGAGAAAATTCCCCAAAGATCGGGATATGTTGGCCCGTGTATCTATCATTGAAGAGTCCCAGCCCAAGATGGTGCGCATGGCTTACCTTGCCGTGATCGGATCTCACAAGGTCAATGGCGTGGCAGAGCTTCATTCAGATCTGATCAAGACAACGATTTTCAAGGACTTTGTGAAGATATACGGACCCGACAAGTTCACCAACGTGACTAACGGAATCACTCCAAGAAGATGGCTCCACCAAGCTAATCCCCGCCTGTCAGAATTGATAGAATCCAAGCTGGGTAACGACGGCTACCTTAAAGACCTCACGCAGATTCATGAGATTGAACGATATGTTGACGAAAAAGACTTTCGAAAAGAATTTGCCGAGATCAAGTATGCCAACAAGGTCCGTCTTGCGAAACACATCCAAGATACGACGGGCGTCAGCGTTAATCCGAAAGCGCTCTTTGATATCCAAGTGAAGCGTATACATGAATACAAACGCCAGCAACTCAACATCTTTGGTGTCATCAAACGATACCTGGACATTAAGGCCATGTCCGCAGACGAAAGAAAAAAACTCGCACCTCGCGTTTCGATCTTTGGCGGAAAAGCTGCACCAGGTTACTGGATGGCCAAGACCATCATCCATCTGATCAACAAGGTCGGCGAAGTCGTCAACAAAGACAAGGACGTCGGTGATCTTCTCAAGGTCATCTTCCTCGAAGACTACAACGTCAGCAAAGCGGAGATCATTTGCCCGGCTTCGGACATCAGCGAGCACATCTCGACCGCTGGAACCGAAGCCAGCGGAACCAGCAACATGAAATTCGTCCTCAATGGCGGTCTCATTATAGGAACATGCGACGGCGCCAACATCGAGATCTGCCGCGAAGTCGGCGAGGAGAACATGTTCTTGTTCGGGAACCTGGCCGAAGACGTTGATGACCTGCGCCACAATCATTTCTACGGCAAATACGAGCTTGACCCAGATCTGAGAAGGGTCTTTGATGCAATCAACAACGGCACCTTTGGTGACCAAGGGCCGTTTTCCGCGCTGGTTGGCGCGATCGTTGATCATGGCGACTACTACCTCGTCTCCGACGACTTCCACAGCTACCTCGAGACGCAGAAGCTCATCGACGAGGCGTACAGGGATCAGGAGGGCTGGATCACGAAGTGCATCACGAGCGTGGCGAGGATGGGATACTTTTCGTCGGATCGGTGCATGTGAGTCGCTCCGTGCAATCTGTGGACTTCGTAACGTTTTGGATACTGACTGAGAACCTTGACAGCGTTGACTATGCCGAGGAGATCTGGAGTATCGATGTAAGTAGATTCTTTCGCCTGGTATCGTGTGAACTTGACTGACAGTCTCTCTCTCCCTCAGCCTCTTAAGGTTGATTAGACGCTCATTTGGTATCTTCTGAATAAAAAAGGACAGCTGGGAGTGGAGCAGGATAAATAAAGCCTTGTTAGAAAGAGCCACTGGGACCCACATCGTTGGATAGAACAAGAACAGGACAGAGAAAGGGGAAGGGAGGGAGCAAGGAGAAGTTATGAAAAAGGAATCAAGACCGAAAGACAAGGCGAAAGAGAAGGGGGCATCCACAGCGTAGTGCAAGACTTGACATCTTTTTTTGGCTATGAGCGTTCTTACCTAGACCAGCCAATTTGAATTTTGATTTCCCTCGGTATTCAGCAATCCCCCTCCCTCTTTTTTTTTTCTTTTTTTTGGGAGCAATTGATTACGTAGCCCAATTCCAAGAAAGAGAAATTGGGAAAAGCCGGCGCCCGTCCAACTATCCAGTGCAGCAATTTCCTTCGTCACATGATAACAATAATGGAGAGGATGTTTTGCACGGGGCAAAAGTTGAGTTGTATGTATGGAGCTCTCTCCGTACTCGGTTCGTTGGTGACACTCCTTTTTGAAATTCTGTAACGCCATTTTGCGGTAATTTCAGGTGCGCCATGAGAATGGGGGAGCTGATAGATGGCTCCTGCAACGGGAGACGTAGCGGGCCGTGGTTACCGGTGGGAGGGATTCTTTGCTAAAAGGTAGGTAGGTTCTATCTTTTTTGTCGTGCAAAAACGCTGTTTATGGGTGTTACCTGCTTCTACTACTAGGATATGTGTTGCAGCATGCTTGAACGCCGGTAATCGCTTATTCATATCTCCAAATCAAACATCCTAATGGAATCCCCTTTAATTATGACGCTGCGACTTTGGGCGCGTATTTCCCCGCGCACCGATCAAACAGCTCCCCCTTCTCCGCCAGATCCCTCAACAGCGGATGCCCCTGATCCCTCTTCTCCAGCCTCGCCGTCAACGCCAACCGATCCTCCCCCTTGCGCCCCGCCACGTTGGCCAACACCAGCTCATTTGCCAGCGCTTGCGTCACCGCGTCCCCCGCGCCGCCCTCTTCGGAGCTAGCGCTCGCTTGCTGCAACGCGGTTTCTGCCTCGGGCAGGCGGCCGAGGAGGATCTCGGCGACGGCTTGGCCCGTGAGGGATGTGGACGAGGAGGTGGAGGGCGCGGACGCGAGTTCTTCGTAGACGTAGAAGGCGGATTGGTAGGTTTCGGAGGGTCCTGTGCGGAGCGCGAGCCAGGACTCGGCGAGGTTGATGAGCAGGGAGTCTTGGGCCCAGCGTTTGGCGGTCTGGACGGTGGATGTGGCGGCGGAGAGGTTATTGGTATGCAAGTGGATGTGGGTTGTTAGTGCTACGCTGTTAAAGTCGTGAGCAGGGGTTCGGACAGTAGGGGATTCGGAAGGGGTGGAGGTACGCTTCGAGGTTTCCTTGGTGCTTGCCGAGGAGTTTGAGGGCTTCTTCTGTCTTTTCGTTGGCGGCGAGGACGGTTCCACAGCAGATTTGGACGGAGGAGTTTTCGGGGTAGTTTTCGGAGAGCTCTTCGGCTTTGTTCACCGCTTCGTCGTGCTGGCCAAGCGCATCTTGGGCGAGGGCTTGGACGGCCTGGATGTCGGGGGTTTCAGAGTCATCTGACTCTGAAAGGACAGAGGAGGCGTCTCCGAGAGCGATCTTGGCGCGAAGCTTAAGGATACGAGCAGAGAGAGCGTTTGACGAGGAGAGGGCGGAGGTGTCGAAGTCGAGGACGGCACGGTATTGGCCTTGGTGGAAGGCGGAGAGGATATTGGTGAGCTCTGCGATGAGAAATTAGCTATTGGCTCCTTGTATCCCTTCCTATTTGAAGCTTGAGAAAACCTTACCGCCTTCACCAGAGAATGGATCCATCTTAAATTGTGGTACGAAGGTCGAGAATATTGCTTCGCACCCAGTGGCACCTTCTTAGGCCGCTGAAATGTGTACTGTATACTTCTCAATCCGGGGCAGGTTTGCCGAGTCCGCAAAATACTGTAGCGTCAACTGGAGATTACCTCTGTGGGCCGTCCTTTCCTTTGTTTTCTGTCCACGCGGAGGTCCCCAAGGAGTATCCACGTTGCTTCTAAGTACGATTGCATTGTCGACTCAGTCATCTGCGGACTGTCACCTGAAGTTGATTGTAATGTACTTCTCAAGCATGTGGCCTCCACATTCTACATGTAGTAAATTCAAGCCCTGGTCCGCTCCATTAACCACTTCTTTGTAGCCTTCTCAGTCTCACACTCCCCAAAGTCTCCGTCGTAGATAGGTGCATCATGGACTTCTCCCTTTCCGACTACCAAATCCGTTTCTCCATTGCCAGCTTCTCTGTACCTCTTCGCAAATTCTACCACTGCATCCCTCAAGATCTCCGCCTGCCCTGCGCATATCAACGTCTTCTCTACTGGCGCATCATGCCACCAATCCGTCGGCGCTATCAGTGCCTCGTTATAGCCATCTTCTGGTGAGCCTCCCAGATACAGATCGGCCCATTTCTGCGCGACCGGGATGACGATGGTATCGTTACCGGCTTCCGTTCGCTTCGAGGGGAAGGGAACGTCATACGAGACCCACGGGGAGATGAGCCAGAGGCCGCGTAATGGGGATGAGAGCTGTGGGAAAGGCTCGAGAGAAGGGTGGGGGTGCATAAGATGGGAGAGGATTGCGAGGGAGAGGTTGCCACCAGCGGAATCGCCGGCAACGATGATGGATGAAGCGGGCTTCGAAAGCGTCTGTATGAGGTACTGAAGGGCTGAAAGGCCTTCGCGGAGTTGTGTCGGGTAGGAGGCGTGTGGAGTGAGAGTGTAGGCTACGCAGAGGATGGAGAACGCTTTGGAAGCTGAGGCGCCGGAGTTCAGGAGACGGAAGAGATATTTGAGATGGAATTCGTCGCCATCAATTGCGAAGCCACCACCTGAATGCGTCAGTAGGGACATTGGAGCCCGCTCAAAAAACGATAACCTCACCATGGAAGTAGAGAATCGTAGTTTCAGCCTGAGGGTCACCGAGCCAGAACCCTTGAATGCCGGTTGAAAATTCGACAATATTTGGTCTCAGCTTGTGCTTTTTGCAAAATGTCTTGTAGTCGGCAAGAAAATTCGGTTTGAAGTGTCTGCGGATACTGCTCAATGATCAGGTTGCAAAGAGGAGGCAGCCAACATACTGGATCTGAGCAACATTAAGTCGTACAGCGAACTGCTTGATAAGAGTCTGGTGCACCCAATGGCGGAGTGTGATTTTGCGCCGACGGAAGAGACCAGCTATGGCACTGAAAAAGGTGTCTCCTACTACATGGCTGTAAGCTTTCATTAAAGAGCTAGACTGAGCAACGGCTACATACAGAGTCTCGAGATAGCGTAGACAATGCCGACTCTGTCTTTGAGAGAGATCTGATGGGTAGATTTCTGAGGAGGCGCCATTCTTCTCCACAAAGTGACATAGAAAATAAAGGGTTTGCATGAATTCAAGATGCCTAAAGTGACAATGCAGAACAGCTCTTGTGCGAGCGGCGGAATGGAATCTATCTACAGCGACGCCGATTAGTATTCAGCGGAGCTTGCTTTGTCATAGCTCGAAAGCAGTCAAAGCTAGGAGGAATGAGCCTTCTCAAGTTGATCTAAATCTTCATTGGCGTAGGGTAAAGAGCAAGCCTTTTGACTGTGAGAACCAACCGAGGTTTCCGTCCCATCACACGACTAGCGTGACCGAAACCGAGACCGGGCGGGTGCTGATTTACTAGGAGCGATAAAATGATTACTTGAACCAATCCATTGCCTGAAACCATTCCTTGGGCCCTTTATATCTAAAGACTGACCCCAGATCTTTAGAGATAATCAGGATTTTCTAATTTTTGATATTTCTGATGACGTGCTAACCCGCCATCTCAAGGATTCCAGAAGCAGGGTTGCTCGACCTGTTGCTGGGAAGGATATTGATACAGGACCACGTCTTTGAATTTGAAATTGACGGTATCAACTGATATAGTCACCCGACCCACTATGAACTTGCGATATCGATCCGTAACCACATGCTTTTCCGATGGCTCCATGGCGAAGATCCCTGAGAAAATATCTCACCTCCCGTTCGGCTTGCGCATTTGTACTGATATGTTGATGTACTGGGTCCAGACGAAAAATAGTCGTCTACCAAAGCTCGAGATTGATGTGAGACTACAACTTCAATGCTTTATATCACCTTTTTTCATATCTTCGGCTACTTGTGCCCAAAGCCGCATAAATGTGGGATTCTAGGCCGGAGAAACCTTCCCCGAGGTGAGCTTTTTGTACGGCGAGCCTTTTCGGGCTCTCTCGTTAACATTTAAACTTAATCTCATCGGAACGTCTCTCAAATGATTTAGAAATTTGAGTGACAGCAGTTGGCACCAAAATCGAGAAGGAACACACGTCGTGCGCGCACCTCATGTGCAAAATTCGCTATGGCAGTCGCACTACGGAGCAAGTCAAATTGTTGGATGCGCGGAAAGGAACAGGGTTGATTTGGCAAAGCTTTTTGCGACCTATCGCTGGATCGGATCAGTATGATAATTCCATATATCGTCATACTGACTAGTCGTGAATTGCAGACACGTCGTAAGTTTAACGTGAAAAGGCTCTATGTTATAGCGTAAATTAGATGTCGCTTAGTCAACCATCTTACCATAATTTCTTCCACAGATCAGGTCATGAACATAAACCGTCCGCATAGAAATGTTGATTACCTCTAGCTCGCAACAAAGCCTTAAATTTTTCCGTTGCCGTTTCATTTGATTTTTGTCGTCTCCGCCAACTCCGGATGCGCCTTAGCAAATGCGTCTCCTAGCGACCAGTTATCCAGATTGCGAAGATGCCTTTCGAAAACCGGATTGATTATCAACTCTTCTGAATTATCCGAGGCCGCTAAAAGCGTATCTGTCGCTTCATAAGGCCAATTCAGCGACAGAGTTGTAGTGTATGGAATAAACCAATCCTGAAAGGGGTAATAGTCCGGGTTTACCACCATCTTTTCTCTCATTCGCGGCCAAGGCAAGTAGTCTATCCAAGCGGGATGCGGGTGGAAGAGCTGAACAGTCCTCGGCGTGACCCACTCAGGAAGACGCTCGTAGTTTTCTTTCGTTGGAAAGATCTCCCACCTCATGATTAAAAACATGACGTATAAGACTGCAACTTTTTCCGGTAGCTCTGATATATCGGGAAATTTGCTCAATACATCTGTGAAAACCTTCGAAAGAGGGTGCGAGTATACGCTCTTGTCTGGATTGAGCAGCGAGCTGACGCTCGGATAGGCAGGGCCAACAAGCCGCTGTCCTGGCGCACCCTCGGCAGCTTCGCGTTGACGGGCATGGAGAAAGTCAAGCAAGATCACATCCAATGGACACGTGGGTCCCGTATTCCTTGGTAAGGCGGCGCATGCTGGGACGGAGCCGTCAGCATACTGCACAGGTTGGAGAGCTGCGGGTTGTGTGAAGCTACTCGGAGTCGAATTGCTGGATGTAACAGAGGTGCGTTTTTCTTGAGGACTCTTGTCAACGCCCTTCAGCTTTGCTATCTGTTGATTGTTGTCGACAAGTAGATTCAATGGTAATTTTTCTCCAGTGCCTCCAAACTCTAAATCCCGTCGTAAACCATTGCGCTGGCCATCGAATGCCCCATCCCTTGGCCAGTTGCATTGCCCAAAATTCACCGGTGTGGGTAGGTGACCGCTATCTGACCGCGCTCTTGTGCCACTCCTAGTAGACGGTGATTCAACATTGATGGTTGAGCTTTCTGAATATGACGGAACTCGGCCGTGAGGCTCGGACTGAACCTGATTCTGCGCGTGGTGAACAGGTGTAAAATGCCGCAGAGGTCTTCGTGCTGACTTTAGAGGTTCTTCAGAAGGCGCAGCGCTTGAAAGCTCTGATGCACAATTTTAGCACGGCGGTAAAACAGTCAAAGAACCAGTAGTTCGTACCAGTCAAGTTTTGCGCACCAACAATGGGCTGTATGATCGCCAGCACAGAGGCCAGCCTCTTCCTGATCTCGGCATTCTCTGCTTCGACCGCCTCCTTTTCTCGTATTACTGCCAGCAGCTCTTGACGAGGTTGTTGCGAAGTCAATTCCTGTATTTGCCGCTCTAGGTTCTCGATCTGAAGTTTGGTCCGTTCGCGTATGGCGCGTTGAGCCTCGCGGTCGTTGGCTCGCTTTTTGGCCAACTGATCAGGGGTGAGGCTAGCGACTCCTCGTGCAGAAGGAGCTTTACGCTTTCTAGGATTTGATTGCGAAGGTGTGGCAGGGGAGTGTGCGCCTTCACGCGACTCCATCACTTTGTCGAGTCAGGATGGTCGCACGCACGTAAGTCGAGTGACTCGTAAGTCCTAGTCGGCTTCAGTCCGCTTTCGAAGACCAGATAAGCGAGCAGAGTTGGTCTTCCGCGCCGGTCATGCAGCGCTCGGATAAGTCACCATTTTGCGATTGCATGACTCAGATGCGAAACATAATAGGCGCTATTAATCGCCTATACCGAACCGAATTAGTACGGGACCGGACCGAATTGATTTGCAGAGCCTTGGTGTATCACACGCCTTAGATTCTCCCATGAATTGGGCAGTATCTTAACATTTCTTAACAAGGTTCAAGAAGAGTTTGTCCTCCGCTATGTGAACGCCAAGCCTATCTACGAAGACCCTTAATGATATCGACATGATGAGTGGTTGTACCTTCTATAGCTTAAGATTTTAAGATATGTGGTCATAAGAGTCAGAACAATGCATCTTGAGGATCCCAGTGATGTCGTAAGTGTTGATTGGAGCAATATTGAAAGCTCCAAAATGCTGCTCCAGTCCTGTTGGCATGAAGCTTCCTCCGTCGCATGGAGACAATATGGCTAACGAACCCCGGGGGGTCGCGAGCCAATTGGGGGCCGCGAGCCAGATGCTTGGCGGAAACCAGTCCCTAATAAAT
>JAGFML010000097.1:0-127544 GCA_021030945.1 Pyrenula aspistea
GTATGAAAAGTCTGCCAGCTAGTGGCTTGGCAATTGCGTGCACGTGACAGACATCCAACCTTGGGAGTCTGCGCAGTGTCACAACCGTGACACCATCTGCACCAAAACGGTAGCACCACAGAGTCGGAAAACGATAGGTTTCCCGACTATACAGTACAAGGGCTTTGTCCAGCATGACAATATATATAATATTTATAGAGTTATTAATTTTTTAGTTTAATTTTAAGCCTCTAATTACCTGCAGGGCTAGCCCGACCCGGCCCGCGTGTCATGCCTGACAATATACCCTTATATGCTGTATAGTCGGGAAACCTATCGGTTTCCGACTCTGTGGTGCTACCGTTTTGGTGCAGATGGAAAGCCTCTGCATTCCAGTCTGACACCGCGGGAGCCCACCGGGTCGGTAGGTAAAATTATAAAACCCTGTGGGTTGGCCGGGCTCGGGTCGGCTGCTCAAAAACCCAGCCCGACCCGGCCCATTTCGCAGTCTATTTTTAAGGTCAATTCTGAACCAATAAAAAAAAGCGCGATTTTTCGCCAGAGTAGGGGATAAACGACAGGTTTGAACTTGTCGTGCAAGAGTGGAAGCAGTCGTTGACTCGTACTCTGGCATTGAGATTTGGAGACGCCTGTACGTCTTCGACCGTACCTGACTCTTGGATGTGGGGTTGGAGTCAACTAATCTGAGTGTCAAAAATCGTGACGCATTGGGATGTTGGTGGTCGCCCGCGGGCCCGCTTTGGGATGAGCTAGGATCTGATCAAGGATCGCAACTTGGCGCTCCGATTCGGTTAGCGGCCGTTCTTGTCGAGAAAAGGCCCCATCCTCGCCATTGGGATCTACTAATTCTCTCGAAAACTTGCAAATTTACTGCCCAATTCACGTCGACCCCTAAAACCTGTAAATTGTTGTTCCTAATTCCGTTATTATCATATCGAATACAGGTAAAAGGAGCAAAAGCAAGTCACCCAACTCCTCTTAACGGAACGTATATTCCTATAAATCCTAGAAGGATTGAAGCCAAAGAAGTACTTGGCCGTTGGCGGAACCGCGAAGAGTATCACGGCTCCCCGCTCTACCCTGCAAACGGCTCATTATTTGTCTGCCACCGGCCTGTCTTGATGGCTTTGACTGATTATGAGATATGGAGCAAGTATTAGGTCACGTCTCTTTATCAAGGATCAGAAGTCGTAGTGGCCTCTAGGCTTACGGGATTGTGATATAACAGTAGCCTGTTCTGGCAGCCTTTTGCGCGGTGCTATTTCTACCCAGAAGCCTAGAACACGACCTGGCGTCCCTTCGGGTGCATTCTGTTCTTGGGCCATCTTCGCGTATTTGGCAACCAGGCAAGGATCGTACAATGAATAAACAAACCGGCCTACCGAATTCTAGGATGCTACTACTTTGTTCTTTGGTTGATCAAACGGTACGATCTGCATCCCACAATGTACGGTGCTTGTTGCTTGGTGATAGCTCTCCATCGAGACAGCACCATCCCTCACCAATTTCGTAATCAGATTTCGGTAAGTATTCTGGAAGCAATCCTCCCATGAGTAATAATTTTCCTATAATTTGGTCAGGTTAGCACGGAAAGTTGTCAAGATGTAAAGTGAGAACAGGCGAACTTACACCAAGCCAAAACCTGAGGGTTACCAAGCCAACGCAGTCAACATCGTTTGAGTTCACAACTACTGCTGGCACCTTAGGAAAAACCCGACGCCGTAGGTCATGGATGCATTCTGTCATTTGTACCAAATCAAACGGTTTCCCGTTCATACCGTAGCGTGGGTCCTGGAGTCGGTTCCCCTTGTCATCTTTACCATTTTCTAGCCAGACGCGAAAATAATGGCTTCCATCGGTAAAGCTCCCATCTTGAGGCATACGATTTATCTTTGGTGTGGCGGTATAACTTATATGGTCGCCGAAAACTTGACCACCCCATTTCCAGCTGTGGTCGAGTTAGTACGAGACCTTGTTTTGAACTAGGAAGCAGGTATACTTATGAACATCCGTATCGGAGTCGCAATTGACGCTAACCATATGGAACTCTTTGTAACATTCATCTGGCGTCTTAGAAACGCCACTATCCCATGAGATCTCCAATTCCATCTCATTCAGATCACCTGACATGAATGTGTACTTGATATCGTGGCCTGCAGCATTGTCGAGTCCCTTACCATTTGGGCCTGCAAATTTGTCTTTATCGTAACATATCGAGTGAATGCTGTCGTCCAGGATCTGTTGGTCAACAAACTTCCAACTGTCATCGGTGCCTTTTGTTACTGCATCCGTAATTTTCCTGCAAATTTGATGCGGGGTAACGGGGTCAGGCTTATCGTGGGCGTGACTCAAAAAATCTTGAGTTGCCTTGAGTATGTTGTTCCATGCGTTTGTGTCAGGCCAAGTGTAAGGTTCGCTGTCAGGGTTTATGCAAGGACAACTGCATTGTGATGAGTCTGCCAGCATAAAAATATTTCACAAGCCAGGAACTTACTCTTTCTGTTTTCTACCATCCTCATCCCGACCCTTGCAAAGCCCAGTGAAAGGGTCCATTCCGCCACATTCCGCATCACACCAGTAATGACCACCATTAGCCCTGCATGCATTGTTCGTACATGGACACGGATTTAGAAAGGTGGAGCATGTTTTGCCATCCTCTGACTGACAGAGTTGTATTTGACACGGAATGTCTGCTTGGGCAGGGCACGACTTGCGCATTTGGCCTCTACGACCGGTAGCGAAATTGGTGAAAGTATTTGGGTGGTTCCACGTCCGTTCCGAAGCGATGCTGGCCGCAACGAGGGCTAAGAAGGGGATTTCCATATAAGTGATCGATGGCAGCATGGCGTCGAATAAGTTCGAGAGAACTGGGATCCCGGCTATAAAGGCCGCAGTTACCTGGTCATGATCAAATGCAGGGACAACTCCGAGGTCGTCCAATCGGCCTGGGATGGGATTTGCTCTGTATAGCGCTAATAGGTTCTCGGCAATAAATTGGTTGCTCATTGTCGTGCGGGCCGTATCTTGAACGCATGCGACCACCTCGTCCGTTCTCCGAACCCGACTTAAGGCTTTGCATGATTCGTTTTGGTCGAGGTAATCATGGATGGCTTTCCCTAGACCGTCAGGTATGGTGATCTTAAATTGACTGTCTGTGATTGCGAGTAACTGCTTTATCTGAGCAGAGACGCCGCGAAAGACCGCAGGGCCGAGCAAAAATGCAATGAAGAGATACATAGCTGGTGGAAAGAAATTTTGCGAGATTGAAAAACTAAAGACAAGGGAAGGTTTGTACCGAGCGTCTTAGTCGTTATATATCTAATCGCCAACATCATTGTTTCGTTTACGATAAGTGGAGAACTATTATACTACAACAGAGATAACAAGGCGTAGGATGTCGACCGTTTGGAACATGCACTCAAGAAATTTTTCCTAACATCATTTATGAACAAAGTGATACAATCCAACAGAGTGATCTAGGATAACTAGAAAATAGTACAGACTGAAATTCAAGTGGGGCTCGTTTGTCGAGAAGGAAATTCTTCCCAGAAATAGGTCAAGGATCGGCCGGGACGGAGAATTCCCGATTAGGCGCCGCGAAACTTTGTTCTCAGCCGTGGCTTTCACACGTAAGACCTACACACCCAGTGCCACCACCACAAATTTGAAAGGATTACCCGGTCCAACTCCAGAGCAGACCATCCCTCTGGTTCTATTTATCGGTTGCATATAGAGGCTGCAAAAGAGTTGGAAAGCAGATCTCAAATAACTCACAAAGCCTAATCCTTCACCTAGCCGCCGCGTTTCAATCGAATATCTAACGACAAGAGCAGCATTGACACCCTGTCCTGCCGCAGCCAACAGCTCGAAAACGTACACCTCTATCCACGTTATTGTTTCGACTGCAGCAGAAAGCGCTGATACCTTAGTCCGTGATAATTCTGGTTATGGTGAACCATCGAGATATGACTGCCAATCTCACTCTTCCTTCATGGCTTTTCATCCTAAGTTAGTGTTAGTTGCGGTAAGCAGGTTGTGTCTACGCTCGTAAGGTGTGGTCAGAAAGCATACTGGGAGATAGGGTGTCGATTTTTCCTTGTACTATTTAATAGACCAATAATGCCCCAATCATTAATCTAAGTGCACACCACTATTACCCGCTAATTGTCTTCAATCTCGCCACTTCACCTTTATCTCATTCAAAGACTCGGTCTTTCAGATACCCTTTTACCTCAGCCACTATATCTGTTTGCGTCTCTCATCTAACATTAGCTCGCCTGAAAAGCGATGCGGGTATTTCTTATCGTTCTCCATGCACTTTCCGCGCTCCCTTTCTTAGGTCTTGTTTCTCATGTCTGTGCAGATGATCATCTCAAAATGTGGATTGATCGAAGCTGTCAGACTGCGCAGATTCAGTCCATCAACGAGGCTCGATGGCTTTCAAAAACGATGGACGAACAGCTTGGAAACCAGGATTTGGATGTTTTTAGCAAATGGCTTAAGTGGTTTTTCAACATCGATGTTTCCGATGGAACAAGAATCCAATATCTTAGGAACACGTATGGTAGGATAGGGAAAGTGGAAAGGGTGCTTGACAGAAAGGATTCCAAATTGAGGGTATACTGTGGTACGCTGATTGAATACTGTCTTTTTGACGTTGAAATTTACATTTGGCAGACAACATGAACGGGTTCGAACCTGAAGATGGAATGGGGTTCCCTCCGGACCCTAGTAGTCCTCAGTTCCGGACAACAGGCTTCAAATGGGATCAAGAGGAAATTGCACTTCCTGGCAGCGAATTGAAGTGTCGACTGCCTGGGATAGCAGCTTATGCGGTTACGTTCCCCTCTCCGGAGCAGGAGTGGATAAGAAGGGGTAACACACCGACAGGAGCGCTGCCCTCGGATCGGACGCTCATTTGGGTATGTTAATCGTCGCCTCCATATACCATGAAAGCGGGCTTACCTTTGCTCAAAAGCTGTGTGATTCTATGATTGAGGCTTCAAAAGGCCTTGAGATCACGAAGGAAGTTGCACAGGCGGACATCGAAAGGGCAGTCCACGTCGCGGCTGTTCCAATTGGGAGCAAATTATCCCTTCACGAGGTACGTTCCACCTAGATATGATGAATTTGTAGTTCGAAGAAATGACTTGGGTTTAGTTTGTGCATGTTCCACTTCTCGGAAGCCAAAGATACACGGATGAGCAAGGGCAGAACATTGCACTTGATCGGGGCCGCGATAGATTCAATACAGGCCCACCTGATAACAGGGTATTGTCCGGATATTTGCAGCCTGACAATATCCCTGGTCCAATATTAAAAGACCCAAAACACACTATAGTGAATCCTGACAGCTACGCTTACACCGCCGTAGGGTGGCAGCTCCTGAGAAAGCAATGGGAAATGATCCAGCCAGACCCAAACCAGCAAAATTTGAAGTGGAACAAAAACACGGCGCTTCAAGCTGGGCCTGATCCTGATTGGTCCCAAATAACCAGAAGAAATCCTTGGGATTGGTCAGATGAGCGCACACCGAACGGGCATGTCAATTGACGGCAGGATGTTGACGACGATCTAAAAAGATCGAGAACTATCGTGCATAGTGACTGAAGGCATTCAAGCTATATCAGAGTTTCTATTAGGAAACGGAAGACCTCGCTTAATATATGTAAAGTAACAAGATACGATTAAATGCTTTTCAGAACAATTAAGATATATAAATTTCCATCAATTTTACTTAACTTCCTATTATTAACTTAGTCAAAAATATTATACTATCTTTGCTATTTTTCCCTGGATGAAACGACATTGAAAGCAAGACGCGAAATTAATAGGCTGAGAAATAAGATTTGCGCGGGCGATATCTTGAATAGGAGGCCTCTAACACATCAATACTAGCAGCGCCGGCGGACACCAAAATAACTCCTTTACTATAGAAAACCACTGAACCATAGGAAACCATCAAGGCGTAGGGATCGTGAGTCCGAGGGAAATAACCGATTCTAGGAGCCAGTTCTCTTCCAGGAGTCCAAGACTGTCGAATTTCAGTTCCCAAGGATGCGGGGGCCGTTCCCGGGACCAAGTCACCATTCCTGGGAACCCAGGTATTCCCTGGAAAGGAATAAAGCTAATCAAATTAAGCTTAAATTACCGGGATTCCCAAAAGGCTAATTAGGTACCTTAGGCTACAATATATCGGAAAAAGTAAGATATTCAATTTCTTGAGACCTACAGCCAGTACCGCGGGAAGTGGCTAGCTTCGAGCTTCGGAGCCGACTTATTTGTAGCTTGGTCGCACTATGTGAAGATGATACCACCATCAACCACGACCGTTTGACCGGTGACAAAGTCGCTGTCCGCACCGGCGAGAAATCCTCCAACCACCTTGGCCACATCATCAGGAACGCTCACTCGCCCCATTGCCGTGAGCTCGGTGACATATTTTTTCACTGTTTCTCCCTTTTCTCGACCGTCGATTTCGCCCAGCTTTTCGTCAATAATATCCCACATAGCGGTACCAACAATGCCAGGAGCGTAAGCGTTGACGGCGATCTTATGTCTAGCCATCTCCATCGCAAAAACCTGCGTCAGGCCTCTCACGGCCCATTTGCTTGCACTGTAGTGTGACAACATTGGGAAGGGCTTGAAAGCCACGATGCTCGCGGCCCCAATGATCTTATATCCTGTGCTTCCTTTAGGCACCGGGCCTTGCTTTATCATCTGCTTCGCCGCAAGTTGATAGCAATTCCAAACGCCCATGTAGTTCACGTCGAACAGTTGTTTCACTTCTTCTTCCGTGGTTTCCAATATGGGTTTGATATGAGCAATGCCCGCGTTCGCAACCATGACTGTCAGTGGCCCGAATGATATCGCTTGGTCAACCATTGTTTGAACTTCTGATGCCCGCGACACGTCGGCTATGGCGGCGATTGCGGTCCCATGGCCATGTTGCTCATTTAGCTCCTTCACCAGCCTATTGACACCGTCGGTGTTTTGTACGACATCGTTCACGCAGACTGCGTAGTCTTCAGCTGCCAAACGCCTCACGATAGCTTCCCCTCTAGTATGTGTTAGTTCAATGCTCGGGAAATGAGCCAAAACTCTAGGATTAACGGAACACTAACATCCCCCTGCTTGACCCTGTCACTATTGCCAGACGTTTCATATTGTGCAGGGCGTCCTTATTGTCTGTCCGACCAGCCTGCCTGAAATTGTCCTTGCGTTCCTCGCTGAAACATAGCCGAGAGTCATGACCGCATCACAAAATAAAGCCGGTAGTGCGGAGAGGCACATTTCTTACACCGAAGCATACTCCCCAAGTTAAGCGAAGCCTGCAAATTGAGGGGAAGGTATGTCGTGCATAGATGCGGGGAGGATTGGGGAACTGGAGGGGAGCTGGAAGAAAATGATGATAGTGTGGGGTTTCTCGGCTTAACATCTATCACAACCGTTCATCTTCGCAACTTCGCCTTCCAAAGTTGACACTGCTTTCTGTGGAATCGTCGACTGGAGGCTGAACGAAAACACTTTGCCCACCGTAATCAAGTGATAAATGACACGGCTTCGTTACTGTTGTGCTAAAGGTCACAGAGGAATTGCTCAAGGAAACTATGCTTCCTGAAGACGTGCCTCGATATAGGAGGGTTATACCATCGCGAAGTCGTGGCTCAGAAATATGGGATGATGAGTTCCTAGCTCCAAAACAATCACTGGTCGCAATGACCAACCGGAGAAGCGTACAGAATGCCCCGGGTGGATCGGTTTGGATGTTGCAAATTCTCAGAGGCGGCCTGCGGCTCGGTAAACAAGAGCGGCCCCCGGAGGACTAAATAAGGCTAAGCGGGCTACGGGGGAGTAACGGCTTGGCGATAAGGACCTTCAGGCCCTCGTCCTGCAAAAATTTGCAGCATTCGCACATTCAAAGGATTTGGTAGATGCCGGTTTCCCCCGCGAATCTCAAATGGCACGCCAGCCTTGCCATTTAATGAAAATACACACTGTCATTTCATAAAGATTCCGCCATGTCTAGATATCATACCGAGATGCTTGCCCGGTCGACCCATCGTGCGACCAAAGTGATTAGATTGTGAAGCTACAGAGATACATTCTCAGTACTTCAGGCACATGGCTTTGAGTAATGCCTACATTGAGGCGCTTGCTCTGCCGACAACGGCTTATTTGTTTAGCCTTATGCCAGGGCCCAAGCTCGGTTGTTCCAAAGAGGCAGCAGCGCTCAGCCGACCAAGCCCTATCTTGCACACCCGCTTGGTCCAAGGAGATCTTGGTCAGTTTATCTTATCTAATTGACGTATTTACGGATGCTGGCCAAATCTTTTCGAGGTTTCTTATTGGTGACTAGACGAATCTTTGCGATGATAGCTTAAGAGGAAACTGAATTACTCTCGGCGGTCAAGATCCGCCTTTATCGCTCGTCCCTCCGTTTCTCAAAGTCGACGGTTGTCTATATGTTTCCTCAAGAGATATGATCATACTCCCGACCCTTTTAGTGGTCATACTCACCTCACGGGTGGCTTCCAGGTACACCTACTGGTTCGATAAATCATGTGATCGATTTGCCGAGAAAGTTTTCTTCGGTTTTGGCGACGCACTTTTGTGGGTAAGCTCTCTTACCGGACCACGTCCGGGCGACGTTCAGCGGAGCTTATACATTTTAACCTGGACCAGGCCAGGCGAGCCAGTATACGAATGAGTTTGAGAGACCCTTCACAAGAGCAACACTTTTCTCGTCTTTTCTCTCCAAGGCAAAATCCCCTTTACAACGCGTATGTTGGTGTTGTTAAAGGCAAGTGTTGGTCTGAATATTTCTTACAAGCTCTAATCGTCCGATCAATTCCAGGCGTCCTTGGGGGGTTTGATCCTGATGACGGGCCTGGCTTATCTAATATGATACCGGAGCCCAGCGATTCCCGAAATCGGTCGAATTACCGGATCTATTGCGACAATGACGTACAAGAGCCAACTCTGAATGCACGATGGACACTTAGAGAGGACCCTCCGCAATGCGCTGGTTGCCTCCCCCATTACAGACGGAACAGAGACCGCCCTTCAAGATCCCGTTCATTGCAAGGCGAGACTCAAGAGTGGGAGGATCGAGAGAATGGAATGTTGAGAGCTACAAATCAAACTTGCCAAGACCTAGGGATTTTAATAAAAACGTATACCGTGGCAAACCCTGAGCTTTCCGATGGACAGAACCCTATGAGAGCTACAATTACGGTTTGTTTTCGCTCCGTTGAATGTGTCGGGATAGCTGACTCTAAACCTTTGATGATAGCTGTGTGATGAATTGTTTGAAGATGAAGAGAGGGTACTAAGCCTCGCGCAACTTAACTCTCATGCGGATCTATCTCTATTACAACCTTCCGTTGATGGTGTCTCACCGATTCAACAGTTTTCTGGTGTCGGTTCTTTTATCATCTTACACGAGGTTCGCTGCCAAAGCCATTTCGTCTCTGCCGTTCCGCAAGCTAACCATCTTACACTAGTTATTTCATCTACCGCCGTGGAGTGGTAAGTCACATTCCCCCAAGGCCGCTATGTAGGAAATTTCCTAACTACCGGCTTCTCTCATCAAAACCACCGGATTCTCCCTACCCAGCAGCCTTCTCTTCTCATACGGCCCACAGCTAAGTGTGAAATATACAGTTCACGATCAGGAACTAGCCGGGAACCCTGGCCGTGTAGCTTGGCGGTGGAGAGAGGTGCTACGTCTTCCTTCCCGGCTAAGGCTCGACAACGCAATGAATTACACCTATTTCTGTCTGCTAGCTCGTATCTTGGATAGGGGCTTTCGGCTGCGCAGAGACGATCTTGGAGCAATGGCAGGGAGGTTGATACACAATCGTGGTGTCTTAGAATTGCTCCCAACCATACACTGGCCAGAAGAGAATCATCGAAGACAGCTGCCAAGGTCAGTGGAACTTGACGGTCTGGATACATGTAGCGCGATCAGGTCTACAGTAGGAAGACGGCTCTGTCAGGCATATTTTCGGCCCCAAACCCACCACTTTTCTTGAAAGTCACAATTTCGATTTCAGGAATCGCCTTCGGAAGAATTTCGGCCTCTTTGATTCTGCAGTAGGCGGAGTAGTGGCCCCTGCCACCTTACCAACTTGGACACGGCAGAGTACTTTGTTACAGTGTGCGGACCGACGACCAGGCCTGACATGGCTCAGACTTGGCGCATTTTGGTTATGTAGTCTGAAGAATACACCTGATCGCTCAAAGACCCTCCGTCGCGGTTATTCTCAGAATTGCTAAGTTGGTTCTACTCTTCTTGCTTGTACACCATGAAATTCTCCCCTGGCTTTTTATCTATTCTAATATTAAAGTTACCTTATTCCACTCAGCAAGCCACTTATTGGGTTCATAGATCATGTCGTCGGCGGCTTGAATTTCGAAATGCATTTAAGGGAGCCCGGGATCTGGCGGTGAGAGCGGACCAGGACGTGCAGTTGACGACGGATCCGTGGCGGGAAAACTTATTCGAAGCAATATTTAAGGAAAATTTGGACTTCTCATTGCAAGGGAGGCCGAATGAGAATCCGGCGGTACAGGAAGTCCACCGTATAATGTCCCTTCATTACAGTTCAAACGTGACTCTCTGTATATTAACGTGTGAACTATCAGGCATGATGGTCGCTTTCATGGACATGCAGGAAACCAAGGAGCGAACTGCTGCAAACTACCGATACTATTGTGATAATGATTCACAGACTGGAACGAGGAGTCGATGGCAACTTCGTCGAGACCCTGATCCGGCAGCAAGAGGATATCGTATGCAGCGCGACCGGCCATTCTTTGATAAAAAATATAGATCCACCATACAAAGACTTTGAGGACCCTGCTAATGGGATCGTTATGGGAAGAACTCGTGGCTATGAAGCTCCAGGCATGCAAGCTCACGCATACGTAAAGATTGATCATGATAGCGAGGGTGTGCCTTTAAGAACGACCCCTAATCTGCAGCAGCCCCTCGACAGGCCGACTGTCACCGTACGAAGATTTTATTTCCATAGCCTCGACTCTGCTGCTGTAGTTCCATACTGACAATATTCTATTAGATCTGTGATCGCCAACTTAACTCAGGCCCCATTCATTCATTTGCCGATATTCCCTTCGGACAAGAGTCCTCACCCATAACCATCGACGCCGCTCTGAGCATGACTGCGACGGCGATTCTGCATGCAGTTCGTTCTGCCTCATATTACATAACACTCACTGACCTCTTCTAGTTCCTCCTTTTCCCTCCATTTTATCGTCAGTCTCTCTTTTCACTCTACTTGTCTCACCCTACTGTAATACTAATTGGCAGATATATTCCCTGTTCTCTGTCTATTATCCTCTCCACTGATCTAACGGACTACATGGCCAGGCGAAAATTTACCGTCCCCAGATCCGCGCGCCGAACCGGGCGCTAAAGCCTTGAGCCTACGAGAAGTCGTTAATCTTGGTAAGGAGGAGTCCATCAAGAACGCCGCCAATATCGTCTATTACGCGATACTGAACATGCGCGCTACTCGTGGGTATTTCTGGGACGGTGTCGGAACACCTCCGTATACTTTAAAATCTTAAACTTTGGATCCCTGCCCGCCGATTATGAGAAACTCTTACTGAGCAGAGAAGATGTTCTTGAGAGAAACTTAATGAAAAGATATCTCAACCAAAACCGGCCACTATCCCCTAGAAAATTCCTCCCAGGGCTCCTCTACTAGAAGATCCTAAAGCTCACCTTTGACACCTTTTCGTCTATCAGGATACAGATCAGATCTCGCGGCGAACTTAAAAGGACTGTTGTATGACCACTAAATTAGCCCCACTTACCTTCGTCATGGTTGCCGGACTCAATGCGAGCATCGAATTTCGCGTTGTCGTGCAGATCAATGTTAGCAGCTACTAATCTTGTTCACGCTGTCAAAGTCATTCTAAAATCAATTTTGCGGATGCGTTTCAATTTTTGAAGCAGTAGAGATGCTGTCTTGCGTTCCGAAAGCAGTTTCTTCTTAGTGTTTCACACTTTAGAATGGAATGGGCTGATGCGTATTGGGAATTGAAGGTGGTTTGCTGGCATGAAGCGGCATGAGGCCACCCAGAAAGGGGAGTCGAGGTCGGTCAGTTTCGGTCGTGATAGCAGAAAATTATGATGCTGTATTATCTCGTCCGTGATGCCTTAATCGTCCCACTCATCTAGCGGACGTTAGTAACTTCAAAACAATACCCAAAGGTTCATAATTCATCCTTTGCTCTTTTCAGAATTGTGCAGAATGGGTCAAAGCTCCAAGTCCGTCCATAGAGGTGCTTGGAGAACCCAGAAGTCGGGGACTCGGGATAGGCACGGATCTTGCATCGGTTTCTTCGGGCAGCTCGGGCTTCTTTCGGGGTTCAGTGGAAGAAACTCACATCATGAGAACCGCGGAAAACTAAAACCAGTGGCCCAATTCTCATTTCAAGTTGAGCTATTGATTAAAAATAGCCCGAGACTTTAGTCTTCGAACACCTTAATTCAAGCATCGCTAAAGATGTGTATGAAACGCACTTGTTCAACCTGCAGTAAGGCGCCCCTTTAGACCAGCCTAACAGGATTCACTTCTCACAAAAGAATAGATAAGTCGACATGGTGGGGCTGCGGCATGCATATTCCCACCGTTATGGGCGCTATCGACAAGAGCGAGTGGTGTTCGTGCGTTCCGAAGAAAGTCGTTGATGGGGTGGAATATCCTCCCAAGGCGGGTGAAGGGAAAGCTGCGGAGGGGAAGATGGAGCTCTAAGGCCATCTTCGGTAAGCCTAGGGTGAATGGTCTTTTCTGGTGGCGAACCTCGAGTCTAACGTACGTTCTAGCTATGATCGCTCTTTGTCTACAGAGCTGAACAATCTTAAATTTCAGCTGGCCCTAGGGATCGTCCGCTCTCAGAGATCTAGCCAAATTGGGAGGCTATTCTTTATTTTGAGCCTAGTTCATGTTCAATGTCTTACTGAAATGTCTTACTTAAGACTTGAGCGCTTCTTACATTATGTTGCAATGTCTGGGCTCCGGAGCTACATCAGATTAGTGGAATGTAAGGCTTTCGGGAATTAGACTAGCCACAAAATTCGCTTGAGATCTGACTCTCCACGCTCTTTTCCACGTGGTACATCCACTACACCGCCGGCGGCGGCAAGGATCTAGGCACCTAGCGTCCCTTCGTGAAAGTATAGATCTAACCTCTCTGCCCCATGTCTCTCATAGCTCTCTCTTGCAACCTCTGAACCAATCCATCCCTCCTCTTCAGGCGGTTCCACTCCCCTCTCCACTTACTCCTTCCTCCGCCAGCTCAGCCCATCCCGGGGCATCGACGGCAGCGTCACCTCCATCAAGGGTTCCAGCTACTTCGTCTGGTCCTGCCATCCGGCAAACCCCTCCGTGCAGAGCATCTGCATCAACAAGATGACCGAGCTCGGCTTTCACCGTATCCACGGGCATCATTTCGAGTCCGATGCAATCCTAGAAGATGGTCGGCGCGGCGGTGAATGAGGGACCTGCCGCGCTGTATAATAGCACAGGGGTTCTGGGAAAGTTGGATTCGATGGGAGGTTGAGGATTGAGACGGTTGATAGATTTCGGAGTTGACATATTCGGCGTCGTACTATTAGACGACGAGCTATCAGCTTGGGCTTCTGACGTATGATGGGAGCGGTGATCCCATTCAGGCGAGCTCGTGGAAGAAGAGAGAGCCGGTGTTTAGTACGAGTAGGACGAAGTATAGGACGGCTCATAATGAGTAAGTGTCTGGTTCCCCTTGTTCCTCCTGGATTCCTTCTCTTGGTAGCTCTCAGCCTCAAACTTTCGCTTCCACTGCCTATTCTGTCCCTGGACTACCCCCCTCACAGCAATAGAGCATGACTGACTCCCGCGACAACACTTTCTTCAGCTCTCTCGATGGCAAAGAATCTTGGGTGGTCTGCCATACAACAAGCAACTCGGCTGGAGCTTGCGACAGAAGTCAGTATACTATGGCAAGCAAAGCGAATTGGAGTTCACACGGGAGTCCAAACTTTGGCAAAGTGGCTGTCTTGGGCACTATGCTCCAGGGACCGAGTGGAGAGTAAAGCAGAAGTCAACGGGGAAAAGGAAGGCGACTGGAGCATGAAGGTGGGCCCGCATTGAAAGAAGAGGCTTCTAGAGGGCTATCGATAGTCCAAATCGAGACTTCTTGCTCGGAAAGTATTCTCAATGATGGCGCACCGTGGCTCTGAAGAGAGCGTGAGTTGAGACAAAGTGGTTCAATCGTTGTCCCACCTAACACAAGGGATCCTGTATCGATCGACCACCCAGTATCGCCTTCGCACTCCCTGCCATTCCCTTTCGTCTTCCAATACTTCCCTCGGCACGTCCATCTCTTCAAAGTTAGCTTTCCATCCTGCTTCCGTCAACTCACAATCGACTACATTCTGGTAGATGTCGTAGGATATCTGTCTGTCGGCTCCCATGCCATTGAAAAAGCTCCACCTCGAGTCATCATCGCTTTCGAGTAAGCCGATCATGTTCTCGGAGACAAATGTTCGGAACTCGGAATAGGGCTCAGCAAAAGTGTCGAAGAAAACAACATCGAAGGCAATACCTTGCTCAACAAGACTGGGCAAAACATCCTGCCATCTGCCTTCATGTACTGTGACGCCTTCTTTGTCGTACCAGCCTTCAGTGCGGAGTGTCTCTAAAACATCGGGATGAGCTTCCACAATATGATGCTCGGCAGGTTTGTTAGTGTGGTTCTGAATATATTTGTCGAAGATGCCCATGCCGAAGCCCACATTGAGGAATCGTAGTCCTGGAGCATGTAAAAGGATATTAGCAGTGCGATGCATGATTGACGTCTCCCAGGACATCATCACACCATTGGCATGAGCATCAAGAATCGAAGTTTCGGTAGAAGTCAGCGGACTGGAAAGGTATCGCTGGTTGGACAGCGGGTCCTTCTTCAATGATTCAAAGCCATTGTTGTCGTCAAGAACACCATTCGAGCTATTGACTCGTTTTTGGTCTCTACCCACCTCGGCGTCTTTGGATGCACCCTCCTCGATGAAAGCTGTGCCGTTTGTCGCATCCTCAACGATCTCGTGAGCATCTTCGTCATATTCGTCATCTGTGCTCCCGAGCTCTATGAACCCTTCTTTTTCGGCATCGAGCTTGTTCAGTAACAGTTCGGCCATTGTTCCGGCCTTTACCATCATGTCATACAACTCCCTCCCTTTCTCCCCTAGTCCCCACGCTATACAGCCCGGCGTTCTCTGTTCGAAATCAAGCAAGTTCCATTGAGCGCCATTGCCAAGTAAATATTCCAATGTTTCCTTCGCCGACGAAACATTTGACTTCATGTCGCCATTACCGTAACCTTTGGTTTTGGGGTCCTTCAACGAGGGGTCTGGATCTTCGTTCTCTTTTCCTAAAGCTTCATCATCGTCATCACAAGCTGCTATCGCAGCATGTAAAGGCGTAAATTGGGTGTCTGGGTCTTGTACATTGACAGCGTACGTTCCAATCCTAGTCAATTCTTCCGGCCATGCTGCCACTAATCTCTTAAGCTCCTCGAGGTCGTGATTTGTAGCACCAAGGAGAATCTCTTGGACTTGGGTTTCGAAATTAGATACTTCGAAAGCAGGATCTTCCATCATTATTTGGACTTCAACAAACGGTGAAAGGAAGGTTTATTGGATTTGCCTCATTGAATTATAAAGTGAATTTGACTTCATGTCAAGGTTTGGCCTGCCTCTCCCGTGCTGCCCTCGAATTGCGCAAAATGCCGCTCCATCTGCCGTACCATCAGCTTCACCACTTCTTTGATGAAAATTTCGTATTCGCAAAACAAGACTTACCAATTCCTCATCGGACGACCCCATAGAATGCGATCTATTTGGAGAGATGGCCGTGAGCTTCACGTCTCAGCAAAAATTATTTAGAAAATAGTGCGTTGTACAATACGGGGATTTCAAAGACAGCATGTTCAAGACAGCGGCAACTTCAGAAAATCGCATGATAATTTTTGGACATATTATGCCTCGATCAGATTGGATAGGGAAAAATGCCCGCAGCTAAGCCAGGAATATATGCTTCCACCTTGGGCTTATCTGCAACCACGCGCATTTACGGATCCATCCCAGACCAGCGCGCTCGGCATGTGTACCTTCTGCAAGTCCAAATGCCTCCGCTTCATGTACTGGGTTCCTTGAGGCCTCTTCCTATCCAAGATCTTCTGCAGCACTGTACGGCTACCTGCAAGTCGTAGTGGCTGGACCATCAATTCAATCGAACTGCTGACCTGAAGCCCCCAACGAGCTCACCAAAGCCAGCAATGAACGCCATTTCCCCTTCACTCTGCTCCTTTTCCCTGCCGTAGATAAAGCTTTCTAGACTCCTATCACCAATCAAATCATGCAATGCCTGAGCTCTACTCCCAATTTTGGCTCTCAACACCTCAAGCGTGTCCTGATCGCCATATAGTCCAACAAGGTGCAGGATTGAGTCCCCTGTATCCGTGACAAAGTCAATTTTGGCCCCACGCTCTAGGAGAATGTTGAAAATATTGTTATGCTTGTAAATAATAGCCAATCCGACAGGCGGCAGACCGCTTTCGTCCGGCTCGTCAAAGTTTGCACCATGATCGATCAGGTAGACCACTGAACGATCATGACCAGCCTGTACCGCGAACGCCAGCACGCTGGAGCCTTCGTGGTCGCAGGCGTTGACATGTGCTCCTGCTTCAACCAGCGGTGCAAGAAATTGCTCGGGATCGTTATGGCGCAAGACAGCGACGTGTAGGGGTCTTTCCCAGAGACATGTATTACGAGCATTAGGATCGGCGCCGGCTTCGAGGAGCGGACGGATACATCCCGGAGACCGCGCACTGGCGGCGTAGTGCATGGCTGTGGAGCCGAAGCGGGAGGCGCAGTGGTGTTCGGCTCCATTGTTGAGGAGGGACTTGAGGGCCGAGACGTTGCCGCAGCGACTGGCCCATGACAGGGCCGTATTTCCGTCTGCATCGGTCTCATTGACTTCTCCAACTGATAGATTGTTCAGAACAGAGTCTAAATTGGCGTCCACGAGACCAAGAACGACCTGCTGCAAACGTGTGAGTCTACGGCTTTGGATTTGGTCGTCGCGATTGGCGGTGCCGAAGAGCATCGCTAGCTCTACCGCTTTTGTGTGCTCGACTCTTCTGCATAGAATGCGGTTCCAGGTGAGGTCGACGGCGGTCCTGTTGATGAGGTGAGGGAGTAGTCACAAACATTGATGCTGAAAACTTACAAACCAAGTCGATTGGCCAACATAGGGTTGGCCCCTTCGCACATGAGAAATTTGATCGCTTCAACATGTTCCATATCCACTGCGAACTGGAAGGACTATCAGATCTATTTAGGGCAATGTTGAATCTAACTCACATGTAGCACCGAATAGCCAAAATCGTAAGCGACATCATCCGGTGAAGCAAGGCCTTGTCGAAACATTCGTCTCATACCCACAACGTCACCAGCAGCGGCCAAGTGGAAGATGGGTGCAGTGTCTGGTCGAATATGTGGCATGCGCAACCCTAGGCTTGGAGTTCCTACAGGATCGGATTTCATGAAGGCGTTGATAACCCGCGTTCGGAGCCAGCGAGGGAAGTAGTATGTTACATCAAACGTGAATTGCAGTCTCCCTTGGCAGGTCTTTTCGTTGCAAGGTATGTGAGAATCTCCGGCAGAGCAGCTGAAATTGAGCGATCCTAAGATGCTACTCAGGCCGCCCGAAAGTTGAATCCGGGTTCTCTGGTGGCAGCAGCAGACGCATGGGGTGGTGCAATATTTGTTCTTGATGAGCGGATCCTCGTTGAATGAATACGATGGGGAAGTAACCTTCATGACTCGGACGTATTGTCTTCGTAAGTCATCCGTATTGGAACCTAACTGCTCTGGTTGACTGACAGGGGACATCCGGCCTCCACTCTTGAGTTCGAACAAATGCGCAGACGCAGGCGCAGCGAACACATTCTGCTCGTCCGACCTCCGCTCCAGGAAGCATCTCCATCGTTTACCTGAGACAGTAGCTGTCATCAGACCTGCAGCATTCTCTTCAAAGTATTGGTGAAGTTGCATCTGAGTAGTTACACTGGTCAACGCTAAACATGTAGTCATGCTGGCGTTGATGGAGTGAAATTCTCGGCGCAGAGTCTTCACCTTTGACTCATTCAACAGCCATGCCAGCCTTGCATAGCCAGGCCCTTTGCGTCGCTGTTCCAAATTCTTCACCAGGCACTTATTGACGAGGTCGTCCAGTTCAACGAATCTGGCCTCAGCTTGATTGAGGTATAGGCTCAATGCAGAGATTTGCGGACGCTCCCGTATAGATGGGTCACCAGGAGAGTTTCGTAGTAGCAGTGGGTACTGTTCTATGAGCTGCTGCACCTTCTTAATCTCTGTCAGAAGCTTTCGTAGGGCCTGCACCTCGTCAATGAGCCTATCGATTGACCGCGGAGCCTTAACCAAGGATCGAAGCCGACTGATCCCTTGAACGGCAGCATTAGCAGCGCCGATAAGCGCAACAACACTTGCTACGCTTGAGACAGGATCCATTTCTCAGAAAACGACAAACTCAGTCGGAGAGTATACGAAGTCATCTTTATGGGTGAAAAAGCTCAGTTAGTCTAATATTTGCACTGCCTGTTTCATCGGCTGAGTGCACAGTTAAAGTGGTTTGCCTAAACGAAGGATGGCGCATCAGCGATGGCGCATGCAGGGAGCAAATATAATGATATTTATTGTTGAATCAGCCTTGGATCGCGAGAGGCTGTCTTTCCCATGGCAATGCATGTGCTGCCCAATGGCCTGGCATGTGGCTGGAAAGGCAGCCAAATGCGACTGGCGGACCAGGTTGGAGAAGATGTGAGATTGTGCACAAGTACCGTGCGAGTGCAGTCGGAAGCCACATTTGGTCTAAATCTTTGCCCACCCAGGACTCAGTACGCATGGGACCAAGCTGAAGTTAGCGACTGGTCTGCATTCGCGCCTGTGAGCCTCGCACTGGACGAAATGCTCATGTGGGGCTTTTGCCTTTCCGGGGGCGTTTTTGCTTTTGTCAAAAGCGGCTTCTTTTGAGCCTGCTCCTACCCTGCCATTCCCTTCGGTAAAGCCACCACTTGCTGGGCCTCCAGACTCTTGAAACCCTCGGTCTGTGACGTAGCAAACTAAGCTGCGCTGTGAATGCCTTTGTGTTGGGCTCACGAATTGAAGCTCAAACGGGGTAATTCAACTGTTGTACTGTATTGGGGCGGGACTGTGAGTCCGTGCTGGGTGTCTTCTATCTAGTATGTAGAGCGGAAGGAAACCCGTCTGTAGACTGAGCTGAACGCTGTTGGCTAAGAATCAAGATAACGCAGGTGCATCCATGACACTTTGTATGTTGCGGCATGCTGAAACCCCAGTCTCAAGCACTAGATCACAAATTCAGCTGATCTCGATGCTGTATTTAGGCTCTTGTTGCGCATATGTACTTCTCTTAATCTCCTGTGCAGATAGAATCTTGTTACATACCCTCATTACATAGATTACTTAGGCGAAGTTGCAATCTTAGCATCTGGAAACGCTCACTCAAGCCACATGAATTGTTGCTCGATTAGTAGAGGGGCTCCCCGTAAACAAGCCCCGAAAAAACTTTGTACTTCATGGTAGTGGGTCAAGGGCTCAAAGCTGAGTCAGCTGACCAGATTCCGGTGGTCCAGGTCTAGTGGGTGCATTCGATGTGCCTCAGTTTCGTTAGATTTCCCATGGGAGGCGGACGGCGGACTGCGGACTGACAACCCGGAACTTCTTGCCTGTATTGGTCCGTGTATTTGTCTTAGGGTCCTGATTCATGTTTAGCGGATGCGCTTGAGCGAAACTAAACCCTACTGGCAAATTTAGTACTCGGGGTCTCTTTGGTCTCGTAGAAAGAGACGAGCGTTAGGCGTGCGCTATCCAAATAATTAACTTTAAAATCAACTTCCTTCAGAACTGAGAAGTTTTTGACGAGACTCGTCACAAACGCTTCATTCGGTTTGTCTTGCACAATGGGTCTGAGCGCTGAAGTATTCATACCTTTGCTAGGAACTCCAGAAGGATACAAGGTGTACGTAGAGCAAAAATTGTAATCATCCTTTTTGACCTCTGATACATCCAGCTGGTCGAGTGCTTGCTTGATCACTAAGCCACCGAGACTGTGTGCTAGGTATACGATGGGTATCTATTGAGATTAGACTTATCACAGAAAGAGTGGGAATGTCTCTTACGTCTTGATATCTAATACGTGCGGATTCCAACGACTTTCTGAAACCTGTGGCAATTTCGCTCAGGTACTGCCGACCGTCTGAATCGGGGACAGTAGTGTCGAATCCATAGATAAGGGTTCGGAAGAACGGTTGTTGGCACAGAAGGTCATCAATAAGCCACATGTACTGGCTGTTGGGATCTTTGAATGAACCATATGCACGACCATTGCCAAGACCGGGGAGAGCTATGAGACTACAATGATCAGGGAATAAATGTATAAACCGCTGGCAAAGACTCACTCGACCCATTTTCCCTCGGTTCCCCGAGTATCGGGGTCGTTTAGACTGGTGAAGGCGATGAAATGATAGTCAATGACAAGATAGCTTCCGTGATTGCCTGCTCGCTTCATCTCCCAAGTACCCTCGCATTCAGGTCGCGACACCCCATCTTCGAAGAAGATGGTCGTAGACTCGTCCGGTCGATCATGATAGATCGGTCGATCGTCTCTACACCGCCCTTAGGCTACAGGCTCTCGGCGGCTACGTCGCCAGCGATCATAGATTGGACGGCTGGCGGCTAAAGCCCATCAAGCTCAGAAGTCCATTGTGCTGAATTGTGACAGCTTTCACTTGGGCTCGAGCATAGACCGATGAGATCTTGACCCGTACGAACCTTTGAAGAAAGAGCAACGGCGGATCACTTCTAAGGTAATCGCCCCCGCTAGAGAGCCTTTGGACGTACCTGCCAACTGCGAGCCCGAGTTTGGATGTTATTTTTTATCTCACGGGGATACAGTGGTACCGTTCATAAGATCTCTATGGCACGTCGACTTGTAATTTAGATGTAGAAACTTTGTATAGTCATATTAGCATCGTGTAGCGCCAGTGCAATTCAATGTACAGCGCAGGATTCATTTTTGCACCCAAAGATCCCAACTCTACCAACCGAAAATGGGTATACCCAAAGCGGAGAGAAATTCACCGCAAGCCTTCCTGTTTCCTGGTCAGAACTCGAAGCAGAAATTCAAATCCAAAATTTTTTGTTCTACACAGCCACGGCAGGAGCTGACGGCGCAACGCCTTCCTCCTTTTCAATCTCCCCACCAGCTTCCCTTTCCGCCCAATCACCCCAAAGACCACGCTTGCCACGTATTCGGAGCGGGCCACCAATTGTCTTCTCGCTCTGTTCTACTTTCACAGCGTCCTTCGTCGCCAGCACGAGGACTTCGAAGAACATTTTCGTTGCGTCTTCCTTGGTAGTCTTGCCTTCTGGTAGGAGATCTTGGAACAGGACGTTCGCCTTCTTTGGGCTACTGTCAGCCGCGGTTGCTCCAAAGCGGTCCCTTAAAAGATGGACTGCGTGCTTTGTGCCCAGGGAAATAGGACCGGAGTCTGCAGGATGGACAAGAGGAGCTGCAGTCTCGTCAAACGCGTCGTCGTAATCAAAGCCAGCGCCGATGCCTTCATCTTCACCGTCATGCGAGTGTGGCCGCGGTTCTTCTGGAGACTGAGCTTGGCCGAGATCCTGGGCCCCAGGTAGCTCGATTTCTGTCTGGTTCATCGTAGAGTCTCCGCCAAGGCCGATGCCCTCATCCAGTGGTACTAGATCTTCTTCCTCACCAAGTTCCAGACGCGGTGTCTTTGTTGGGTCATCTTCGCTGAGATCACCAACGCCGCTGTCTCGTTTCCTCTTCAGATCCGCTGCTGGTCTGATGACATCAATTGAGAGAAGGCCACGGAGTTCTGGCGCCCAGTTCTTTGCTCTGCCATCGTTCATAACATTTCTCACAAAATCGCCGTTCTTTTGCATGTTCATCAATGTAAGAAGAAGTGGGTTTCGCGGAAGAAATGTAGCCGGTTTTAGAATCTTTGAGCGGTCTTCCTGTTGTTGTTTGATAATATGGCTTCGAATGACAGTTTCGCTGTCTGGCACGATAAGCTTCCGTTTCTTGCTTCGTTGCGGCTGTCGCTGAACTACTTGTTCTTCAAAATCCTCGGGATTGGCAAAAGTGTGGTCGAGATCGCGTATGACATCCGAACGAGCCTCTGAAAGCGGTGACTGGGAGTCTCTAGTCCTCCTTTCAGGCTGGGGGCCTTCGGCGTCTCTTGGAGGTTCATCTTCACCGAGGTCAACTCCAATACCTGTATCGTCTGGCATCCCAATGGCATTATCAATTGCATCTTGATCGTCGACCGGCCCAGCTATTGGAGCATCGTCCATCGGAACATCATCTCCAAAACCTAGGTCTATCCCTAGCTCATCCGCGTCCAAAATTCTCTCATCGCTGAATAAATCTTCACCAATCGGGCGAGGGGCTGGCGCGTTCATGCCAATCTCAACGCTCATGGTAGTGTCATTGGCAACCGGATCGTCAAATCCAAGATCGAGCTCAACACCAGCATCATCTTCGAGATGTGGCCGTTCTTCGGGTGTAAGTCGCGATTGTTGGGTACTGCTTCCAGGTAATAAGGAGCTGGTCCATTCCGTACCACGTCCGACCGGCGTATTTTCGACATCTGCGAATAGCGGTTGCGAAAACAGATCTCCCATGCCCACGTCAAAGGCTGCAAAGATATCCGCATCAGTCAATTTCTCTTGGATGTTGAGAGCTTCGTTGGTAGGGTTGGTAGTATCGGTTCGATCAATATTGGCCCCCGATTTGAATGTCTAAGAGCTGGTCAGAAAGGTTAAGCGCTATGTTCTTCATGGGTCTTTACCATTCGAACACGTGTATGTTGCTCATTACAGTCATCGAGCAAGTAATTTACTTTCCTCCGGTAGATGCGCACCACACCAAGTAATAATTGACCACTTAATCGGAGGGCCATTGGCGCTTGACCAGGATCAATGATGGTGTTGACACTTTGTTCAATGTCCGACTGGAGAATTTGCGACTTGGTGAGCTTCTTCTCGATGTTGGAGGAGACCCAAACCCGGGCCAGCGCCCCAGTCTTGGTGAGGAGAGTGTCGGCGAAGAACATGATGATGATTTAATAGACGGACGAAGGGCCAGAGTGATGAAAGTAGAGAGCAAGGTTGCGCTGAAAAGCGAAGGGAGGATCGCGGTAGGGGTAGTGTCTGTTTATGTGGGAGTACGCGCTTTGCTATGACAGAGTTCCTGCCAGATCAAATTTAAGAAGGCACAGGATCATCGCGAAGCCAAAAGGAAGGTCCAAAATGTACAATGGATCAGTCGCACCTCGCGAAGCTGATGTAGTGAGATGGCAGGTGAAGAAAGGAGGTTGACAGCAGAGGCGCGTCGAGCAAAGTTGTGGTCGCAGAATTGCGGATGGCTGGAGGCGGGCTTGGCGAGGCTCCCGACCCACCACAAGGCTGCGAGGCTGGCCAGGGGAGGCCCCTGCGTTCGGCACGGGAAAACCTGGACGGAGTCGATGTCGAACGGTTGCTTTTTGGCGAGCGAGATGAAACCAATCTCTGGACCGGCAGCGCTTTGATGACTTGACAAGCGATCCGAACAGATTGCTACAGACCTTTCCTTACTTCCAGGGGCTTGTTGCACCCGTCTTTTTCGAGAAACGCTCGCTCTCTCTCATTTCCCAGATCCCTGCTCGACCTGTCAGTTTGAGGGACAGGTTTCTTTGACCATGCCATGAATCATGTCAAGAGCCTCACCACCTCTACCGCTATATAATGTCCCTTCATCGCCTGATCTCTCCGGGGCCAATGGCGCCCAGTCTACACAACCGCCATCTTCTTCGGTATGCGCAACTTGCATCCACTTCCACTGCTTGTCCAATTCCATAAATAAAGTAACGGATCCCAATTGCTAATGTCTTGCCATCTGCAGTCGATAACATCTACCTTCTCTCGCTTGTCCCCAGAAGAAACCGCCTCTCGACTGTCTACATCTCTCATCCAAGGTCTCTCTGCATCCGAAGCCGAATCTAGGTTGCTTAAGGACGGACCAAATGAGCTTCCACACGAAGAACCGGAACCCCTATGGCTCCGATTTCTTAAGCAGTTCAAAGAAACTCTAATACTTCTCCTCCTAGGCTCGGCAGCTATTTCTTTCTTCATGGGCAATCTCGACGATGCTGTTAGCATCACCCTTGCTGTCACAATTGTCGTCACGGTTGGGTTCGTGCAAGAATACAGATCTGAAAAGTCGCTGGAAGCTCTGAATAAATTGGTTCCGAACCACGCCCATCTGAGGCGAATTGGGACCATTACACCACGCGTAGCACGGCCAACAAGGGAAGAAGACTCCGTTGAGATGGAACCTCTGACAAATGGGTCTGCCTCAGCCGCCGATTCCTCAAGTACCGTCATTGCAAGCAAACTTGTAGTTGGAGACCTGGTTTTCTTCTCCACTGGCGACCGGGTCCCAGCCGACGTTCGTATCACGAAAGCGGCCGACCTTACTCTTGACGAGTCCAATTTGACCGGCGAGAATGAACCTGTTATGAAGATGTCGGACAATCTGACTGGAGGCTACTTCGGCGCTAAGAGCGTGAACTTAAACGAGCCTCCAAAATCGCCAATGTTTGCCTCCCCAGCAGCTGGCACAGTTGGCACAGACGTCAGATTAAATGAGCAGCACAATATTGCCTTTATGGGCACGCTAGTCAGGTCGGGCTATGGACAGGGGATAGTCATCGCGACTGGGGGCAAGACAGAGTTCGGGAGTATTTCGTTATCTCTGCAGGAGATTGAGAGCCCTCGAACCCCGCTACAAGTGTCCATGGATCGCCTAGGAAAAGAACTCAGCTACATGTCATTTGTGGTCATCTTCTTGATCGCTGTAATTGGACTGATACAAGGGCGGAAGCTGCTCGAGATGTTTACAATCGCCGTGTCGCTAGCTGTCGCAGCAATCCCGGAAGGCCTGCCTATTATAGTGACAGTGACTTTGGCTCTAGGAGTCCTACGGATGGCCAAAAGAGGGGCAATCGTTCGCAAATTACCCAGTGTGGAGACGCTAGGATCAGTGAACGTGGTTTGTAGCGATAAAACGGGCACATTGACGCTAAATCATATGACGGTGACAAAGATGTGGCATTTCGACGCGGGTATGCCATTCGATATAGACAAAGAGCTTCTTTCGTCGCCTGGCCCTGCTGTGCAGACAATATTTCGCGTCGGCAATATCGCAAATAATGGAAGGCTTTCGAGCTCTAATCCTAGTGCTCCACCAACGCCAGCATCGGCTGCTATCTTGTCATCCACAAGCGATCGCTCGGCAGGTAGCGTCAAGAGTCGATGGGTTGGTCAGCCGACTGATATTGCTGTGCTCGACTTACTGGACGCATTTGGAGAAGACGATATCCGTGAAAGTGTTGGTACGCGGGTCGCAGAAACTCCATTCAGCTCGGAGCGCAAGTGGATGGGTGTAATCATTGGCAAGGGCCTGAGTGACACCACTAACTTGCACAGCGGTGGCTCTGAAGTCGCTTACATCAAAGGCGCTCTGGAACAAGTACTTAACCGATGTGATACTTACGTCACAAAAGATGGTCGAGAGGTGGTGCTGGATGACGCGCGACGAGCAGAGGCCACAAAGGCCGCAAATTCAATGGCTGAGGAAGGCCTTCGCGTAATTGGATTCGCCAGTGGTCAAGTTTCTAAACGACTAGGCGTACCTAGCCGAACCTCAACCCCAAAACCGCAGCTTGACCGCAGTCATCACCGTCCTGAAAAACTCCGGCATGAAGACGATAACTCCTACAGTGGTCTGGTCTTTGCTGGCATGGTTGGGATGAATGACCCGCCTCGCAAAGATGTCCACCGCTCAATTGCCCGGTTGAGGACTGGCGGCGTTAAGGTCATCATGATCACGGGCGATTCAGAAACCACAGCTGTTGCTATTGCAAAGAAATTGGGAATGCCTATCAACACCACTAATCCAGAAGCTCGACCTGTCCTGCGGGGTGATGAGTTAGATCGAATGACCGAACATGAGCTCTCACAGGCTATCGTAAAGACTGCTATATTTGCGCGAACAAGTCCAGATCACAAGATGAAGATCATTCGAGCCTTGCAAGCTCGTGGAGATGTGGTAGCCATGACGGGCGATGGTGTGAACGACGCCCCAGCTCTCAAAAAGGCAGATATTGGTATTTCGATGGGAGTTTTGGGCACAGATGTCGCCAAAGAAGCAGCAGACATGATTCTCACGGATGACAATTTCTCAACCATACTGCAGGCCATAGAGCAAGGCAAGGGCATTTTTTACAACATTCAAAACTTCATTACTTTTCAGCTTAGTACCAGCGTTGCAGCGTTGTCTTTGGTTCTTATCAGTACCTTTTTCGGCTTCAAGAACCCCTTGAATGCCATGCAAATATTGTGGATAAGTACGCGTCCCGTCTTTCCGTCTGCTTCGCTAAGGAGACCAAACTAACCTCTCCTAGACATTCTTATGGATGGACCGCCTGCCCAATCACTCGGCGTCGAGCCCGTCGATCCTCGCATCATGACGCTTCCCCCTCGGTCTCGCACTGCCCGCGTCCTTACAAAACGTCTCATGCGCCGCGTCGCCACATCCGCGGCTATCATAATGCTTGGCACTATGCTCATCTACGTCCGTGAAATGGCCGATGACATCGACTCGGAAACCTCAAAATCATCGTACTTTTCATCCAGTTCCGGAAGCTCCCATCCCACAATCCTTGGGAAACACAGCAAAATCGTCACTCGGCGAGATACCACTATGACCTTTACGACATTCGTCCTCTTCGACATGTTCAACGCGCTAACGTGCCGCTCGGAATCGAAATCCGTGCTCTTCGGCGAACTACAATTATTCGGTAATAAGATGTTCACGTACGCGGTGGCTGGGTCGTTGGCAGGACAGGCGTGTGTGATTTACCTTCCGTTTCTACAGCGGGTGTTTCAGACGGAGGCACTCGGCTTCACTGATGTGCTAGGGCTCATTGCGATTGCGAGCACGGTGTTCTGGGTAGATGAGATACGGAAACACCTCGCAAGAAGAAAGAGAGGCTTGGGGCTGCCTGGCGGTTATTCTAGAGCGGTGTAGGAAAAGTATTGCTCCTGGGGGAGTAGATGAATACTAAGCCTTTGAAATTCTGACTTGAAGCTTTCTAGATACACTGTACAGAAATTAGACATGTAAAATATTAACTGCGATCAAATTCTTGCGAATACTTTTGTTGATAGCTGTGGTATTTAGAAAGACTGCACCAAAATCTCGCCAGAACGTTGCACCCAAGACCTGCGTTTCCTAAAAGACGCCCCTTTCCCTTCAATAGTAGGTAAGTGGAGCCCTTCCCTCCTATGCCGGCGCTTCAGCAGATAATATGATCAGGATATCAGCACGTCATTCGCAGTTTTGGGGTTCGGGTCAAGCTCAAGAAACGTTCCATTACACGGAAAATGCCAGTCATTGGAGTTTCTCCCTTTTTGCCATGATTTTTTTTCCCTACATGCTGCTCATTTGTTTCCTTGTCGGTGATGCTTTTGCGTAGCGTCAGTGGCGAAAAGGCTTTACCAATTGTGCGCGTAACAATCCTTTTCGGGTAAACGTTGCATGAGTGGTTTTGTTGAAACTTTCCCATCGGCCCAAAAGAACAAAGATCGACACCGATAAGCGCATTGCAGAATATATTGTTTCAACAGATTTTTGCGTGACGACTGGGTCATATTACCAGGCTGACGGTGGGGAGGATCTAGTTCATATGGGGGTAAAGCTGGGGAACGCCTCTTACTTGACGTAAGCTGTTGTAGTTTCGGATGCGTTGTCATGTCGAAACACGCCAATATGTGTTGCTAGGTATTTTTTTGCAGGGCTGTTCACAATACCGGCGATGTCCACATGTCTCCTTTGGGTCCTGTTTCGCGAGGGCACCACAGCGTCTGGTACTGCCACTTCCAGGCTGTGAGACGACGTCGTGTTGGGTACCACCAGTTGCCTGGTGACGAACCGAGAGTCTTCGGGAGAGTAGCACTTGCCGTGCATGAAGACCAGGAGTGAGATGCAGAACGCCATTGAGAAGACGGCGAGCGTCCAGGACACAAGGAAATTGATCGGCCGGTTGTAGGGATGCTTGCGTTTGAACGCTCGGTGTTTGTTGACGACGATCAGGCTAGTCCAGGTATGCGTGAAGACTAGGATGAATTGCAGGGTGCAGAGGGCTATGGCGAAGGGCGTGGGGTGGGAGCAGAGGTAGTGGTGGAGTGCGATGATGAGAAGGGGGGTGGCGGAGAGGACGGCTAGAAAGATGATGAGCATGATGAGATGGAGTACCCAGAAGTAGGCGAAATATAAACGCTAGAATCGTTGCAAGAACGTTAGCGAGTGTGATCGTATGAAGGAAAGGAGCAAGGGAATAACCTACGCGGTGGCGAACAGGAGGAGCCGGGTCCTCAGCGACGACAGTGTCAGAGGAGCTGAATTCCGAGTCAGTTGCATTTGTAATTGATCGTTGTCCGTTTCGTATGGGGCGACCGATTTCCTGTGGAGTTTCTAGTGATACTGAATAGCTTGGTGGCGCATCGGTTATCTGGCTGTTGTAGGAGACGATTGACACCATCGCCTCAGGACCCGGAGTGACAATGCGGACGGATGTTCGCTCTTCAGCTCTTACAGTGCCTGGTGATGCAGGGGCATTCGGATGGTTTTCATGAAGACTCTCGGGTCGGCCTCGAGGTGTGGAAGTCCAGGAATAGGTTCTGGTCGGCTCATTTACACTGACGAGCTCAACGAGGCTATGGCCGTCAGCTTGCTCGATAGCTTGACGAGAATCAGGGTAGGCAGATGTTTGATTTCCGATGAATTCCATGATGTTTATGCGCAGCTAGAAGCACACTTCAAGATAGTAGACAAGGTGCAGAACCTCCAGGCGGAGAGATGCCTGAGCATGCTTTGTACAGAACCAGGTTTAATAGGCCAAAGAATAGCGGATGATGGGGTTAAGAATACGGCGAAGACAGGAAATATATACTTCGGATGAGAATATTGCCATAGGAACACGGAGCCATGTTGAACAATCCGAATGAGCACGCTCAGCTCTTCGTTGGTGAACCATTAAACAAGCACCGCGCTAATTCGGCCCATCGCAGATAGAATCATGGTTCGCCTCGCCTTCTAGGCACGACCAACAATAAAGTTCAAATACAAGCTTGATTTGAATGGTATGCTTTTTTGGAATGGCTAGATATTCGATTGCTGCCTAAGGGAACCTTAGGAGGTCCGGGGGACACTAGATAGTAGTAATAAATTGACCAAGAGGGTAAGGAAATGAATCATTTACATAGAAGCTAAGCGACTCATTGAGTTTTTGGGTCATAAAGGTAGGATTTCAAACCAAACCGTAGAGAAACTAAAAGATGCGTTTGGGATGTTACCGACATTTTTGATGTCTCATAAGAGTTACGCGATCGTACGAAACGTTAAAGATGAAGATGGGAGATACAATCACGCTTCATGAGATATTTAAGCGGCCAATATAATATTCCGTACTCCAGGGATTCAAATGTTCGGGAAATCCTTTGGCGGAAATGTTGGCGCAATAGGATATTGACTAACCAGCCGATCGCTGGCAGATTTTAGAACTTAGGGAGCTTTTGCACGTATAAAGTTGGGCGTGGAGGATCTCCCGCTACCACCCTTTTTTAAACGAGCCACTAAGAGTTAAGCCACAGACTTATTTGCCTCACAAAAGTGTGACCTACGATAATTCTAGTTTCCCTAATCTAACGCACTGTTTAACAATAGTGGATTAATTATGTGTTTTATTTTTAAGCCTTCGCACATCCGGAAATGCACGTAGAGACTGCTAGGTATTGAAGCTGTTAGTGAATTGCATCGCAGTGCAAGTCACCCTCTCGTTCTTGTTTCCTTCACACGTCCTGTCAAACCTGATTTTATTTCCCATCAACCATGCGGCTTCAAACCTGTGCAATTGTTCTCCCATTTTTCTAAAGTCAAACTTGCAAGATGCCGTTAATCGTCCGCCTAGTAGAGCGCGCAGATGTTGTGCAGTGTGTCAATATTCGCGTTGCCAGTCTCGGATCCCTGGTCATTGGTTGCCCACCTCCGTATCCGGGATACGTAGAAGAGCAAGAAGCATCGCTACACAATGATCTCGACAACAGACCCTACATATGCCATCTGAAGGTGACCGATACCGAGAATGAGGGAGAAGTTATCGCGTATGCAAAATGGGAGGTTTACGAGCATGGCCGTCCAGATCTTGAAAGATTGCGTGAACCAATGAAGAAATCCGACAAAGAAGTCGATCAATTCGGGCTCTTGAGGGAGGCTGCACATGCGTATTTCAGTCGTCGTAATGGCGACATGGGAAAGCACCCACACTTGCGTAAGTCAGTGGATCTCTAAAGCTGAGGTGATAAGAAAAAGCAGCACTATCTTTAAGCTAATCTGTTCAATTTATAGTCTTGGCGGTTCTTGTCACAGCCAATTAATACAGGCGAAGAGGCGCTGGTAGCCTTTTGGTCTGATGGGAAATTGAGCTGTCGGAAGCAACAGGTCTTCCTTGCTACCTCCAGGCCTCTGAACAAGGACGGCGTTTGTATAGTCAACATGGCTTTGAAGACGTCGACATGGTTGAATTTAATCTCTTCGATTACAGGTTAGAGGGAGCAGAGAAGATGACTGAAATGCTGAAGAAACCATCCCATGTTTGATACCGCATGCTACACACCCTCTGTGTTCCTAGCTGGCGCTCACCACGACTTCATATTCCTTCAAGACCCAGGTATCGAAAGCAATAGCATCGTGGAAGTTACAACAGGGCCAAAGTACTCCTCTGCTTCCGATTTCTAGATATTCGTATGGTGTTTTCGTTAAAGTTTCTATGTTTTGAAGTACATTGGCATAGGTTCCAAGTTCCTGCTACCTCGAGACGTTCTGACGGCAGCTCTGCATATATGTGGAAGCATTCCAAATGGCCTTAGAATCATCTTACGATGGCCAAGTCAGGATTACGCACATTAGCGGCGTCTATCACACGTGTGGATCCTGCAGGAATCCTCGCACAGCTTGCTGTCCCACCGTGTTGTGCGGTTTGAATGATGTTGAGCTGAATCGTGAATAGACCCTGGTCTATAAGGGAATTTTGGTCTTTAAACTACCAGCTTAAAGCTGTAGCGGTTTCGGGGAGGAAATCTGCATCCGGTGCAGTCGAATACGTGATTCTTCTATGCCCAGGCACCCAACCAGGGATATCCCTTTCCTCACATCTTTGTTCACTGTCAATCTCTGTTTGTTGGTCAAGCTATTGTAAGACGTTTGTGTTCATTCTCTTACTGCTGTCAGCCTTCCTCATGCCGCCACGTGTTTGTCGCGCTCTGGAAGCATGTTTTGGCGCCATAACCGTAACCGACAGCGTGATTTACAGGCATACTATGATGTTCTTCAGGTAGCACACTCCAATCCTGGCCATTTGGGGCTTTGGCGACCTCAGAGTCCCAACCTCCTCCTCCGTACGACGTATAGATGGGATCTCGATATCTACCTTCCTACGAACAGAACATGGGGGCCTATCCGATCTCCCTCGGCGTTATATGTACCGGCTGGAAGATCCCGGTTTGCACCCAGTCTAGGACAATGGCGCGTACCGGCCAGCTGGGTAGAGGGACTCACGCCTCTCCCTAAGACTCGCTCTCAAGGATGTGAGCATCGATTTGATTCTTTCACGCGATACCCGGACGCAAGCGCAAGGGATGACGCAGCTTTTCAAAACATATCAGCCATTACGAGAATGGAAGCGGGACGCTAGGTGGACGTAGGAAACCTTATGATCCGGGTCTTGATCGATTCGGAAATTCTCAAAACGGAGGATTTCAATGTCAATGAGACCTACCGTTGCTGCGGGCGTTCTCTTCGTCCAGGCTTGGCCGAAGAAATGGAGAGTCCTCAAATTGGTAGTCCAACTGGCCTACCTCTCTGCAGCGGAACGGTGCAATACGTGTTTCGCGCGAACATCAACCTCCAGTTCCTCAAAATAGGTTACATCAAAGCAATTCTTTCTGCGAATCGCGTCCTCGCCACAGACTACATAGCAATCGCCCAGCATCTAAGGGAGTCGACCGCGGACGTGACATTCCACGGCCCGTGCGAGACCAACAACGTCAAAGCCGCTACTTTCTCCACACCCATCTAGGGCGGGTCGACTGCGAGGTTGTCTATTGTTATTTGCTTGGACTTCTTGGCGACCTCTGAATTGGTACACCAATGCGCCGGATGCGCGCGGCCTGCCCATGCGCCATGCTGCAACGATTGAGCCGGGCGTAGCTCGCCATCGTAAATGGTAGCATGTCGAGACTGCCGGACAAGTAATCTTCTGCCGGATTGATTTTCAATAGGTAATGAGACTGCATATCCGTGGCAAAGGTCATCTTCATGCTGGATATCTTTTAACAGATCTTGTATTTCGTCTCGTTCCGCATATGCGGCGAAGTGGACAGGTTAAATCAGCACAACAGGTTCGAGAGGCAGGCATAGGAGGCTTATGAATGAAGAGTCACGTGAGCCGAGCGATCTCGGGACCCGAGGGCCCAATCATGCCAAGGTGCCAAGGGTGCCTTATCAGTGGAGACGGACGCTAAGAAGTTAAGCTTTTGGGAGCTAACTTCTTGTGGTAAGACTCCGTATTCCTTATCTTCGACGTTTCTCAACCACTTAGAAGCTCGTCTTTGCGCTGTCGAGATCGAGGCTGGACTTCTCAATGACGGGAAGACGCCAAGAATGGGCGCCTTTCGTGGCGAGTGCTAATCCTGTCATTGTGAGGCGCGCGAAGAATAATCCAAATAGCGCAGGGTCTGGAATTCGAAGGACAAAGCGGCGGCTCTTGGAAAGGGGCCACAGGAGCTGGATTATTGAACATGGCCACCTTCGAGCACCACGGCGGCTTTGGCTGGCCTTCAAAAAGATTCTGGTGAGAGTTCAAGCTTGCGCACGACAGCGCCAGGATACAACGCGATCCTGGACTGCTTCACGTCATTTTCTGGGGTCACGGCCACAGCCAACTGGTTGATCGCTTCACATGAAACACTTCCACGAACGTCACATTCGAGCCCACAGGAGCGGCACGCATGACGTTATATCTGCTGCATGATCTCTTCCATTTGCCGGAGATGGGCACCGAAAGGATGGATGTGCATGGCATGGACCGCGCTTATCTTTTCATAATGCGGTCCTTAGTTTTGGGTCTGATACAGACTTGATCTCGAGGCTGTATCCACTCACGGTCGCCGTGCGCTTTATCTTCAGGCTTGGCATGGAAGTCTACCAGAAAGTGGCGCACCCCATTTTAGAAGTCAAGGAAAGGAGGGGCGGACGCGGGTTTCGATGAGGTTGTCGGGCATCTTCACAGCCTGGAGATGACCCGTCAGGCGTGGCACGGGTACCTGTTTCTCATGAGCTCTCGTAAGCCTGGGAGTGTTTTCTCTGCGTAATCGTAACCAGGGGCCTCGTGGGACGGGCCCGGGGCGACGGCGAGCGAGGATGTTCGCAGAGCGCCTTTGCTTGGCGGCTCTGCCTAGCGTGGGTGCGCGTGTCCGTGGAGCTGGCGGCCTCCACTGCATCACACGCTGAAATTTTTATCCACCTTTTATTCCATGAGCAATTCCAATGACGCCGCCCAATGGGCCCTTTTTTAGGGCCTCCCCCCAAAAGCAATGCCTCCCCCATCATTTGTCGTTCCAGACTCGGCTCTCTCCACCCCTTGTCTCGACTTTCTCCTCGCACCCAAATTGCCAATGCTCATACCCGATTAGCTGAAGCTTGCTCGTCCCGTTCGACTTGGCAGTGGGTACCTTAACGACTGGGGGAACTCTTAACCACCCCTTCTCCCAACTCTCTCTTCTTTCCTCTTTCATCTGCCCGGCGACCACTCGAACGGTGTCGTCTCTGCCATATTTGAGGTGCCTGAACTCCTTGTCCTGCATTTAAGGTAGTCTCGTGCCAAAAAGCTTGGAGCACCTTTTTTGGGTTTTACAGTCACGTGCTCGTGCCTTTCGGACTCTCCTCGGCGGCACTAACCTCTGTACCACCGGGACTTTGTGCAAAGCCGTCTGACATTGAAAAGACGTGTTTTTCGCAGATTCTCGAACAAAAAAGAACTTTCTTTTGGGGGGCCAATTGCGTCTAAAATGTCGGATAAAGGTCGATCTGTCTTCCAGGAGGACTACGCCTCGTACAACTGGACCGGCGCACCAGCCAATTATGACTTGACAACAAATGTATACACGGGCGGTGACTCAAGTATGTCCTACAATTGACGTTCACCTCCAGCATGAAAGCGAGTGAGACATTCGCTAACAACGGGCCCAGATGTCGAAAATGTCAACAAATGGTTCCAATCTGGCGATCAGGCCTACATCATTGTGGCCTCGGCCATGGTCTTGGTCATGGTGCCAGGACTCGGTTTTCTGTACTCTGGCCTCGCACGAAGAAAATCCGCTCTATCCATGATATGGGCCTGTATGGGTTCTATGTCGGTTATTACCTTCCAGTGGTATTTTTGGGGCTATTCTCTTGCCTTCTCCCCAACCGGCTCGAGCGGTTTCATCGGCGATTTGCAACATTTCGGATTGATGCGGACGTTGGCTGACCCGAGTCCTGGGAGCCCGTTGATCCCGAACCTGCTGTATGCATTTTACCAGGTACCAATACCCTTACCAAGCGTGATTTATCAGACCCTAACCAATTCAGATGCAATTCTGCGCCGTGACAGCCGCCATCGTTATGGGTGCTGTTGCCGAGCGTGGCCGGATGCTCCCTGCCATGGTCTTCACTTTCGTCTGGGCCACGCTCGTATACTGTCCCATTGCCTGCTGGGCCTGGAACGCCGGTGGTTGGGGCTACAAGTATGGCGTCATGGACTATGCTGGAGGCGGGCCCGTCGAGATCGGATCCGGAATGTCGGCTCTCGCGTATTCAATGGTTCTCGGACGACGGCAGGAGCGGATGATGCTCAACTTCAGGCCGCATAACGTTTCACTCATTCTGCTCGGGACTGTTTTCCTGTGGTTTGGGTGGTTGGGATTCAACGGCGGGTCTGCATTCGGTGCCAATTTGAGGGCGACCATGGCGTGTTGGAACTCGAACTTGACTGCGACATTTGGAGCGATTACGTGGGTCCTACTCGATTTCCGTCTTGCGAGAAAATGGTCCATGGTCGGCTGGTGCTCGGGTACCATTTCCGGGCTGGTTGCGGCAACTCCTGCATCCGGCTACATCACCCCTTGGGGCAGTGTTGTCCTGGGAATTGTCACTGGCGCTGTCTGCAATTACGCCACCAAGAGTACGAATCTCTCTCCTTCTCCCTCAAGTTTCTGCTAACGCTCTGCCATAGTCAAATACTGGATCAAAATTGACGACAGCATGGACGTCTTCGCTGAGCACGGCGTCGCCGGCATGCTCGGTCTCATGGCGAATGCGCTCTTTGGTGCCGACTACATCGTTGGCCTTGACGGCGTCAACACGGGCGCCACCAACCCCACCACTGGCACCGGCATCGGTGGTTGGGTTATCCACAACTACCGCCAATTCTACATCCAGCTGGCCTACGTCGTGGCCGCCACGGGCTACGCCTTCGTCATGTCCGCGATCCTTGCTTACCTGATCAACTTCATCCCCGGCCTGCATCTGCGCGCGTCCGAGGAGGCGGAGCTGCTGGGCATGGACGACGACCAGCTGGGCGAGTTCGCGTACGACTACGTCGAGGTGCGGAGGGACTACCTCGCATGGACGCCGAACCGGGACAAGACGGTAGACGGGACGGAGGATCACGGCGTCGGGCAGAAGGAGAGACACGGCATTCCGGAGCACGGCGCGATGCTGGAGGGGAAGAACCCGGACAGCGAGACGAGCGGGAGCAATGGGGACGCGCATACCGGTGTCGCAGGGGATAGACACGCGATGGCGGCGGAAAGGCATGACGAGGAGAAGCACTATCGGGAGTAAAAGAGATGGGGGATTTGATTGGGTTGGATATAAAGGAGAAGTGTATCTTCGATGCGTACGGAGATCCACTGATCAGTTTGGGTAGATATTCGTCTTTCTGTCTGTCTCTACAGCCAGGACGTGGGGATTTTTTCCGACCGCGTCGTGCGAGGCAGTCGAGAATCACTTCGCCTACATTTAGTTGCCATATATCTTCTTCGTTCTGGATATCCACCTAGTCTCTTCCAGCGCTATTCTATCCAATAGAGCGTGATTATTGTCTTCTTGCAAACCCCTCACCAGATCCAAACCCCTCTCTCTCCCCTTTTCCAACCAAGTGACCCTTTCTGTTTCGCAGAAAACGAACCACGCCCCTTTTAAACCCTCCCGTGAATCGTGATCAACGGTTGCTCATACGTAACCAATTATACGAAAAGTCCCAAGGCAAAGCGAAAAGGCAACCGCTCACTCAGCTCAAACCACTTTGGCCTACCTGTCTAGAGTAAGCATGTACTACCACCACCACTACCCGCTTTGGGGTAGACTTTACGATTTCTCATCCTAAGTTATACATCTCCTTAATTCCAAATCTCTTGAAACTTTCATCCCATCCCACCCCATCCGTCGTAATATGGTGTGTGTGCATAAATAACAAAGCATAATACAATGTACAAGGTTGCATAAAATCTCTAAGCGTCAGAGTTTGGCGCGGTGGTCGTACAACACCATCTTCTCGCCGCTTTAACAACCACCCCTTTTGTATTATGCGAGCAGATACCATCATAACCTGAACCGGCAGACCTCGATCCGAAACCAGACCAAGACCCGAAATCCTTGCCTGTCAACGGCCTATCCAATAAGTTTAATTTGATGTCTGTGTGCTGAAGGCCAGTTTTTGTATATCTTTTATCAGGTCTCCCGATCGAAAATGTCTACACGCCTTCCTCTGTAAGGAAAGAAGAGGAGCAGAGTCAGTCACGTGCAGCGTCGCCCGGACGGGTCACGTGATAGGCTGGAAAAGAACGGGAGAGGGAAGAGGGAAGAGTGGGGACGCGGATACACGGCTTGAGCTATGGGGGCTTTTGGAAGGTAGCGGCGAGATAGTTGCGAAGTGTGTGTTTATGTTGATAATATATCATACCGCTACGTTGTCGGTGTTGAAGGGAGCGTTATGGGCCAGGGCAGGGGTATTCCAGCGGTGAAAAATTTCTTTTTTTTATTTTGGGGAGTTTTTGTTTCGGGAATTGATACGGGACGGGTAGAGAGGCGAGGAAAGGGAAGGCAAGGGACTCGAGAGAGGGAGAGCTGAAACAGACTAGAAAAGAGATGTGCGCGCGTGTGTGTGCTCTGACATACGAGACGACGAATGGTGAAGAGTAAAAATGTCATTTTGTTGAGACAAATACCGCATTGGCCCACATCGCCAATACGGTCGACCTTTGAGCATAGTAGCATGCGGTTCAACACATTTCATTATCGATCTCTGTGGATGGGGCGGGTCTATACTCTGTCAGTCAGCCACGGCAAGCTGGCATGCAGTAGGGGGGGTTTTTTCGGGGCTTATTCAAGTCCGAGGGGAAAGGTGGCTTTTTGTGCACAGAAAATGGAAAATGGCCCACATACAATATGATGCCCTGCTGCTGGTAAAGGGAAAATGATCCGCGTGAGACGGGGTGAGGCAGTCGAAGATGCTAGACAGGCCTTTGAAGGTTTGCCACCGAGCGGTGTGCCAGTTCCTTGCATGTAATAACGAGAACCGAGATGTTGAGTACTTGGTAAACGCTGAGGGTGTGGCAACGGATGAGCGACTTTCTTTTGGTCTCGCGAATGCCATGAGACATTTAGAGAGTTTACATTTATCCAGTGTGGAACTAGGAGTGCGGCTGCTGGAGGTAATGATTCATAGTGAGCCAAGGGGATGAGGACACGTGGATCATTGCTCTTGCATTTGCTTCCACACAAGCTCGACGAGATGTCGAGCCATTCGCGAAATGATTTGAGCTGAGATTAGGACAGGGATATGTTTCAAAGTTTTGCTGTTGTGTCTTCACATCGAGGTGGGGGTATCGACGACTGCGTCGGCTTGTGAAAGGCTAGAGCCTTGTTATTGTAGAGTATCTCATCATAACCAGTCTTGACTCCCTTGCTATGTCAGAATACAATACGTCGAAAGATATGTAGAACACGAGGATACTGCTATTACAATATTTGACATATTGTAGAACAAAGAACGGTGCGTAATCATGAAGCGTTGTATAAAAAGTTGTTTTGATTCAACGAGTGTTACCATGGAGTGTCATGGAAGAAGGTTACGGACACCATCACACATCCGAAAGATGTTTGTTGCCCATCAACTTCACCGATCATCCTCCAACTCTATCCAGCGATAAGACGACATTACCACCACAAAATGCCACGCATTAAACTTCGCCCTGTATAATGTTGAACCTGATGTGTAGTTCATCTTTCATGAAATCATGTCAAGATGACCACCTTCGCTGTTGAAATGAGGCGAGGAATTGTTGTTAATGATGCCTTTCGTTCACCAGACACTGCCATCACAGCAGCAGCATCAGCATGAGCGTAAAAGTTAGACCAAGAGCCGGTAGATCGGTGCATCAGGAGGGTCTTTTTTCTTGCCTCCTTCGCGCTGGTCAGAATCCTTCTGCGACTGGGCCCCCTTTCCCTGTTGCGTATCTTTTGAAGTCCCCTTTGAATTCTCCTTAGACGCACCGTTGGCGGAGGTCGAGCCTGGACCTTCTGTAGGCTTTTGGCTCGATTTGGACTTAGGCATCTTGGTTATGATGGTACTTGTCGCGTTATCAGAAAGATGATTCAGCACTGCTCGTTTCACTGTATGGTCGCCGTGCTGTTGTTTGACGTTGGGTTTCTGCTGAGGATTCGAGTATTTGATATGGAAGATTAAAAGAATAAAGCTCAGGAGGTTCAAAGTACGAGAACAGGATCGTACATCACGACTTAAATATTGAGAAACTCCCGTGCCATCTTCATGGGCCCATTTATCATTGAATATCACAGGATTGTCAGGCTCACAGAATCATTGCCTCATGCATTTGTGTCTTCGCTCTTTGTTGAAATTGATAGGAGATGCTGACGAAGATACAGATCGTTGGAGGTGTTCAGATGAGCAAGCTAGGCAAACTCGCTGAAAGGGCCAAGACTTCAAGACAAGTCCGAAAGCATTTCTCGATTTGACGCCGACGTTGCAAAATCGTAGCCGCGATCCGAGCTTGCAACATGTTGTATGCCGTTTTTTCCGATGTAGGCGGTGCAGAGCAAAGTACAGTAGTGGCAATTTGTTCGAAAATGGGTAGAAACGGTCATGTCGTCCAAAGGGATCGGTTTTGCGGCTGGTAGCCGAGCTAGGAACAGCAAGATTATACGCCGTCGTATAATTGCGGCTGCGATGGTGCACTGACAACCAAGACGGAAGGTGAATTGTGGCAAGTTTAGTCCAGAGGGCCGACGACAGCAGCCGAAGTCCGAGCTTCTTCCCCCCCTGCAAAGTGACGGCTTTGGGGAAGAGGCTTTGGACAGGCAACTCCGAACAAGCGGCTCCGCCGCTGTGGATGTCAAATCGGAGAGCCTGCCGAGCGAATTATAATGCACCCGATCCACGTATTTGCCATTGATTTGCAGGGTAGTGCCGGATAGCGTTTTGCAGCACGTGGTCAGCCGGGGTCAGCCTGAAGCAATGTTGGACAAAAGGGCCAAATGTGGCCGCATAATGGGCGTCTGTGATCGGAACTAATCCTAAAAAACGATTAAGGATCTATTGTAAGATCGGGATGAATTGCTTTCCAGGATGAGATGGCACCAACTGGAGCGGATAGAGTGCGCAAGCGTGACTTAAGTGATGGAACAATAGCGTATCTGGAGTGAGGATAGCTCAGATTCTTAAAACCCTCGCCTTGTTTTAGTAGTTATGGCCCTTCTCCAGATCTTTGAATCAAGAATGTGAAAGAAGTGGTGGCAATAACGAGGGCACGAATGAAGAAACGTTGGTTCCGAAAGCAGCGGATAATGATCTGCAAATGATCCTTATTTGCAACAAGTTTGAAGTCTGCTGAAACAGTGTAACTCATCCGTTTTCGGTGAAATGTCAACATTTGTAGCGTACAATAGTAAACTGCCGAAGGTCTAGGCCCACGTAATCCCTTGGTACAGGATCTAGTAGCATTACAGAGGAGGCTTTCTTACCGTTGCTTAGAAATATAGATTCTAAGGCAATGAAGCCGTTGAAAGACTAGCAATGGTATTTGGACAATGAACCGTAATTTCGGGCACCGATAGCCTGTATCAAGTGTTGTAAACCGAAGACATACGCAAACGCTTTCAGCCTTGTAAGAAGCTTAGGGCGAACAATAGTAATAACCTCTAGAGCACGTCAGCGGAAAAAATGAGCAGGGATAGGATGCGGAGTCAACATAGTGCATATGGCTGCTCGCTTTGCTTGCGCGGGAATACGCCTACCTGCATCCTTTGGCTGATTTCCACAGTCTTTAGGTAATCATCAATAGCTTCACAAAATCTGCGCCAAGGAGGTGGATGATCGAGTGCAGAATGGGAGTTTGAAGATGCCTTGCATTCAACAACACGCCTTAGCGTTCCCCGGACGAGGCAGCCACTTGGCGCACTCCGAGATAAGTATCGACGTGGCTAGGGGTTCCAAATCATCCATGCCAAAAGGGAATTGGGGCCAAGTTGTCAGCCACTCTAGTAGATCTAATGGCATTTCATTGATCTTCCTCGACGTCGACTTGCCAGAGCTAGTGGCGTGACTGTGCAGAAGCATATCGGCAAGACGTTGGTTAATCCTGCGAGGCGCAACGGTATGGCAAAGCTTGAACTTGAAGCTTTTTTTAAGCATCGACGAGCTAGCTGGGAGCTAGGCCATCATCTTCTCATCGAATCCCACGCGATTGGATGCTGCTGCGGGTCCCTTTTTTGTAACATCCCAAGACACCAATTATTAAGCCCTGAGAAGCATGGATAAGGTTAAATAGAGTCGAAGGACATCAGCCGCGGGTACTAGATCACTTTGAGCATACAGCTCGGCGCTAAGAAGACAAAATCGGACCTAAAAAACGATCTTCGTCCAGGGTTTGGTGACCACTAACGTGACAAGAGGCGAAAGGATTCCGGACGGCGGCTTTGGCTCTCAGTCAGCATCGGTCTTGGCGCTCTAGTACCGAACTCGTTGGCTAGTAAAGCATGAAACGCGACAAGTATGCCTTTCACTCCTGTCGGTTGGATCCACTCTGCAAGAAAAGGGAAAACAGGCGTTACATTGGGTCCTCTTGTCCTAGAAAAGCCCCAGAGATCCCCTTACCGGTCCCAACCGTCCGGCTCCAACGCTAAGATCTTATCCATCCTGGATCTAAGTAAAGTTCGGGCAATGGTGTAGAGCCCCGAAAGCGGAAAACGATTACTCGAAAAGTGCTCCCCCGATTCTTTACACAACAGAAGTCATGTTCCAACAGGCCTCAAAGTGATCTCGGATTAGTAACGATGTGCGAGAGGGAGCATCGTCCAACACACCGCCCTGTTCTTGGCAAGTAGTCCATAACAACCTTCACGCAAACGTCTGCCAATTCTTCCTTCGCCTCGAACTTTTCGGCCTCATATATGGACCCTAGTTCCTTCGGTTCTGTCATGATGCAGTAAATTATCGGTACAAGCAACCGATTGCGTATACGGTTCAAAGTCCCAGGGAGCCCTAAAAATTCGCCGTTAAGTCTCATCGCCCTTTCTCTTCGCTAAAATGTCGCCTGGAGATCATTGATTGATTTCCGCCAGACCCCACATCTGTGAGACAGAAGATACCTTCTCGGGAAGCTGTTGCCTATATTGAGGGTTTACCGCACCACACTTCCCCGGTGTCCCACGGGTGTCAAACCGGTGTTCAACCTTGTCTGATTCGTGGCGTCTGCTGAATACAGTTGCGACGTGTTTCTCCGGATTTGGCCGAACATATACATTATTGTTTCACGAATTTCTTTTGCCTCGCACCGACTTGACCTCTTGCGCATGAAAATTAGACAAGCCTGGGAACTTCGCATTATGGCGTCGAGATACCGTGGTGTGCCTTCTAAGGCTTGCGCAAACTGCAGAACGAGACGAATCAAGGTGAGTCGTCAACCCGCATCTGCGCCCAGGAAATCTACACATAAACGGTCGTCAAGGCCTACGCATTCCCTGTCACGATGATGTATGATGCCCATATCATTCAAGAGCGCCTTTTCACACTCATTGACGGGCATGAAAGCCGGTGATAACACTCGACAATTACATTTTGGCTAACACTACTATTCAAGTGTGACAAACAGCGTCCACTATGCGGTCAATGCAAACGCTCCGGGCGAATATGCGCTGGCTATCGCGACCCGCTTACTGTCGGATTTCTGGATCAGAGCAGGGAAACAGTTCTCAAAACGTTGAAATGTCAGGGAAAATCTGCCACCGACTCACGAAATGGCCTTGGAACTCGAGATAATTCGAAATTGAGGAGCCAACAACAGACGACTTCCGGTGGACTAGATGATATGGGTATGCTCTATGCATGCATTTAAAAAGCAAATAAACGCGTGCTGATATGACTGCATATACAGGTTTATCCCCATTACTTTATACGCCATACGAAATTCAAGCAGTGTATTTCTTTTTCCATAATTTCGTCCACGAAGGCACTGCCGGAAAGAGCGTATACTGGTACCTTCCGTCAATGTATAGCAATAATACGACAAGCGCCCCTCTCTCTGTAGCAGTGGCAGCCGTTGGTCTTGCAGGCCTTGCGAAGATAAGGAGGGATTCGCAGTTGGCTATCGCAGCAGCCAAGAGATATAGCGCGGCCGTGAGATCGATTAGAGATGTTCTATGTTCACCGGATGCCTGCGCCGATGAAACAACGGTTACTGTGGAGTTACTTGGGTTATATGAGGTGCTCCACATTCCATTTAGACATTTGATGTAAGTGGCTGACCTCTATCAGATCTTCGCTTGTGATGGTTCGCCGGGCTTGAGATCCTGGGTAGAGCATATGCGTGGCGCAATCGCACTCCTAGAATTTCGAGGCAGAAAACAGTTCGATACCGAGCTCGGCTGTCATGCATTTCTCCAATTATATCGTCAAATTGTTCGTTGCCTGTCCCAACCACCACGACAGTGCTAAAACTTACATAGGGAAAATTATGCCTTCAGACATTATGTCGAGTCCCTCCGATAATCCTCGAACTAGCTGAGCTGTGCCGCAACCACTGCAACGGAGAGATTGAGTTTGCTTTTACGTTTCATTCTATTACTGCGGAAGTCGCGGCCCTATGGGCAGATATACGCGAAGCACATGAAGGAGGGTCCTCTCATTCACTTGGTCCACGTGACTGGGTTTTACGTGCTAGGATTCTCGTCCGCAAGCTGAAATCATGGTACGCCACACTACCGCCAGACTGCTTCCCAACAGAGACAACTCTCGAAAACCCTACTCCCGGTTTCCACTCCACGACATATCATACCTACACCGACCTCTGGACCGCGGGCTGCATGAGTTTCTACCATGTCGTCTGCCTCCTTGTCCACGAAACCATACTCAAACAGCTCGTAGTTGAAAATGGATTTACCTCGCTCGATGGCCTGGCCTTAGCATCGGAGAACGACGAGTCCGACATTTCTAAAGAAGACAGGGACATCATCGCTGCCTCAAAAAGTCACATGCTTGAAATCATCAACGACGTCTGCGCAAGCCTACCATTCATGCTAGGCTACCATTGTAAAAACGGTTCCCGATCTTCACAATATGATTCGACGGCTTTGTCCGCGTACGGTGGCAATGCAGTGGTCTGCCCTATCTACATCTCGGCGTCGATGCCCTTCTGTCCGCCGGACACGTGGGCGTACCTTGCAGGCCGGTTGCAGCTCATCGGGACCGAGCTAGGCATTGGTCAAGCTTTGACTTTGGTTTCTTTCCTGCATCAGCTAAGGGGACAAGATTGGAACTGGATGAGGGATGATTTAGACTAGGTGACTTAAATCACGCATAGCGTGCGGTTGAATAGTTACAGTACTGCATCTGAGAGGTAGCTAGGCATTTCGCGGCCTGGATAATCTTTCCACAGCTAAGTGCATGGGCAGAAGGTTAAACATTGTGGCGTCCTGATCAGGAGTGATGTGATCCTTAGAGCGGCGTAGATGCTCCGCCGCACTTGCAATTCCATTTCTAACTATGTGGCTATGAGAGCCTTATGACTGAACCCTCGATACAAGCAATCGAGAGCGGGGGCGGTTCACAGCTCCCTCGAGCTGTGAGGAATCACTCCCGAATCTCAAAATCTGCTATCTTCTGTAGAATGATGCTCTGGAGGCCGTCGAGCCGTTTTCATGATAACTGATATCTGTGAGACACATTTATTCCTTTCCCAAGCTGTTGCTTATGTCGAGGGTTTACTGGTGCGAGCTCACTCCTCCCCTCTCGAAGCAGTCTAGCGCGGGTAGCTGTGATAAATCCGCCTCGGCCTCGGTCCTACCGCCACCTCCGAGCAAAGCCGGCCGAGCCTGCAGTCCTTAAAAACGCGTCTGCCACGCAATCGACGCCTTGGGTACGGGCCCGGGAACTCGTGCTTTGCACGGTTTAGGAGATATTTGTGAAATTTGTTAAGAGGTTTCTAGGGATCCGTGATGCGGCTTCGGGTCCGAGAAATAGGCCTCCAAAATTTTGGAAAGTATTTTAGAGACGACGTATTGTTGCGAGAAAACGCTTCGGTTTTCAGACACGTCCGGTAGACTACCTCGCGCAAGTGACCGTTGCAGTACAAATTGCTGCGGGTTCGCCGATTTCCTTGTTCCCAGTCCAGAACTCTTGAACACTTGGATCCACTTCCCTAATCCTTTCGACCTCTCCCCACCAATTTTTCTGTTCTACCACGCTCGGTATATATCATTGCCAGTATGGGCCTCGTCAAAAAGGCCATAATCCTCGGCGCTGGCTACTATGCGTACAAGAAGCTGAAGCAGTAGGTTTCCTCTCCTTGTCTGTCATCCTTCCGCTCGCTGATCCCGACACAGATCCAAAGAACGACAGCAGCAGCAAGGCCCTAGCGCTCGCTCTCAGCGGGAAATGCATGGTCCGAGCATGCCCCCTCAATATCCTGACCAGCAGCCAGATTCCGGGAAGCCTGCTCCGTACAACCGCGCACAAGACAAGGTGGCTATGGCTGAGTATGTCGAGACGAAGCGCAGGAGCTGGGAGCCGCCAGCGTATGGACGAGACGGATACCAGCCGCGGCTTTCACATGATGTTGACTGGAAGTAAGACGAACGAGCGTTCATTTAGACGGAGACTGGTCGAGGAAAAGGCTGAAATTCGGCATTCAAAGAAGCGTTAGCTTTGTTGGGGAGACCAGGCTCACAGTGGGTCACTCTCCATTATGTACCAATATATCATGATGTACTGTCGTGTATCGTCGTGTCGATGTGTTGCTTGCCTTCTGCATGATCGAGTAGATCAGTATTCTCGGACTTGACACCAATGCTTTCCACGCCTGGAAAAGCCAGGCAAATTCGTCCCGGCGTAGTGCTCTAATGCCGGGAAGCGATTATTCATGCTTTTCATTGATTGGTGAGGATTTGCGATCCACAAGCCCCTGGTCGGACTTATAGAGAGTACAATGTGATCCACGGATGAATGAAGGCGGGAGATCGCGTGTCTCGCACTCTTGATGCATGAGCAGCACCTGCGTAGATGTATATTCATTCAATCTCCTTCACCATAGCTCTGGCCCGAAGCCGCTCATCGTTGGTTAATTTTTCAGCGATGTCCTGGCCTTGACTTTGTTGGACTTCATCCCATTCGTCGGGCTCCATGTTCATTATCATGCAGATCTGAGTACACTTCGCAAAGCTCTCTCTCAGGCCATATTTCCTTCCTTGAACAACGATATGAATTATGCTGTTTACATCACGCTCGAGTCTAACGGCGCCAGCCTCATTAACACGGCCGTGATATCCCCACAGCCGTTTCTCGATCATCTTGCTTAGATATGTGACAATCATGGAGAGCAATTGATCGAATGTCGTAATCGTCATAATTCTCGCGATTGGGCGCGTTAAGGCGTCCCAGCCTTGTCGGAATCTTTTGCCAACAATTTCGTCTTCGTCCTCATCTCTCTCTCCATCACGGGCTAATTCAGCCAGCTCTTCTTCCGCGGCTTGATAGTCAATGTCTCGGAATGCATCCATAAGCATTGGCCGCAGTCGTGGCTTCATCGCATTCTCAAATATCACTTGTATCCCGTCGCCAAGAAGCTCGGACGATTTAGAGACAAATGTCAAGGACAACGATCTGAGGGCCGCAGCGACAGCCGTTGCATCTTCTCCCAATGGAAACCTGAGGTGGAGCACGGTGGTCGCCTCCAAATCATCTTCAGCATCATCCGACACCGGTGCTCGTTCAACTTGAGACTCAAGGATGCGTTTCACGTAGTCCATGGCGATGTCGAGGTCATTGACTAGTACAATGAATGCAATCATAAGGTGCTCGGGCGGCAAAGCTCCTTTTATGGCTGCCCTTGGGTAGACTTCATCCCGCATCTTTCTCTGGATCATGCCGATGAAGTCTGATCCCATAACCCGACCAAGGGTTGGAACAACATTGTTTACTACGTCCCTTTGTGATGTCTCAAGCGATTGTTGCAGCACTTTGTTGAAAATATACATTATGTCGTCGACTGCGGAAGTGATGTGTGGCGGATTGGAACCCAGCGGCTTGTTTGGATTAAGCGAAAGATCAGGAGGCTGCTCGTCAAGCTGAAAAGCCTTCTCGACAGAACGGCGGAAGAAGAAGGTTGTCATTGAATTAAACGGGGTTATCAATCGGTCATTCACTTTCCTCAGAAGACTTGATTTTTGAAGGAACGGCGGCAGGGTTGAAGCCAGTTGCTCTGCGAGATTGCCGGAAAGCGTCTGCTTGCATTTTTCGCTCATGAATCGGAAATATAGAGACCAGCGTCCTAGCATCAACGTCATTTCATTCAAGAGGGCATCAATCTCTTTCATGTCAACACCCTCGTCTTCACTCGTCCTTCCTACAAAATTCGCTGGAGAGTTTGACCGAGGAGTACCTGGGTTCCCTCGCTGTGTTGGCAAAAAACTTTGCACCAAGAAAGTAAATGCATAGGATCTGATGTCCGTCAGCTTCCGATCTAAATTCCTTTCGTCTGCCCAGGTATCAAGAATGATGCCCCCCTGGACATCGGCCTCGACTTGTAGTCTTTCGATGACCTTGATCATGCTTCCAGGGCCATAGTGCCGTTCTACAAGACTTCCATGACCGTCAATGATCTGCGCAATATGTTCAAATAATTTTGTCAATGTGTTCCCATAAAAGAATCCATCTTTGCTTTGGTTGCCTCCAGTGCCAGCGTTGAGGTTTGACCTGGCCCTTTGAGCAATCCCTTGACAGACATAGCGGCCATAGACGTCCAATCCGATGTCCGATTTGCCAATAAGAGGGAAAAGCTTGAAAAATCGAGTGATCTTCGCACCATCACCCTCTTTCACCGCCTTATCAAATTCTCTCAGGAACAGAGCACAGAGCGATTCTGAGGCATTGGTCAAAGTCACGCGTGGTATGTCCGGTACATCTGCGGTTGGAACCATCCTGGCGGCAAAAGGCCCGTCGACTACTTCTAGCGGGATTTTTGAGGCGCGGTTAATGTAGCTCGCAGCGGTCTCCCAGTCCTGCGGGCCTCCCATCGAGCCGGTCACGCCGAGAATGCACGTTTTGAGCTCCGAAACCTGCTCGACCACCTCAAGTGTGGCTTTGACTCTGGACTGCTGCAAATCAAGCTTGTGGACAGAACTGGATATCCGGCCTGCAGTGGCGGCAGCATCCGACAGCATGCCTCCGCTTAGGGATCTTGTTTTTGATGTTTGCGCGCTGAGACCTGCTCTAAGAACATCGAGTCTTCCAAATTCCCTATCAAAATCCTTTTGAGAACTCACAAGAGCGTCTAGCCGTGCTGTCACGGTGGCTTCTTGCTTGCGTAGCTGGACAAGCGTCGCCCTAATCGCCGTCGCGGAAGATGCATTGAGGATGTCACTGGAGTCACCGTTGGATAGATGATCGTGGCTCAGGGTTCCATTAGCCTGGCCTGTCCCGTATGTGTCCAGATCTGACATGCTCCTCAAAATGCACGGAGGAAAGCCAGACAGATGCTCCGTTTTGATTTGCTCGGGGATCTACCAACTGTTTACAAGAGGGCGGAAAATTTCCGCTTGGCAAATCATGACGCATCTCAGCCTTGACCTATCTTTCAAGTGACGGACACTTAAGCCTAAGGAAATCCTGAGTCAGTTTCGTGGCCCTTGAGTCACGCGAGTATGGACATCTGAAGTTCCTCTTGCTCATTTACGCCAAGAATCTTGTGTATATAAGTTCGAAGACCATTTGCGGCAACAGCAAGCCTCCACAACGCTTCGTTCTATTGACTATTCAGTGTTTGTCAAAAAGTTGAATCTCTTCTACACTAATTGCCAAGCCAAAAATTGGTCAACTAAATCAAAATTCTCAAGATAGGTCGGCAGCATAGGCAAAGACACCAGGCCGCAAGGGACAGGCGGCCCCGAGGCAGAATGGGCAATGAGAGTTCTACACCAGTTGATGAATCAGTCCCACCTCAAACTCTCGACAGTCGCACATTGGAAGGAGTTGCAAGGTACATTAAGAGCCACGATGTGAGCAATATTGTCGTGATGGTAGGCGCAGGCATCTCAACGAGCGCGGGTATCCCAGACTTTCGAAGTCCAGATACTGGTCTCTATGCTAATCTGGCACGCCTCAATCTCCCATACGCCGAAGCTGTCTTTGATATAAACTATTTTCGTCGGAATCCCCTGCCCTTCTACACTCTCGCGCATGAGCTTTATCCCGGCAAATTTCGCCCAACCATTACCCACTCCTTTATTAAGATGCTTTACGATCGAAGACTCTTGAAGAAGCTTTTCACGCAAAACATTGACTGTCTTGAAAGGGAAGCAGGCATCCCCGCAGAGAAGATTATCGAAGCACACGGATCGTTCGCTACTCAGAGATGTATCGAGTGTAAGACCGAGTATCCTGATGATTTAATGAGGAGGGCTATTGCCGCCAAAGATGTTCCACACTGCCGGAGGAAGGAGTGCGATGGGTTGGTCAAGCCCGACATTGTCTTCTTTGGCGAGGCTCTTCCTGAAGCCTTTCATCGCGATCGAACGCTCCCCGCCCAAGCGGACTTAGCGATTGTGATGGGGACAAGCCTAACAGTCCAACCTTTTGCTAGCCTACCCTCGTTTGTTTCCGAGCAGACGCCGCGCGTTCTGATAAATCTTGAGCGTGTCGGTGGTCTTGGCTCCCGTGCAGACGATGTGCTTGTTCTTGGTGATTGCGACGACGGAGTGCGGAAATTTGCAGATGCCCTCGGATGCAGAGAAGAGCTTGAGTCCCTATGGCGAAAGACGGATCCGGATCCGGATCCCAGTCCGGAAAGTCGGAAAAATCGAAGGAAACAGAAAGCTCCGCCCAAGACACGGGACGAGAAGCTCGAAGAAGAAGTTGAGATCCTCACGGAAGATATTGGACGAAGTCTCAAGGTCTCACAAGGCCACGTCGATTGGCTCAACGCCCACTTGAAGGAGAAGGCAAAAAAGAGTGGCGGCGCGCTGATCGATCGTGATGGAGCGCAGAAAGCTGCGAAAGGCGCGTTAGATGGGAAAGGGCCTCAGGCAGAGAAGACGGAGTCTGGAAGTGGGCTTCATCATGTATATCCTCATCTGAAAGTTTCTAAGATGTCCTCCTTATGACAACGGCAGCTACCTTTCTGTCACGGCGAGCCTGCAGCTCCCGCCGACATATTGCAATCTCCAAGTAGCCGGTTTTCCCACATGCTCTATACTCTCTACCTTCGCTACCATAGGATCGCCCACAGCAGATATGATTGATGGTGCGTGAGTCGGTACTCCATATGGGGAAGAGGTATCTTGAAATGCTAGATCTCCTGGTTCGTGCAGTGCGCCAGGCCCTGCATCGGAAACGCACGGATGACGAAAAGCGCCGAAAGTGTAAATGTTATTCAGCAGGCGGCGCCCGCTCGCCGATGTCAATCAAGACCGATGGTGGGGTACCCGCCCCGCCAAACACGACCTCCGTCTAGAGAGAGAAGCGCGGTACAGGCGGTTGATGGTCCTGGATTGAGTACTACTTCGTCTCTCCCACAATCTCTCATTCAATAAAAGCTGCTGAGTTTCAACGCAACAGGCGGTGGCATTGGTGCTCCGATCTCGAAGGATCGGCCTTTTTCTGTACCCTAGACGCCGGGTACCTACAGTCCGTCACTTGATTTCTCTCCTTCGCTCTTTTCTGCTATTACGACTGCTACAACAGCTCTTACCACCATCATCTCCTCGGTCTGCCCATGTTGACTTCGTGAAAAATCCTTTCCTCAATCACACTTCAAAATGGTCGGTCTGGGTCCGAAGCGGAAACCCTCCCGCAAGGGTTCTCTTGCAGATGTACCTAAGAATCTCCTCGAAGAGATCCAGAATCTTGAGAACCAATTCATTGTTAGCTCGGACAAGCTCAAAGCGATAACGAAACATTTCGTAAAAGAGCTGGAAAAAGGTCTCAGCAAAGAGGGGGGCAATATACCGATGAATCCCACTTGGGTAATTGGCTACCCAGACGGCGATGAGACCGGCACATTCCTGGCCTTAGACATGGGCGGAACGAACTTGAGGGTCTGTGAGATCATTCTACCAGAAGAAAAAGGAGAATTCGACATCATCCAGTCTAAATACCGCCTACCAGAAGAGCTCAAAACAGGCCATGCAGACGAACTCTGGGAGTACATTGCAGACTGTCTGCAACAATTTGTCGAGTATCATCACGAAGACGAAGACCTCCGAAACGTTCCTCTGGGTTTTACATTTTCTTACCCGTGTACACAGGATTATATTGACCATGGTGTTCTTCAGAGATGGACCAAGGGGTTTGACATTGATGGTGTGGAAGGCAAAGATGTCATTCCACCCTTTGAGGAAGCTCTCAAGAAGCGGGTCTGTCTAACGCTTGGTGAACGATACAAATTTGCTGACCCATTACACAGGGATTATCGATCAAAGTTGCGGCGCTGATCAATGATACCACTGGGACCTTGATCGCCAGTAATTATACCGATCCTGCGATGCAAATAGGGTGCATTTTCGGCACAGGATGCAATGCGGCGTATATGGAGACAGCGGATTGCGTACCAAAGATCGAGCATTATGGCCTGCCTCCGGACATGCCTATTGCCATCAACTGCGAATACGGCTCCTTCGACAATGAGCACGTCGTGCTGCCACTCACAAAATATGATTACATTATTGATGAAGAATCTCCACGACCCGGACAGCAGGCATTTGAAAAGATGATTGCTGGTCTATATCTTGGAGAGATTTTCCGCCTGGTTCTGGTCGACCTCCATGAGAACAAAAATCTGATATTCGAGAAACAAGACATTTCGCAATTGAAGAAACCATACACGCTGGATGCGTCTTTCTTAAGTTTCATTGAGGAAGACCCTTTTGAGAATCTCCGAGACACGCATGACATGTTCCAATCCAAACTCAACATCACGGCGAGTAAGCCGGAGCTTGAGCTTTGCAGACGCCTCGCAGAACTTATCGGTACTCGAGCAGCGCATCTCTCCGCTTGTGGAGTTGCCGCGATATGCACGAAGAAGAAAATCGAGTCCTGCCACGTAGGTGCGGACGGAAGCGTCTTCAACAAATACCCTCACTTCAAAGCAAGAGGAGCACAGGCTCTGAGAGAGATCCTAGACTGGCCGAAAGGGAAACGTGATCCAGTGACAATGAGTAGCGCAGAAGATGGATCAGGTGTTGGTGCCGCGCTTATCGCAGCGCTTACTATCAAGAGGGTGAAGGATGGTAACCTGGTAGGCATCAGAGATAAAGATGCGTTCCTCCAAATGGTCGAGAAATGAATTGTGTTTTTGAACTGTTGAATCGATGCTTTAGACAGTGTTGAGCTGATAGAGTGAGCCTTTGCTTTTTAATAAGAGGCTAGATACCAGGGTTTTATCAGGCAACGCAAGGTTTGAGGACTTGAGGTAAGAGGTCGTCTACTCATCAAAAGTCCAAAGCATACCCTAGCAATGTGATCGTACCTGAGAAGATCCGCAAAGTCCAAGATTAGGCAAAGCCAAAAGTTGTGACTTGTCGAAAACAGCAGAGCTATCTAATAAAAGTATGAAGCTAGCCTTAAGAGTTCCCCACTGCAAAACTGTTGTCAGACAGAGGGGTGAATTTTGCCTCCATTCCCTGCATTTTCTAGAACGCACTGATCACAGTTGCACCAGTGCGGTGCCACTTAAGTCGCCTTCTCCAATTCTTAACTGCAAAAAATAATTCTTCGCGCTTCAAATACTCCGAGCCTTCGAAATAATTTCTATGGCGGGATTGTTACTGACATGACGAAATTTCAGCTCCAAGGCGAACATGACTGCCGCCAGACTCCATACCGCGCACAAGCAACGGGCAAACAGTGGATCCCTAGACGATCTATTCCAGCGAGGTCCAGAATCGCTAGACGGTAACATCTTGCCCGAGAAAGATGAGACAGAAGGGCAACTTGAGAAGCTCGTCTTCGGAGATGAGGCTGGCTTTCTGGAGGCCTTAAAAACGAATCATTCGGGTCAAGCGCTGGTACTTAAACAAGATTCTGAGCCTGAACTTGCCGAGGATGGGCTGGAAGGAATTGATTTGGAAGATGTCGCGGATTCCGAGGTTGGTGATAGAAACATAGATCTATTACAGGTTGCTGATGGATATCGACTTCCAGCTTTTCATGCTCGATTCTCAACCTTCCGGATTGACAACGTCGACTCGCAAAGTCCATGCAGCGTCCGGAGACGAGGACGATACGGTTCATAACCGCCCTGCGGTCTGGGAAGACAGTGATGACGATCGAATACAAGTCTCGCTGGCTTCAAATCCTCGGCTACGCAAGCTGCGCGATACCGAATCCGAGGATGTGGTCAGTGGTAAAGAATATATCAGAAGACTTAGGAGGCAATATGAACGCTTACATCCACCGCCGGCCTGGGCCACGGCGTCTTCTATGAACCAACGGAAAAAGCGAAAACGAAGAAGCTCTCCCGTTGAAGACGGATCCTCTTCTGATTCATCTTCGGAATCGTTTGATGATGACGACGACGACGAAGAAAGACTATCGACTCGGCCGCTCGCTGCTCTTCTTCGCAAGGCGGGTTTTCTTACGAAAATAGATGAAACGTCACAAGCAAATAAACGCCGGAGACTACGCTCAGAAGTCATAGATATACAAAAGACGAGAGACGTTCCAGGAGTACAGCCATCATCCGTCGACTCGCTCTCTTTCCACCCAAGCCTTCCCCTGCTCCTTTCTTCCGGCCCCTCCTCAACCGTTTACTTACACCACGTGTCCCCTCACTCTGCGAGCCCGAATCCGTTGCTAACTTCGCTTCACCTCCAAAGCACGCCGCTGCACAACACGGCCTTTTGCCGCTCTTTACCGCAGCGAAGTGACACTTCAGGCAATGAACCACAACCTGCATCCGTGAACATTATCCTCACATCCCGTCGCCGCTACTTTCACACCTGGGATCTTGCCAATGGTACCATCACGAGGACAACTAACACGCGCAGCTTGGTCCCAGACTCCGTCGCCACCCAGCGAACAATGGAAAATCTCACTCCGTCTCCTTGCGGTCGTTATCTGGCGCTTGTCTCCTCGTCACGAAAGGGAGGTGCAGTCATCTCCATTCTTGACAGCCGTACGCATCAGTATCAGAGCTCCGTGCGTGTCGACTCCCTAGGTGGAATTGCTTCCTTGGCCTTCTGGTCAACGGGGGATGGTCTTTGTGTGCTGGGAAAGAATGGGGAAATCAGCGAAGTCTCTATCACGGAGCAACGAGTTATTGCGCACTGGATGGATGAAGGCGCTGTTGGATCGACAGTCGTTGGACTTGGAGGTGACAGCGGTGACCCAGCCCTCGGATCGAGCAGCTGGATTGCTGTGGGATCCTCATCCGGGATTGTGAACCTTTACGACCGACGTACTTGGACCGTTGAAACAGTCTGTAACACACCTCGTCAAAAACCGGCAAAGATCTTTGAACAGCTTACGACGCCAGTATCGCATCTTGAATTCAGCGCTGATGGTCAGTTGCTTGTAATGGCCAGCCGGTGGAAAAGGGACGCGCTAAGAATTGTACATCTGCCAAGCTGTACCATATATCGCAACTGGCCGACGAGCGAAACGCCTTTGGGTAGAATCAGTAGCGTGGCAGTCAGCCCAGGCGGAGAATATCTGGCCGTGGGGAACGAAAGGGGTAAAATTAGGCTCTGGGAGATCCGGGGATAATTCTGGCCTATAGCTTTCCCCAAACAGCCTATAGGGATGGCCCGGGCGCCTGCGCAAGGCCTGGGCTCGATCTTAGTGCTTTGTGACCTTTCTAGACACAATGCATTAACTTCAAGAAACTCAAATTCTTTGCCTGGCGCTATTGATGCACCTGCAGAACAAGACGTACAGCCAAAATGAATCGGTGGATGGTAAAAACGAACAAGCAGTACCATTTTAGGACTGGGCGTCTGGGTGCTCTCATTCACGACAGAGTAGGGCCTAGAGTGGCTGCGAAAGAGCGCATTGCGTGCCAATTATGTGTCTTTGCCAGCGATATTCCCCGATAGCTGAAAGCAAAGAGGGGTCCGGCCACGTTTTAAGGCGCTGCAGGGACCTTCCAGGCTAGTTTAGTGGACGCCCAGCAGGACGGGGGAGCAGAGTCGCGACCATGGTGTTGACATTAAGCGCGCCGGATTGGGCTGAAGGCGTTTCATGGACTCTGGGGCGTCGGTCCAGTGGTGAGCCTCTGGTACTGGACAAGGACGATAAGGAACAGTAGTATCTGTATCCCGTAGAAGAAGGTACCGTCTGCGCATGTACCGGTCAGCAAGATCCGGCTAATAAGGAGGAAATCCTAGAACTTTAATCAGGATTTATCTACTCGCGATGACGGTGAGCATCAAATTCAGTCGATGGGTACTGGCTCCAAAGTGAAAAGGTTGGGACGGCTTTGTTTCTCACAGCAGAGCAGTAACTGTAGTACTGGGACAGACTGAAATGCATGAATTCTGTACTTCCCGTGTGTGTAGCGGGCAGTGGAGGGGAAAAGGCTGAGTGGCGTGCTATGGGGGGCTCCATCCGGCCCCGACTTTCGATAGCGGCCCTGGAGCGGACTTAACGTCAACTCCTTCCCCTGCTCAACAATCAAGAAGGTAGTTTTGCTCATTCATTCCCCCTCCGCCTCTGGTTGACCCGTTAATCTTCATGAGGCTTCAATCTGCCACCATATCCCTTTCGCTACCGTCGAGAAGTTGATCTGGATCCTTCTTGCTGGCCCCTGCCGACCTTCCCACTCGTTTGCGCACGGCTTACTCTCGCTTGCTACTCCAAAATCCTGCAACTTGGCAATTGCGCGTTCACTCTCAACCCATCCAGAACGATCCCCAACTGATTGCTGCTGCTCTACAATGTCATGAAACGAAAATAGATACATTGTCCACCTTGTTCTGATGATATCTCTTCAACTTGGACACAATGCCTTTAAGAGGGCCCAAGTCCAGTACCACTGGTGTCGACTCGCGGAGGCACAGCGTGCTTGGAGGCCCTTCATCCTTTAACGACTCAGGGATCAGTACAAACATCTTTGACGATGCCGTAACATCCAGAAAGTCTGCCACCCTTGGCCGTCGATCACCTTTGAATCAGGAAGTCGACCCGGCGTCACCGACAACCTCGACTTCTGTCCTTGGGGAAGCAGAGCCCAAGTTACAGCTCCGGCAAACGAAATCTCGACAAACTCCGAAGGCTCATCGTTTCAGTCTGATGAAATTCCGACATGCGTCTGACCCGAATTTGTCTGCTTCGTACGCTGCAGAGGAAGCGCCTCCTATGCCAAATATGCCAAGTAAGATATGAGATCTAACTTTGTATCTCTCGCTTGCTAATGGGAACGATCGACAGTGCCCACAATAATCACTACTTCTCCTACTGTGACAGCTGTCGATCAACCTTCCAAGCGGAAGAGCAAAAGCAAGCTCTTTTCTCGCTCCCGCAACAAGTCCGAGGACAATCGAGCAAACACTCCCTCACACCTGGATCCTGCAAGTGCAGAGGAGAATGCTGAAAATCCTTCACAAGCATCAGATACAATTGCCAGCAGGTGGAAAAAAAAGATCAGCTTCGAGATTCCCAACCGGTCACAAGCTGCGTCCACAACACCTGCCCCTCCACCCTATGGAGATGACTCGAACTCATCGCTCGCCTTACCAGTTTCTCGATTATCAGAGTCTTCAAGATCTGATGAGAGTTCCGGAGACCACGGCATCTACGCACAGACGACGACGACTCACACCATTTCCACCACAACGACCTTCTTTAAGTTACCCCGACGAAAGAAAGACAAGGGTCCGCTCTTCCCACTTCCTGTGAAAACCCCCCCATCAGATCCATCTCTAAAGTCTCCACATACGCCAAAGGGTTCAGCTGGCGGTGGAACTCCAGCTTCTCCTAGTCGTAGATCGCCCGGAGAGCCACCACTAACGGCAATCCATAACCCCGAAGGCTCAGGAGGGCAGGACGATGAGCACCCATCTCCCTTGCCATCTCCGTCGCATTCAATGCTGGCATTGACGAACGCCCCATTGGGCTCACCTGGGCCTGCTGTTGTCCGGAAGGATTCGTCCAGATCGCACCACTCTACCCGTTCCAATCCGACTCTACCTCCCCCACCGACTCTCTTACAGCGAGGCAGGTCTTCCACTATGGGATCTCTTCAACGAGATCGAGATACAGAACATGGGTCAGATCAGCTAGTTCCTTCCGGTCGAACATCGACATCAACCACTGGGCGCAAGAGTTTTGGAGACCTTTTCTCGCTATCTTACCGGTTACGTCAGAATTCAGAACCTCCCAATCCTCGCCATGGCTCTCCGGCCAGAGGGGCCCCTACTACGCCAGGCTCGATCGGCTCGAAGCCAAACTCGTTTTCTCTACCGCGGGAGACGTTAGTCTATCCGGAGAGGAAAGAAGGAGACACTCCGGCGACATACCTCGAGAAACTTGAAGCTGCCGTTAATCGAGGAGTAATTGCCTCCATATTGTGTAAAATGCCTGATGACTTTTCTAAAACTTGTTTACGCAAGTACATGCGTGGCTTCAATTATTTTGGAGACGCTATCGACATGGCTGTCCGGAAGATGCTCATGGAAGTGGAATTGCCCAAAGAGACCCAGCAAATCGATCGACTACTACAAGGGTTTGCAAACCGATATTGCGAATGCAATCCGGGGATATTTGTATCACCAGACGAAGCGTACTTCGTAGCTTTCTCAATTCTCTTATTACATTCCGATACCCACAACAAGAACAACAAGCGGAAGATGCAGAAACAAGATTACGTGAAGAATACGCAAGATCAGGTCGAAGTTTCTCAAGACATCCTAGAATGCTTCTACGACAATGTCTCCTACACTCCCTTTATTCATTTTGAGGACGAGGTCGCCATCAACAGCCACCGGCTAGCTGCTCCAAAATCACGTAAGACCCTTTTCAAGAGCCCAAGCTCTGAGACTTTACGAGGACCAATTGACCCATACACCCTTATCTTGGACAACAAGCTTCATCTCCTTCGACCTTCTCTCAAAGACGTGGTAAATACTGAAGACACGTACAGCTCTGCTGGGTCTAAGAAAGACTTGGACATTGATCATCTCTTCAACGCATTCCTCAGAGCTGGAGTCTTGCAAATTATTTCTGCCCGATCCCGCCCCGATGCTTTTCTGTCTCAAGCAACCATTTCCAATCCAGCAGAAGCTCAGGTTGGTCTCGTGGACATTAAGGCTGCCAAAGTAGGACTATTGTGGAGAAAAGATCTTAAGAAGAAGAAAGCTCGGTCGCCATGGCAAGAGTGGGGAGCAATCTTAACCAGCTCTCAGTTGTACTTCTTTCGGGATGTACACTGGGTTAAATCTCTCATGTCTCAACACGAAAATCATGAAAAATCCATATCGAAATCAGCGTATGAAGGGTCGCCTGTTCTATTCAGACCTCCACTCATGGAATTCAAGCCAGATGCGCTCATGTCCATGGATGACGCTGTGGCGCTGCTCGATACGAACTACAAGAAGCATAAGCATGCGTTCACGTTCGTCAAGCACGGAGGATTCGAAGAAGTTTTCCTCGCTAATGATGAGAATGACATGAATGATTGGATTGCTAAACTCAATTACGCCGCCACTTTCCGCACTATCGGAGTTCGCATGCGTTCCCAAGTTGGCCCAGCCAGTGAATCACAGAGACGACCATTTACTAGAGGCGAATCGCGTACTTCAACCAAAACGCTCAACAGCGGAAGTGGTGAAGTCCAATTCCAAAGCCGCCAGATTGATCAAAGCCAGGCGCAAGAAATCCAGGCTTATCGTCGCCATATTCTCTTCGAAAAGATTGACGAGGCCAACGAGAGATTGTCCATCGCGCAGAAAGAATTGGAAAATCTTATGAGGAACGCAAGACATCTTTTCGTACTATGTCCTGTTCAGCAGAAGTCCAGAGAAGCGTTGGTCTTTGCCGCTGGGAGAATGTCCGCAAAACTTAAGTGGCTAAGGGTGGAAATGGGGAGAACAAAATGTCACAGGGATGTCATTCAACTTGACCTTGACCAGGAATGCCGAGCTCTTAGCGGTTCTCTTCATAGAGAAGCTTCAGCTCAGAAGCTAGCTTCTAACGGCAGTCATACATCTTCCAACCAGCCAGAGTCTCGCTTCAGTACGGGATTAGTTTCTCCAAAGGCCTTACGTGTCGACGTGCCTAGATCAGCCCCCCAAGCTGCAATGGATCGCTTGAATTCATCCGAGTTGACAATATCCACCCTTTCCGATGCTGCTTCAACACGCCGTCGGCCATCTAATGTTTCAGTTGGCCAATCCGCTGCCGTCAGCGTTGCTTCGGCCGATCTGAAAGAGGACTATGCGCAGTCTACTCACGGTAGTCCGCCATCCCACTCACTTATACACCAGGCCTCGATCGTCAGCTCTCACCGAAGCAACCCCCTCCCAACGGCTTCTCGTGTGGCCACTCCCGAGCCGAGCCTTCCAGATGAGGGAGAACAGCAAGTGCTCCGAGACGCTGGTCTCATTGGAGCCGAAGGAACGCCTCCTTTAGTTAAGCGACCTGACACCAGCGGATCGGAGAAGGATCAGGTTCCCGAAACCTCTCCAGACTCGCCCCCTATCGATCGGTCTAAGCTTCGCCGTAGCTTACAACGCACGTTGCGTGATCAGCATCACGGGCCACACCTTCCTCATCATCACCGAAGTAAGAAGGGCAAGGATTCCAACTCGTCTGCCGTGATGATTGAAGACAGCTCAAGGCCTGTCAGCCAAGACTCGGAGAGCCTGGCAAGAGGTACTGGAAGCTTCACACTCCATGGCAAAAAAGCAAGCGTGGTCACTTTTGGCTCAGAATGGCAGAATATAGCTCCTGAGGAGAGGCTTAAGCTCAGGAAACCATCATATGTCGAGGTACCGAAAGATGCCACTAAAGATGGAGCTGAAAGCGCTTCAAAAGATCTCACTGCAGATGCGGATGCGGACGAGAACGGCAACGACACAGCTTCCATCAAAAGCTTCAGCACTGCCACCGCTGGCAGTCTCAAAGAAACATCCGAGCTTGGTCCTGAGACCGGGCCAGGCGAGGACGCAAACAATGACACCGAGCCGACAACACCCACAGCGAGCCCAAAGACTGAGCATGCTGAGGCTCATTCAAATCCTGAAAGTGCATCGCTTGCACAAGCCGTACAACAACAAAGTCCACTTCAGCAAGAAGTGGAGGCTTAGCCAAATAATCAAGGAAAGAGATCGTTGGTTCTCCTATGTTTGGGCGGCATTCTAATTTCCAGTTCAAGCCATGAAAGGTTTTATGCGAAAGGGAATCATCTCCCAGGCATAGTAGGTCTTATTGCTACTCAGGTTCAACAGCCGGGGCTTTTAGAGCATTGATGCTATTGGTGCAACTGGTAGGGACGAATAGATGAAAAGAGTTCAGTGACCGTTCCCACTGCATATCGCCAGCAGCGCGGGAACGAATGTACAAATAGAAAAGAAACTGATGGCGCTTTGTTGGCGCCTCTCTCTGAAGCTTGTCATACCCTAATATAGGAGAATTATCATCTTTACACGTATTGCCTATGTAAAGGATCTACGAGTCTCCAAATACCCTCAAACGGATCCAGCATTCTCATAAAGGCAACAGATGTATCGTTAGGCAAAGGGTAGCTCCTTTAAGTCCGAGTAAAAAGCACAGACCACTTCTGTGAAATCTTGGCAAAAATTCGTGTCGAGAAAACCTACTCGCTCCAACACCACAAGGTGTCGTACCTTTGGCGACCGACAAGATCGTTCTACCATACCTGCCATGAAGCGAAAGCTTGATAGCAATGATGTACCCTCGGATACGAAGAACGATGCTGAAGAAGTCCATTTGAAACGTCGTACTTTCGAAGATCTTAATCTGGACACCCGCTTGCTACAGGCAGTCCGAAAAGCCTCATTTACTCACCCAACCCTCGTTCAAGCCGAAGCGATACCGCTAGCTCTGGAAGGCAAGGACATACTAGCTCGCGCAAAGACTGGATCTGGAAAGACTCTTGCCTACGTTCTCCCTGCCCTACAGAGATTGCTCCACGTCAAAACCTCGAATCCCCAGCACAAAGCTACGACTGTTCTCGTGCTGGTGCCTACTCGAGAACTCGCCGACCAGACTCAGAAAGCCTTCTCCGCATTCTCGGCATACTGCGCGAAAGATGTGAGAGCAGTGAATCTCACGCAGCGAGTATCCGATGCTGTACTGCGGTCTCTACTAGCGGACTGCCCAGACATCATAATCTCAACGCCTACGAAAGTGAATCAAAATCTCAATGCTCGATCTCTCAGCTTGGAACATCTTAGTCAGCTTGTGATTGACGAGACGGACTTGGTGTTGTCTTACGGCTACGAAGATGATATGAAGAGCATCGCGGCTGCCGTTCCTAGAGGAGTTCAGACATTTCTCATGAGTGCTACACTTACGGTAGAGGTTGACACTCTGAAGGGACTTTTCTGCCGGAACCCTGCGGTTTTGAAATTGGAAGAAGCAGAAGATGAAGGTCCTGGACTTCAACAGTATGTCGTTAGATGTACAGAAGACGAGAAGTTTCTCTTAACGTACGTTATCTTCAAACTCCGCCTAGTGAAGGGAAAGTGTATCGTATTCGTGGGCGAGCTGGATAGAAGCTACCGATTGAAGCTGTTCCTAGAACAGTTTGGTATCAAAGCATGCGTGCTCAACTCTGAACTCCCTGTGAATTCGAGGACCCATGTCGTGGAAGAGTTCAACCGCGGGGTTTATGATATTATCGTGGCTGCAGATGAGCAGGAAATTATTGGTGGCATTGCTGAGAACACCAAAGAGGAAGATCAGGCACCCAATTCTACTCAAAAACTAGATGAAAGCAAGGGAGTTACTGATTCAGATGCACAACCGACCAAAAAGCGTAAAGTACCCAAACAAGCGAGGGACTATGGGGTTTCCCGCGGCATTGATTTTCAGAACGTTGCCTGTATTCTGAACTTCGATCTGCCTCCAAGCTCCAAATCGTATACACATCGCATCGGCCGCACGGCTCGCGCAGGCAAGGCCGGCACAGCTCTGTCTTTTGTCGTCCCAAAAGATCACTTCGGCAAGCACAAGCCAACGTCCTTTCCCCCGGCAAAGCACGATGAGATAGTGCTAAAGAAAATTATGGAGCGCCAAGAGAGGAAAGGAAAGGAAGTCAAGACGTATCATTTTGACATGGACCAAGTTGAAGCTTTCCGCTACCGCATGAATGATGCGCTCAGAGCCGTAACGAAGGTCGCAGTTCGAGAAGCAAGGACTCGTGAGTTGAAGCAGGAGCTGCTCAAGAGCGAAAAGCTCAAGAGGCATTTTGAAGAGAATCCAGACGAGCTCAAACATCTCAGGCATGACGGCGACTTAAGAGGCGCAAAGGTGCAACCACATCTAAAGCATGTCCCATATTACCTTATGCCTCCGAAAGGCCGAGAGCCGTTGAAGGAGGGAGAGATCGGATTTGTTGGCTTGAGGAAGGAAAGCGAAAACCGTATTCGCAAAGCTAAGATGAGGAATAGGGCAAAAGGTAGGCCTGTAAAGAGCCGTGGGAAGGGGAATGACCCATTGAAGACTTTCAACGCAAAGTCGCGAAAGAAATAGCCGAGACAATAGAATAAAGCTTGGTGACTGTTAATTCAAGGGGGCTGCCTTACTAAATCGTAAACACTGGTTGGGAAAGAATAAGTGGCTTAGGTTGGAAAGGCTCCTACCGCAGATTTTGCGGGATCAGTGTATAGCACGTAGACTTGGTCTCTTGATATCTGATGATAGCCGGCTAATCCTGGAGCTCGAGTCAAGCGCTTGGCGGCCCCATGACATCGCGCATTCACGTTCAACTCACCGACATCATCCATCTATCGGCCACTCCGCGAGTAGGTGTGACTGATGCCCAAAAAGCACAACAATTCAGTCGCAATCAAGCCGAAAAGCACTCCTCACTCATCTCTGAAAGCGTCTCACAAGCCCACTTCCTCCAATGGCTGTCAAGGCAGCTCGATTCAGGCGGCAGCCGCCTCAGAACCTGCCTCCGTGAATGACTTAATTTCCCATCTCCGTCAAACTCAACTTACCAATGAGCCTACTTCTTCATCCAAAAGTAATACTAGCTGGCGACCTATCCGCACTGTTCACCCGTCCCTGCGAAACCTGCTAGATGTTCCTGATACCCCGCCACCGCGGCCGCGTCCCGGAACCAGGCCCACCGCTGGACAAAGGCTAAGACGAATACCTGGGCCTCCGCCGCCAGAGAGTTGGTTGACTGGAAGCATACATGCTCCGGAAGACATCAGAGCTAGGGACAAAGTGGCCGTTGAACATGCCGCAAAGAAGCAATGGAAATATAAGAGTCATACGTTACCAGGAGCCATTTTGCCACCGAAGGGAAGCTTGATAGACATTGTCGGCAGGACCATGGCAAAGCATTGGGCATTTCATTTAGAGTATGACGGGGTGTGGTTGGCTACGCTCCCGGTGAAGCTAAAACAAAACCTTTTGAGCTACGTTTCTCAAGACATGATGGAGACTGGAGCGCCAGAATTGTTGCAGGACACTTTAATGACGTTGTGGCCACGAGAGGACGACGCAAAAGCCTTGTCAGAAAGCTTCGGCGTCCAGATTCTCAGCGATGCTGAAGATGTTTGTCGGCTGGATTTGAGCGGTGCCGTCGGAACGTGGCTCACTGTACGCTCTTTAGGAAAACAGCTTAGGGCCTTTCTGAACCGACTATCTGACCCAGGTTCAAGTACTGCTGGACAGTTTCACCCAGACCCACCGGAAGATCCCGACGAAGTTCCAGACTCGTGGGACGATGCCAATCCAGAGCCTGAAACGCTAAACTTGTTGCCAGAGCTTGTAAATCCTTCAGCCATTTTGCGATTTTCGAACCTTGCACATCTTTCGCTCGCTCTTTCACCTGTCACCGAATCTCAACAATCAACCACGGCTGCGTCTTGGTCCTCCTTACTCTCCTTAACTTCGCATCTGTCTACTTTGACGTCACTTTCCCTAGCATATTGGCCAGTACCGACGATGACTCCCTATGCGGTGGCCTCTAATGCGAGCATGAGGAATCCAGTCTCTCGGTCATTGCCCCGCGTCCAGTATAGCGGTACAGACCATTACGCCGAAATTGAGGACGAGTGGCTGGAAGCTGCCAACATTTTACGGAAACTAAGCAGAAATCTCTACTGCCTTCGGTGGCTTGATTTGAGTGGTTGTGGAACCTGGTGGGGTGCTTTGAGCTGGGAGGGGGGCTTAAGTGAGGCTTATGACAATTCTTCGAACGATAATCCGCCACAGGTGAAGTATACCCCAGAGTGGAATGGAGGATGGAGGTCATTGGAGTTCATTGGTTTAGATATCGGTTGGATTCCAAAGGCGTGGACAGTGGAGGAAGATCCGGACAATCAGCCGTCCGCGCAAGAATCATTATCGCCAGGTCTGATGGAGCCAGACCGCTATCTTCCGCCTGCGATACGTTCCTTGGCAGCAAATGATGGCCCCAGAAGGTCATCTACGATAAACCTGGTAGCGCAGCACGCAACACCCGGAGGTCTTCGGAGCACTTCCCCTCGGGCTACAGGTCCAGGAACGGTTCTGCAAGATTGGGACGTTGAGGTCGAACGCGAGAGGTACTACAAGAGAAAGGAGCTAGAGAGGTATATGGAACTCGTGGAGCGAGCGAACAGGGTTGCTAGGCATATTCAAGCGGCTAGAAAGGAAAAGGGTGGGAAATGGGTTGAGTTCGGACTGCCGCAGAGGGAGAAGCAAGTGTTTTGAACAACGACACACTTTCCAAGGCCTGTAAGACTATGGGATTATCGTATTGGATAAGCCCAACAGGGTCAAGACTATTAGCCATCGGTATAATTATTTAAACAATACTGTTGTTAGACCAGCGTGGCGATGTTTGCGGGCCTTCGTATCAGGTGGATCGCACGATCCCCCGCAAAGGCATTAGATACCATGAGAAACCTTCTTTATATCAATCTCACTTAGCATTATATGTGATTACGAAATCAATCATTAAATTGCCGCTTGCAATTGGATGTTGGGCTTCATGAGGACGTTGGTGCCTTCGGTACTTAGCACTACACTATCCCGTGGCTTACGCTAAATATATTTTCTAAATCCTTTTTCTAGGCAGATAGGAACGCCTTGGAAATTTCCCCAGAGCTCATCAATTTGCAACAATTCTTAAAACTCGTTAAGCAATTCTCAAGTCCAACACATCTCCGCCCGTCAACAGACTCCTCCCCTCCAGGTTCTAATCATGCGGCCAGACGGTCCTCGCGACCCCGTGGCAGGACCTGATTGTGGACCTGAACCACCTTTCCCAATCAAGCTTCAAGGTCCCGTGATTAAAGGTTTTGGACGAGGTAGTAAGGAGGTATGCACTTTCTGTCGTCGTCGTCCCAATGTCCTGCACTATATCTGCCTAACCCCTCTTTGCAACTGCACGTAACCGTTGTTCTGTGCACATTGAGCATGGAGTTGGGATTGCAATGCCGTCTGCATGAATCGTCTGCTATACCTTTACATCTGTACTCGATCGCAGATGCTTTCTTGTATAACGGGGACCAGCCGTCCGGTTATGGCAATTTCCATTCCCTGGCAAAAGTTGCGACTTCTATACTTTGGTTGACCCTGGATATCAATCATCCTGGCTCAAACCCCTGAAGACCAGTCTCAGGTTTATCCATGGCATTACTTGAAAGAATCGCAGGACCAACCCTTCGTCGGTCCGACCCAACTCATCTCCCTGGCGGTTCTCTTTCGAATCTCCCAGCTGCAACTCTATCACAGCAGCACAATCTGACCGGTTCTATCAACAATCTCCGCCGTCGGGTAACACAACATTAGCTCCAGCTGTCACTCCTCCACGGGCCGGGGTTGTATGTCGGATCATCCGTCGGATATGCAATGTTGGCCGTTCGAATTTCAACCTCGTCAACTTCGATGCTAAGGTGCTCGTTTCTTCACGACCAGCCCAATATCCAGGATAACAACATGCACCGGTCCCAGATCGGAAAACCTGTCCATGGGGCTGGGCTCGAAGATTCAGATTCTCGACGACCCGTCTCGATGCGTTGGCCTGTTCGCGCAAGATCGTGCTATCTGACACAATCTATGCACACACGTAAACGAGGTCACTCTGCCTCCTGTCCATCGGAGATTTTACTTCTTGTACCGCCCGGCTGTCTTTCCGTTTTCCATGTGATCATCGACGATCTCAATCTCATCACTAGAATACTTCGTCACTCCCTACAGACATGCATCTGTATGTAGAGGCCAACATCCCAGCAGCAGCATCGAGTCTCCTTCATGTTCATCATCACATGATCACATCTACTCCTGGAGCAGCGCTTCTACACCATCTCTTATCCTGCCACCCCGGTCGTGCTGACAAACTCCATTCTAGCTAGGCATCCCAACTGCGAACATCCCACCAAAAGGGCTTGACGCGTACCCGGACCTCAAGACCGGAGTCTACTACGGATACGTTGGTCTTGAGATCGATGAGCAGGGGCAGGAGTGCAAGGGGAATGCAAAGGTCTACGACGCCGTTCTTAGCATTGGGTACAACCCCTTCTACAAGAATACCGTGAAGAGCGTCGTAAGTGTCTCCGCGTCGTTGCTTTCTGGACCCGCACACCACAACGCAGTCTTGCTCCAACCCCCCCCCTTTCCACTACCAGATTCTCATCACAAGCTCATCACCCACCCCTCTCACCAAGCCCCATTCTCGCAAAGCCCCTCATCCTTCACATCCCTCCACGTGCCGCGCCCCCCCCTCTAACCCCCTAATCCCCTAACCCTTCACAACCCCCTCCCAACCCCCCTCCCCCTCAAACCCCCCCCAACTAACCCCCTCCCCCCACCCCCAACCAGGAAATCCACATCCTCCACCCCTTCCCCAACGACTTCTACCAAACACCCCTCAACCTCCTCATGCTGGGCTTCATCCGCCCAGAGTACGACTACGTCAGCGTCGAGAGTTTAGTGGATGACATCCGGACGGACTGCGCGGTCGCTTCGAAGAGCCTGGCCCGGGACGCGTATCGGGCGCTGAGGGGGGAGGAGGGGGGGTGGTTGAGGGATTTTGACTGGGCGAGATGAGTGTGTTTTGAAGGCGAAGGTGGAGGGGGGCGGGTTTGGATGTTGGGGGGTTGGTTGAGCGGAGGGTTTTGGGGAGAGGAGAAGGCCGTGGAGGAGGAGGGAAGATGGAGGGTAGATGGGGAGTAGAGTAGAAGAGGAGTTTTTTCAGGATAGAATTCTATTCCCCAATAGGCTCCATCTCAACGGGGGATGGTAGAGTCTAGGGGCTATAAGAAAGGAGAGCTACTAATATAGTTTGCTGCAATACTTTTCCCTCGATCGAGAGGTTGCTTTTAGACATATATGAACCTACTATAATTCAGGCAGAGAGGGGAAGGCTTTCTTTTTGACGCTACAATTAATCTTTAGCAAGACGTCCGCCCCCAATCTAGCCCTTAGCAAAAGGCGGAACGTTCAGTGAGAAGCAAACCACCCCACTTAGTAGCTGGAAACCTTATAGAATATAGTACACCACAATTTCGTCAGCTTGCAACGATATATCCGCGGCTGCCAAAGCTCCGATACGATTTCACCGCAAACGCTTTCCAGCATGCCCCACCCGAAACGCACAATCGAAATCATCCCCTTGCGCGCCGACTTTGAAAAGGTCCACCTTACGTCTAGCTAATTGGTGTGTTCCGGGATCCATTTGCGAGCTTTTCAGTATTTTGTCCCCAATACCAAAACCCTCTGCTAATCAGGGTTGCAAGGTACATTCTTGGTGTTTGGAAAACCCTGAGGATGCGGGCTATCGTTGGATACCAAGTAGCCAATTCATAAATGATATGGAAACCAACGGCTTCTGCGCTTTAGAATTGTATGAAACGGTGTGAAAATTAGCGTCCTTTGATGGTGGTGGCATCTGATGCTGACGACACCGCCATGATTATCATGAGATCATGAACACCAGTGCAATTGTATTGGGCTAGAGTCCACCGCAACTTCGAGTATGCCATGATGTGCCGAGTAATTTGACTCGATATAAGGAAATCTTTCCGATGTGGACTGACTTATTTGTGCAGCTCGTAGCTTGTTGAGGTGTGGTGGACAAAGGTGGTTCGGGGGTACTAGAAAGAGACGTCGATAGAGTGACGCCAGTTCAAAATGCTAACAAGGACCGACAAGCTGCCGGGGTGACGTGAAGCTTTGGCTGTGAGAGGCGTACAATCTGTGATGGAGGAAGTGTTGGTATGTGTAGGATCATCTGGGATGTAGACCATGCAAGCGGAAGCATTCGTGCTCGCCCGGGGGAAGCAGAGTTGAACTGATCGTTGCAGGTGGAGAACAAGTTGATTTGGAGTCGCTATTGTTTGGGCCAATGACGTCTCCGCTGCAGGATACGTCTCCTCGGAAAGTTAGCATGTCGCGCTTTATATAGATGTCTAGTGTACCACCAGTAGCTGTGTTTGAATACGCGACAAGTACTTTACCAAGCGCATTATCCTCTGCGAGTGTGATGTTCATTGCACTTCCATTGTAGGTGCACTGGCAGGTACTTTCTTCAGTCGCACCCTGCAAGGACGGCCATTCCTATACCTCATCCTCTCCTTTGTCGCTTAAAGGAAAATTTAATATGGCCCAGGCATGGGTGCCAGCGTCTAGATTAGCGGCAAAATCAGCTGCGTTCTGTGCGCTCGGAAGCTTCGAGATGACATTTTGATCCACGAAATCGTAGTTTTTCCGGTTTTCAGAATACTGTTCCCAACTCAAACCCGTAAAATGACCGATCATGACATGATGACGATCCGCAGCTACAACAATGGTACCGTTCAGGATAAGGTCCAGTGCATGGAATGAAGCGCCTGCAATGTCAATGCTTTCCCCCGCGGCCGTTCCTGCGGCAACCTCGCTGGCAGTGTTCTTCCAGACGTCAACAAAGCCTGCAATCAACCGGGGAGCTAGCCTTGTATTGGAGCAATTAGCGTTCGGCAAAGAATCACGCAGGCTATGCCTTCAAATTCACGTTGGTTCAGGCATTGAAACGACGAGGCCATCAGCAAACAGCTGCAACACGAGGAAGAGCAGAGGAAGCAAAGATAAGCGGCCATCGAAGGATCACTGGTCTAGCCTTAATCAACAGAGAACGGCTATTGAGATAAGTGATTGAATGAAGTTCGTTCAGGCACCGAATTGGGAACAATTGAGGAGAACGAAGGAGCTAGAGTTCTTTGCAGAGGTCGGATATGAGGGAGCAAGACGAAGCGTGACGAAGCAAAGACCTGAAACGGAGACGACCAACGGGAGCCCAAAACTCGTCCAACTTCGGCTGCATTCTTACCAATTTAAAGTCTTCATAGAGCCTGCCGCGTGAGTACCATAGGTTGTAGATTTGTGGATTGAAGGCAGATTCAACACCGGGGTAGCCAATCGCAAGAAAAATAGATGTCTTAATGAGAGTTCAACTTTGGTCCTATCACGACTTAAGAGCGAGCCTATCCCATCCATGATTCCGAACTCCATCTTTCACGCTATCATCTGTGCGCGTAGCTGAGGGAGCGTATCAACATGACAAAGGAGACGTCGTAAGATCTTGGCACGAGATGTTGCCCGACGCGCCAAGAAGCGGAGGAATCTAATTCCGTACCGATGAGAGAGGGAGATTTCAGTAAGCGGCTGGACGCCTCGGGGACCAGGGGACTATCACATCGCATTGATAAGGAAGGTGAAAGAGCCGGTCTTTGCAACACGTAGTGTTAATGTACATGGGATTTTGGAAGAGATGTACAGAAGTTTCGTCAAAGTGAACCACCCAGCTGTCCCAATCCCCACAATCCTTGTATTCAGGTGATGCGGTCCATCTGCTCTCTTGACCTTGATATATTACCATTGCGAGCCTGATTTGCGCCTACCATGCACAAATGGTATCATATGCCAACTTCATGCCATGACCATGTCGAAGCCCATCTTGTGCGCCTAAATCCTCGTTTCATTATGTTTCGCAGACCCAATGCTTTCATCCAACCGGATATCATTTCACTTCATGGTCCATGCTTGAGCTCTGCTCTGCTTGGCGGCCTTTTTTTAGATGGCAATCGCGTAGTTGAGTTGTATCATTCAGACATAAGGAAGAAACTGTCCTCAATTAGCAACGTTCAAAAAACGCTATGGTCAGAACTCACATTCATAACAATGAGCATCGGTATGTCAAATACGTCCCGCTTGACTGTCCAGCAGTACGCACATTCCACCTTGCCATCTCTAGCACCAAGGTTTTCAATAGTCACTGGGCCAGAAACGCCAGCCTTTTGTCCGAATGGCGCTCTTGCGTTTGTGGTACCAGCTCCTCGGCCCATGGTCTGTGGTTGTACCTTAAGGCCACCCGACTCAGATCCAGAGGGGGACGTAAGAGGTAATTGATCTTTGGTTCTGTACTTTAGCAATGTACAATGACCTCGGGCACTACCTCGTGAGTCTCCGAACGCAAGACGTGCAAAGTCCTCGTAGAACGTGCATACGCTCTCATCGTCGAGAAGCTCTGCCAGGAACACTGGTTGCGGCCGACCGGCAGATTGCTCCCCACTGGCCAACTTCTCTTCGTTGGTAGACAAGCGAGGGGTGTTGTAGCCCGATTGGCCGGTTGTGTCGCCAGATAGGCTTGTTCTCGAACTGCCTCCCCGATTGGCATTAAGATTAGGTTCGCGGCCTAGTAGCACTTCTCTAGACCAGCCTGAGACCAATGAAAATTCCTTGCCTACCGCCACAATCTCGCCTGTTCGTCGAGCAATTATGGTTGGAGTGCCGCAGCCTTCAATGAAGCTGTAATACTCCCACAACGTTCGTTGGAAGCATTTCTCCATGAATATTAGATCGTCTCTGTTGAGGGTTTTGGTAGTTGCGATGAATGATGGGCGAATAGACGAGAGCGCCTTGGCTATCCGCATACGATTGGGATCGTCTCGACGAAATCGTTGTCGAATATAGGCAATCAAGCTGTGGAAGCCTGCAGTATAGGAGTAAGGAGCCGAAATGCTCGTATAGATCTGTGAAGTGTCTGAGAAGCGGGACCCATGGACTTGCTGAGAGCGGGGGCCACCAGCCGGCTTCACTGGAGCTGTTGGTAACTGTGGTTGACGCGGTGGCTGAAAAGGAAGAGTCTGCTGTGGTTGAGTCATGGCCTTAGGCACACAAGTTTGGGACTGAATCGGCGTAGTAGTGGCGGTTGGAGGGGTTTGTTTGAAGCCAGATGCGGTCATGGTCGGCGAATCTTCGAATTTAGGATTCATGTGGCCATGAGGAGATGAAATGGATTCAGGAGAAGTAAAGGAAGTAGGGGTGTTGTCGATGATAAAGGCATTTGGGGCATCCGGTTGCTGAAATGCTTGCCCGTACACAGGCTGAGAGCCATTGGACCAGTCGCTCATATGGATATCGTTGTATACTGGTGGATGTTGGGTGCTTGGGCTCTCGGCGAAAGCTGAGACCGAAGGAGTGTACTGATTTGAGCCATTAATTTGTCCAACAGACCCTCTTTGAGTGAAGGTGTCTGATGAAGGCGTTTCGCCCGCACCAGTAGCCATGTGACCGAGCATGCCGAATTCAAGAGCTCCGTAGTGATTGCCGAAATTCATTGAAGCCAGATCGAAATTGAACAGCGCTGGGTCGCTCGGATCGAAATAAGCACCGTTCCAAGCACCAGGCATACTGGCTGCTGCCTCGGCCGATTGCTGGACGACATTTGAATTTCCCATTGGTTGTTGCACAGGGTGATTGAAGGGTGGCGAGACTGGTGATTGTTGTTGACCAAAGGCACCGAGATTGATATCATTTTCTTGCATCATCTGTGGAGCTGGAACAGACTTGCTTTGCTGATAGACGCTGTAGGCTTGGGGGTTAGACGCATAGTAGCTATTAGCCCGAGCTTGTTGAGCGACTGCATCTTGATTCTGGAGAGTGTAATCATGTCGTAAAGCAGCATGGTTGAAAAGGGTACCACCAGCTCCAGGCATCAGAGCTTCAGCCGGAGCATCGTGAAGATATTTGGCTTTCTTTCGAACGCCGTCATGGCAACCATCCTGGAGGCCGCGCTTGATGCATCGTTGGCAGGGCCGTTCGTCTCCTGCGGTGGATTCACGTGTTAGCATGAACCCCATTACTCCGAGCGAACACCACCGGCAAACCAACGAAGACAAGTAGGAGTAGAAAAAGCAAAAATTGACATGTCAAAACAACCCGACATGAACATACCGCACGTCAGATGCGCCCTCTGACACGCAAAACAAGCTCTCCGAGCCTTCTTCCGTCTCGGTCGCAAAGGATCTTTGGCGTTCGATGATGCGCTTTTGCCGCCGTTAGGTGTTCCTTCGCTTTTGATCTCGGGATGCTCCGCCATCTCAGCGCCTTCTTCACCACCGCTTTCTGGATCCTCGGCGGCAGGACTCGCTGAGCGCGACGGATCCAACGAGTCTGCCCCATCTTCAGCGTCCGAGGTCATAATATAATGTTGTCCTAGACCAGGGCAGGGGGAACCTGCCCGCTGCCCTGCACCTACGACTCGCTGTTCTGCAACAGAACCGAACCAAAGAATGCCCCTAGAGCAGGGGGCGCACCAGTGGCCCAGCACCGTTGGCTTGTCTCTTTACCTATCTGAGGTGCTAGCGAGATTCCAGCAGCATTGGTCGGTGGCAGGCGGCCGGGAAGCATACGCCGTGGGCTGCCCAGCTTCGATCACTACCGGGACCTAGCCAGTATTGCGCTGAAACCTTCGATTGGGAGCAATTAGGAGCTCTGTTCCAGGAAATGATAGGACCCCAGGCCGGCCTCCTCAGACGTGCCCGCTGCCGATATGCCCACGTTCGTGTTCGATCTGCGGCAGGCCGGCAGCCTGAATTCCTTGCGGATGGCGCACAAGCTACCAGGTGGCTCCGTCAACGCCGATACAAGGTGGGAGGCCGGGGTGACCCAGACTGGCGGGACCAACCTGGGCGATATCCAAATTGTCTTTCGCTGGGTCTGGTGGGTAGTGACGTCTAGTGTCAGGTGTGGTAGGACAAAGTATAGGTATTGGACACGGCGATTCGATCACGCGACGAAGCGATATGAGCAGGTAGCTCGAAAGACGTGCGTGGTGTAACTGAAGATGGTAGGACGAAGCGCGTAGAGGTTTCTGTTCGCCAAGTGTAGGCGAGTAATCCAAAGACGGCTCTCCACCTCTTGGCCAGCGCCACTTGCAGCGAATACACTAGGAAACGTTGGGAGGAACGGGTGGCCAATACCGCAGGTGTTGCGCCGACTCCAGAGGTTTGGTCGTACGTGTAATTCGGTGTCTTCTAAATATGGCGATATTGGCCGGATGCAGGTGCAGTCGGTGGCTTCAGGTATTGCAGAGCATGCCGCACAAATCGGCCACGGACGGATATGCGACTGCTGGCCGCACCTCTCTGGGCGTGGTGCTGATGCTGCCAAACTTCGTATTATACGACCTGCTCCAGCCTTTTGCCGCGGGCTTTCGAGCTCGGAAGGATGGAGGGTTGCGGGCTGCAGGCATGCGAATCACCGAGGGACGGCAAGCCTCTGTTTCCGTCCCATGTGCTTGACAGCTCTCGAGGTCGACGGGGGATGGAGGTAAGGTTCGGTGTGGGAAGGCTTGAGGTGCGTGGTGGGCTCCGCGGCGGAGAGGATGTGGCAGACGAGATCGTCGTCCTTTGCGGGGCAGGGCGGCCACCGCCTCCCATTCGCTCTCAGAACAGCAACCCGCTTGCTGCACGCTGCACTCCCACTTCGCCTCACTCCAGTCCCAGCGACTGCTTTGCCTCGAAACATCTCTAGCCCGTCCCGACCGAGAGGCTCGCAGAATCATCCAAGTGTGCCTGTCCTCGCTGCGCCCAATCACCCCCGGCGCCGCCCCCCCGCCGATGCGACACCTTGGCTTAAACTCCCAGCTAGCTTTTACGATCGCACCGAACCGCTCCTCTCCCAGCGTCCCATATTACGAGAAGGTTCTGCCGTTTCAGCTCGACAACGGCTCTGGGCCGTACCGCCCAGCCTCCTCAACACCACCACTGCTCCGCCGCAAGGGACGTGGGCGCATGACTGAGACCGGCAAGCCGCAGATGACATGTGTGTCGATGCAAATGGAGGGTTCACGATTGGTGCGCATAACAAGCCATTGTCAGCCTGTGTTGGTTATCGCATCTGATCTTATCTTGATCCGACTAACGATTGCCCGCCTGTGGCAGGAGGCTATGGGAATAGTACGTCTTTGCCTCTGACACGTACCCTTGATAATGGCTCCCCCGAACACTCTATTGAAAATCTTGGTCTTCTCTTTCGCGAGCTTAAGCGTTCCAATGTCGCAGATGTATCGAACCCCTGGAATACTTGGATGGCACAACCTTTACGAATGATGCACAAATGTTCCCATCCGATGAGCCTGCGATGCATCCCAGCAAGCGATGCTGACGAGTCTCGCGCTTCCACACCCAGGGGTAACCCTACACCTCCTTCCTGACCGGTATCGGTCATCAGCAACGAGCCTGATGCAATCTATCTCCAACAATGCACCTACGTGGAAGCAGCAGCATTAGTTGTGAGGTCTATCGAATGCATCGCCATCCGGCCTGGCGATTACATGACTTAGAAGATCCCATTACCAAGGCATGCCCCCTCAACAGTCTCCAGCGCCCTGGTTCACCCGCCGACAGTATAGCTTCCAAAAGGCCCAAAGTCCTTTCCCATGTCTCCCGCTCGTTGGCGTGTGCCCCCTGAGACTTGTAACACCTCCGGCGGCCCGCGTAGCGCCAGACAATGCACGTGCCTGAGTCATGAACATTACCCCATGCTTCCCTTAGCCAACCCATTGGTAGCGAGTTCCAGACACTCAACGGAAGTTTCACCTCCGCCCTCCCCATAGTACGCGTACGTGAGTCCACCAAGGCCTTCCAGGGGATGATCAATCAGCAATAAGACGTGTTCCTGCATCGAAGCGAGGGAATTCTGGTGTGCCGCGACTCAAGCGCCAAAAACAAGCGAGAAATGCGAGTAATCTCAGTCTAGAGAATTAGAAAAAAGAAATGCTGATTGACATTTCAAGGTTGAAGTTCGGCGTAGTTGGTCAAAGGCGGTGAAAGTCGTGGTAGGAATTGTATCATGCAGGCCTAATCGTGAGTATCTGGGAACAGAGTTTCGATAAGGTCACGCCAATCTCTTGACTATCGATTGTGGCTTGGTCCCGATCGTAACGACAGGACCATCTCGACCCTAAAAACCCTCGTTGTCTTGTAATCTGACTTTTATCAGATCGCATCCACCAGGCATCCCCCGTTGGCGTCAAAGTCAAAAAACTGCCTTTGAGCGGAGGGACTCCGAACGGGGAAGAGTGGGAGGGGAACCGCGTGCCTTGCAGCCGGGAGCTATCCTTGCCCCAAAGACCGTAGTTAATTCGCAATAATTAATAATTGACTTCTTTCGTATCTACCAGCGGTTCGCAGAAACATGATCTCAGATGCAAGTCGGCCTGCTGGAGCAGCGATCAGGGTATTTACGAGATGCCCGCACGCACCAACAGGTATACGGCGGAACTAGCGGCGATTCCACTACTCGAACAGGCTTTCTGCACAAAAGCAAAACAGGGATCATGACTATCACAGCATTCATATTGGACGGAGCACGACTAACTCGAGAATTAAAAACAGAGTTTGTGTTCTAGCTCGAACGGGACTGTCCATTAAACTTTTTTCATCCTGCCAGATGCGGCGCCAAAGTAGGAAAAAAAGCTGCCGCTCCGCCCACCGATCATGGGGCCAACGCAGTAGCTCCTTGTCTCTCAATTCCCAGCGCCGTGGGAGGCTCTGCAGGAAATATTCCTGGCAAAAAGAAGTACAAGCAGAGACGCTGTTGGAAGTTGTTTCGGTGCTTATTCCACAAGCAGCGTCTACAGTGTTCCGTGGGACAGAGCTGCTCGGCGCATTGTCCAGGAATACATTAGCCCACCATCTGAGGGAAACCTGCCGTTGCACCAGATGAGGAAAGCCGAGTGGTACAAGCACGTCAGACTCGCCACTGGTCTTGGCGTCGTCCCTCGATCCCAAGGCCTGGCAGAGGGCCCTATGGTCTGCCACGTTTATCGGGACGTGATCGAGGGCGCGGAAGCACTGTCGCGAGGTTGGACATCGACAACGAGGTCGCTTAAGCGCATGAATGTCTTTCATTTCTTAGCAGAAGCAAACTTGCTACGCGCTCGAATCCTCTTGCCGTAGCGGAAGAAAATGTACCTGGCCGGGGAGCGATCAGTCATCAAGATGTGTTGAAAGCTAACGGTCAATCCAGACTCACGGGAAGGGTGCAAGAGCAAGTGTCAGAAAGGCCAAAAGCGTCGTTGCCCAGTGAAAACCAAGCTTGTTATACACTGCGATCTCCCGTCAGCACGTGGCAAATGAAGCGCCGGTTAATGACAGTCCATGTCAAACTCCACCGACTTCAGGTTTAGATCATGGGGGAGGTGCGAAACACTTACTCTGGACTCCAAAGAGAGGGAAGACCGCCGCAAAGGTGCTCCGAGCAAAAGAATTTGCAGCAAGGGCCGAGGCAGCAAACAAGGGAAAGGCATCTACAAGGTACGTGAATACCCCAGAGAAGACAAGAATGGTACTGTGAGGATAAAATCAGCATTGTGGGAGCCACTGGGTAGAATTTATCTGGAAACTCACCCACAGCCAAAGAAAGCACTACCAATGATCGGCACAATCCAATGGAGAGAGCCATAGATCGTCCAAGCAAACCAGAATAAGCCAATGACTGTCAGTGGCCCTCCTCCGATTGCTGGTGGAAGCCTGAATTCTGGTTCGGAGCCGCGAATGTCGCCTGTGCTATTTCTGTGGTTTCTGATGAGTCTTTCGTAATTCGAATGCCATAGAGGATCACTCGCAATGGCCAGCAACATGCCGACAAGGATGCCACAGAAAGATAGGCCCACTTGCCAGAGATTGAAGTCGTAGATGTTTGAGAAAACCAGGTTGAATGCCCCGAAAAATAGGTAGAGGATTCCCAAAAGGACAGAGGAGAAAAGACAGAGACTCGAGACCATGAATTCCATAGTTAGTAGCTGAAATGGTCGATAGCATGAGCGAATTATTGTCCAAAGTATTGAGCGATCCATTACTTCGATTGGCGCCTGATATCTGTTGTCACCAGTCTCTTTGCGGAGCCTTCGAGCCTTATTGCGGAGAAGCACGGGATGGTATGTCTCAGGAACAAGCAAGCAGATGCCAACCATCAATATTCCCGAGAATATGATTAAGGCGTAAAAGGTCCATCTCCAACTAGTATGATAGTTGATAAATCCAGCTAGAATAGAGGAAAGTCAGCCGTTCTTGTCTTCAAACTAGAAGTTTCATTTACGAACCGTATACCGGGCCTATTCCTGGTCCCAGGAATGGGCTCGCTCTACAAGGCCCATTAGAATTGCCAGTTGAAATAGAATGATGGCAGCTCACGTATATATCATCATTGGCGCTTGTAAAGAATCCTTGGGAAACATATCGCCCACTGTTCCACCTGCAACCGACAAAAAAGCAGAGCCCGCAAAGCCATCCAGAAATCGCGCTACCAGCATTGTAGCGAGATTTTTAGCGACTGCACAGGGTATCAGCCAGATGAAAAACATGGTGAATGAGCCCCAGTATATAGGTCGCCGCCCATAGAATTCAGATAGCGGGCCGAGAAGCATTGGTCCAAACCCTAAGCCAAAGACGAACACTGACAGGCCTAGCGTTGCGACAAGTCTTGAGCATTCGAATTCATCTGTGAGCTGATCGTATGTCATGGTGTAGACTGATGATGCATTTGTTCTGGGGTGTGTTAGCGGCTATCATGAGGTGTCCAGGGAACATACACCGAGAACGAGCCTAGAGACACTAGTATGACAATCGACCATTTTCGAGCAGTGCGCATATTGCGTGGGTTCGTGGGATCGTCGTCGCCGTCCCATGTCACCTCTATATGGTCTGAACTCTTTTCTGTGTACTTCTTTTCATTCTTTGACGCTTGTGTGCCCTTAGCACTGGAGAGATTTCTGCTGGGAGGATCATAGTTCGACTCTCGGGGAAGGGAGATTGTCGACGATGACCTCGAAAGGGAAGGGTTACTTTTCGCTTTCTCGTCGGGAAATTCGTTCGCTGGGTTCAAGGTGGATGGCTCAGCTGTAATGTTCAACTTTTCCGCATAGCCGTTATCTATTGACATGACGCGACTTCCCCGCGTCCAAATATTTTTTTACCGCGGGTATCAAGCCCCACGATTCGGGCTGTAGGGGGGTGGTAAGAAGCGACCGGCGACCAAGAAATGCTCAAACAAGTATCAATATGGCAGAGCAGCGTGCACAAAATCAATTGACACCCTGACATTTTGAGATATATACTGGGTCTGGTGCGATGAAATGATATCATGGCAGGGGTTGGTGGAGCTCCCGAGCTCTTCTTCGGCATGTCGTTAGGACCAGGCTAAACGCCGTTATACCCGCGACTCTTCAGCTCCTCCATTGTTTTCTGAACGACAATCTAATTTGACTTGACCAGTAAGGAAATCGACAGTATGATCTCAATTACCTGCAGCTTTATTCCCGCACCGTTGATGGCTGATGCCTCGAGAATCCGTACATGGTGGTACCTGCAATCGGTACTCAGCAGCCAAAGCGACGAAAAGAAAACCCGTGCTTAGGATACTGCTGCTTGATCGCTATGCCGAAACGGGACCTTTTCGTCGATTACTTCGATGCTTAGATCAGAAACTTGTCCGTGCGGCTCATGAGGGTTAAAATATGCGAAAGTCGACCCGAGACTTCCTCAAAACGCCAAGCACTTCTTATTTGTCAAACACCCAAGCCCACGCAATTGCACAATTAGAATCGACAAGCTCTGAAAAGAGTGGATCTGGACAGTGACTTTCGCGATTTTAGGCAGAATCCACTCATCGATCATTATGCAGCAACATGACTAATCCGCCGCCGTCTACGGCGCGACCCAAGACCAGCATATGGACATCTTGGCTCCACCTATCAACGGCAAGAAATATCTACTGACTCAGCAGGGGCATAGAAACCATCGCCTGGTGTACCAGCCAGTAGCTGGATTGCACTTCTCCCTTATAATCAAGTGGAGGTATAAATGGGTCAACGCGCGTGTCTTTTTGCGTCCCTGATTTTCGAAATTGCTATCTCGTATACTTCCCTGTTCTAAGCTTCAAGTGATATCACAATGCCTCTCCCAAACGATGACCAAGTGGTCAAGACTGCTCACGACCTCGTCGACCAGTTCCAGGCTATCTTTGGAAAACATCCGGGTTTTCGTCCAGGTAAGACTACAGGGAAGTTTGCAAAGTGACGGATGGGGAGGATCATGTCTTGCCTGACTCGCAATTTGTTTAAAAATCTTTCACCGACAAGACTGCCTCCATTATAGGAAGCAATGTCTATTCTTGTTTCACCACGTGCATGGTCTGACCTCTTAACCCGCATGACCGTGTCTTATCTTGGGTTTTGAGAATCCGTGTCGGCTCCCGTCATTGTCCTATCTACGTTTGCAGATTACCTGTTTTTGAAAGTCCTTCATCCTTGAACGTTTGTCAAGACGAGGGAGCCGTCATTGTTTCTGTTAATCAAATACTCAGGGGCGGGAATAAAGCAACCTTAAAGCCGCTGACTGACTGTGTAACTGTGACGCAGCCCACGCCAAAGGGGCTCTAGCAACAGGCGTCTTCGTCCCTACCGCCGAAGCAGCTCAGCTTTCCTCGGCCGTCCACTTCCAGAACTCATCAACACCAATCACAGTTCGCTTTAGTAATGCGACCGGCATCCCTCAGATTCCCGACACAGATCCTAACGGCGACCCCAGAGGCTTCGCCACCAGATTCCACCTCGGCAACGACGAATCAGGTCGCCGCGTGCACACCGACATCATAGCCCACTCAACTCCATTCTTCCCAACCCGAACCGGCGCAGGATTTCTTGAATTTCTCCGCGCCATAGCAACTGGTCCCGAGGCCGTTGGTGCTTTTCTAGGATCTAACCCGTCTGCTGCAGCTTTCGTCAACGTACCAAAGCCCACACCGACCAGTTTTGGCCGAGAACAGTACTGGGGGCTAACGGCGTTCAAGCTCACAAGCTCCGAGGGCAAGGAGACATATGTCCGCTATCACATCGTTCCGGACGCCGGAGTCGACACGCTCAGTGCAGGCAGCATGAAAGAGAAGTCGGCCAACTTCCTCTTCGACCAACTGCACCACGACCTACCCTTCAGCTTCAGCTTCATGGCTCAGATCGCAGAGAAGGACGACGTGGTGGACGACGCCACGGTGCACTGGCCTGAGAGTCGGAAGGTCGTGAAGCTGGGGACGTTGACAGTGGAGAAACTCGCGCCGAACGATGCGGAGGAGCAGCGGAAGACCATCTTTGATCCGATCCCAAGGGTTAAGGGGGTGGCTCCGTCGGACGATCCGCTACTGGAGCTGAGAGCAGCTCTGTATCTTATCAGTGGGAGGCAACGGAGGGAGGCAAAGTGAGACTGATGTCGGCTTTGGACAATTCTGTGTGTTAATTTCGGAGACGATACGGCACGAAACATCTGATGATGATCAACGATTGACCTAAAGAGGAATTGGTGTCTAATTAAAGTTTGATATGGCAGCACAAATAAAGGCCCCCCCCTATCTTTATCTTCATATTGCCCATCGCTCAGAGCATTTGAGGCGGCCGCTCGAGTCGCATCAAATCTCCTATGATTACGTAGAGAAAGCTCTGATTAGAAATCCGCACGTCATTTCAAAGCGCATTAGTTGCAAAGAACAAGAACTGCCCGTGTAGAGCGGTCCTTAATACTTTCAACATTCTCAAAAGGTCTTCGGACAGTCTATCCACTTATGCAACGAAAAACACATTTTCATGCCGGACAAGAGAAAGCATTATTTCTTCTTCAACTCGCCGGGCCACTGCTTCTCAAAGCTCGCCGCCGAATCCAGCACCGTCTTCTCAAACCCGATCCACCCCTCCCACCCCAGTGCCTTGAGCGCCTTTGTAGAATGCTGCGTCTGTCTCCCAAACCCGTAGTCAGGAGCGTACCCTTCACCCGGCTGGCCCTCCGGAATGTCGAGGTGCGGATAAGCCCTGCGGAGGATATCCGCCGCTGCTTGGGGGAGACCACGGGACGACGCCATCATGTATCGCTCGCCGTTGCTCGCGTCGGGATGCTCTAGACACCAGAGGTGCATGGCAGCCACATCGCGGATGTCGATCGTCGAGCCGGATCCGAAGGCCGGGGGGATTCCTTGGCCGGAGAAGATGGTCCAGAGGACTTTGATGCTTTCGGCCATCTGGGAGGGCTGTTCGGGGAAATTGATGAGCGGGCCGTGGACCAGAGCTGGGTTGACTACGGAGAGGGAAAAGGAGTGTTCGTTTTCCCTGGCCCATTGCCAGAGAGCTTTTTCTGAGTGGACCTTTGATGAAGCGTACGCAAGGAAGGGGTTGAATGCTTCTTTTTTGACGGTCTCGACAACCCAATCGTTCCAGTCGGCTTCACTGTAAGCGTGGTCCTCCGGCCTGTCACGAGACAGGATAGCAGCGATGGAGGATGTGACGACAACGGATTTGAGCTGGGGACCAGCCTTTGCAGCAGAGCTAAGAAGGGAAACATTCCCTTGAATGGCTGGAATGATGAAATCGTCTGCGGTCTTCAACGCCTGACTGACTGGTGAGGCAGTGTGGATGATTCCGGACACCCCTGCGGTATGTTAGCAGGTGCTTCCTATGATGTGATGGGGTTAATTCACCTTGAACTGCTTCGTCAAACGCTCCGTCCATGGTCATATCGGGAACAACCGCATGGTCATATCGGTCATCGTAACCTTTGAAGGCTCCAGAAAGAAGCTGGTCTTTTGCAGAGGCTGATCGGGAAACACCACGGACAGTATATCCCTTCTGTAAGAGCTCTAGACCAATATAGGAAGCAATGTAGCTGTTGACTCCTGTCACCAGAATGGTATGCTGAGCTTTTGCAGACATTGTCATGTTCGATCAAGACGGTAGAATCTAGGGATGGTTGGTGCTTGCTCTACGTCCAGGGCAGGACAATAAAATAAATCAAAAGTAGGCACATTGCGGCGTTGATAAGCGGCGCAGCTTTACTAATCGGGCAGACAACAGATCCTCCTCGGGTGAAATCTTCGTCCGTGATACATTCTGGAAAATCCATGAGGCCAGATAGAATCATCAAAGGAAATGAAGTTCACTGGCTCAGAAGGGGAAGAAGTTGCATCGTCTGGTGGGTCCTCGGCCTACGATAGCTGCACCGTAGGCATTGCCTCGTCTCTTCGTCCGCGATTTACCACCAACTTTCTGGTTGCCAGGTGTCATCAATGCGTGAGGAGATAATTGATTAGTAGTTAGTAGTAAGTAGAGAAGAGTCAGATTTGTGATCTTTGGCACGCATGAAGAATAACATAACAGACGTACTTCAAAAACAACATCGTCATTCTGAGATTAATGATCACCGATCATTGGAGTAGCCTTAACTAAGCATCTTTAGAGCATCGGATACTCTACGCAACGAGGCTGAGGTGGAAGGATTGAGATGTTCACTTAGCCTCTGGGTTGGTGTAAGGTCCAGATTACTAAAGGAGCGGAGGATGAGCGGCGGAGGAGTATTGGACCGACCGAGGTTAAAAGGAAATCCAAAAGTAGCTGAATAATTGGACAAGTTCAAAGACCGTTCAGTGTCTGGTCTTTAGATCACGGACGGACCTTAGGAGTTTAAAACAGCCTTTGGCGCGTTGAAATTCTGATTTCCATTTCTTGTCATAGATACTTTACAACTTCACATCACCCCAGTCATGCGTACCGTCGAGCATTGTTTCTTGCCTGCAGGAGCATTTTGACAGCGCTGCGAAACTTGATATCGCTGTAATTGCTGATAGATGTAGAGAAGATGGATAGATGCTACCGCCATTTACCGCCAGTTTCGCCAAAGGCGTACAAAAGCACACTTCCCATCTATTGGCCGAGAACCGTAATCTGGGGATTTTGGAACGGTCGACTAGGATTCGCGGCACATCGAAAGGATCTGTATAGTCTGCGCGGGAATAGGGCGTTAGTAAAGGAACGAATTTTCATGCCAACAAGGTCGCGCCTGAAAGATCGCCACTGTTGAAGGTCGCAGGTGGGTTGGAAGGTCGCAGGTGGTCTTGGTGATAACATTTCATGTCCCCAACAGTCTGATTCGCGACGGCTTGGAAGACAACCAGACATCGAAAGGTCGAGTGCCAATATTCTTCGCATAAAATAGAAGAAAGCACAGATGCTGACCGACTGTGTGAATTGGTCAGCCTCTGCCCAATCATTTTGCCAAGGCGGCGGTTCAGCCTCGTCTTGGCGGTCCGTCGGGCCAGGGACTGCATCTTGAACCGTCTCATGTTTGTCACAGCTTTTTAAATCTGCGGGCCCTTGATGGACTCACACGCAATCCTTCTCGGCCTCATACTTGACCTGCATGTCGGGAACACGCGTGCCGTTGGAAGATATGACTTGAGCTGGATCTCTCGCTACCTCCTTTCTTGTTGATTCTTCTTGTCGTCCTATTAGCCTTCACTCCTTTAAGGCTTTTTTTCGCGGCTAGACTCGCCAACGCTTCCTCTTCTTCAGGTCATTTCCTCCTGTTGCTTGTCGTATCCTGTCTTTCCTTCTACAAAGTGCATGCACCGCGTTGACCGCAACCTAAGCTTCTGCCTCTTCGACGAAAGACAAAGTTTTACGAGCATCCGAATCTCTCAAAAACCTCTATAATACAAGCATAATGCTACCTATACCTGAAATCCGTCGCCGACTGGCCGAGAAGGACCCGAAATACCATCACACGCTTCTGTTGAGGGGCATCAGCACCATTCTCTCCTTGATCGCCTTCTCCCTATTTGCTGCCTCGATTGGGCCGTGGAATGCCAATTTCTTCCATGAAGCAGGACCAAACAAGGGCGACTGGCAGGATGGCTTGGTACTTGCGCCGGTATGATGAAGATACTACTCATTTCAATGCAATTGAGCACTGACTCGCCTTCTTCAGCTGTTAATAGCCCTCCTCTACAACATCGGCTCCATGGCCTTTGTCTTCGGCCGTCGCCGCCCTTCTCCTGTACCGCCTTTCATCAACTCGGTCTTTGACTTCCTGGTTTGGGCACTGCTCGTTCCTGCCATTACATTCTCAGCATGGGGTGGACTTTTCCGCGTGTGGCGTCCCGCAATTCGCAACGCCGACGGAAGTGTCAGTTGCAATATTCTTAACTCGTTTGCCAAAGAATGTTCGCCCGTTCTGTACCATGTTGGGTCAATGGAGCTAGCTGGTGTGGTCTTTTCGTGCTTTATATGGTATGTCCGCTCGAACCCCCACGTGGACCGTGAATTCATGCTCACGCGCGCGATCCTAGGCTCATCCACTTTACTTTATTTGTCATCTCGATAATTGAAATGAGGCGGATTGCTACCGGCACAGTTCGGGCGCGACCTTCGAAGCCTATTTATCCCTCCTCTGAGACTTGGGTCGACAAGGAAATTGGTATGAGGCAACCCGCCAGGACTGCCGCAAGGTATCAATGAAGATATGGAGAAAATAATAACGACGATAAGATGGAAGTTTTGAAATGGTGCAGGGCACCACAAGTGAAGAGCTTCCTGTATTGGAGTGTAAAAGGTCAGGGTTTTTACCCTTGGGATGAGGCGTGATTATAGCCTTATTGGGCTTCTATTTTCTTGAGGAGTTGGACGAATTTGAGTGCCGATTCAAGCCGCAATGTAGAATACCCATTTTCACCATCGTATAGCCGTATTGCCGCTATTCTCGCGAGATTAAAGTTAACGATTTACGGCAGTGTGATTCTCCCTCATTCTCAAGATCCCACCGGAATCTCAAGGTCATGGTGCCATAGTTTCTTTTCCTGTTATTGTCCCACGCTTGGAGAAGGGTCATTTTTTTCTCCTTGATGTTTCTTCGATGAGATAGCTTCCTTTGCCTTTTCCAACCATTCTTGCCTGGCGTCCCGCTCCCAAACAAGCCTGCAAACGCCTGCCTCCCCGGTATCAAAGAACTCCTCAAACTCTACACGTCGGTCTATAACTTTGAACCCCACAGCTTCATAGGCGACTTTTCCCACTGGGCTACTGTGAACAACGGCTGGTACACCTTCGGCCCCGGCTTGCCTCAATCCCCATTCCAATAACATCCTTCCAATGCCCCTCCGTTGGTATCTCTTATCCACGAAGAGCAATTCGACCTCCCAGAACTCGTCAAAGCCCATGTCCTCCTCCCATTTCGGCGAAAACAGGGGCATCACTCTCGCGATGTTCTCCCGATTTGCCGTGGGCATGACTCCAGGAACTTTGTCATAGTATTTTCCTTCCACACCCTGGAGCTTTGCCTCAATCCATGTCGACCATCCCTGGTTCAGCCGCTGCCAATTGCGCGCAACGACCGACTTTCCAAAGCGTATCCAGACCAGAAAGCCCACAACCTCTCCGCCCGGACTTTTGTCTGAAGTCCCTGCTGGGCCTGCATCTCCTGGGTCGGTCTCAGCAACGAAAGTGACGGCTCCGTGGCGGATGAATTGGGTTTTAAGAAAGCGCATGGCGCTGTTGCGGTAAGACGTCCAGTATTTCATGATGTCGCGGTTGAAATAACGCACGAGGCAATCATCGACATTGGCCACGGCCATGATGTTAGCAATGGCGTAAATGTCCGTCGGGTGGTATAGGCGGAGGTGCATTTTGATAGAGAATGTCGAGCTTGTTGGAAGGAGACAAGATATGTTTATGCCAGAGGCCTCACCAACGGCTTTCCTCTTCCTCGTTCTCTGTCAACAGTCTCTTCCAGCGAGATCGAATATTTTAACACAGGCCCTTGGTTTGTATATTCTAAAATTCCACAGACGACAGGAGACAACATTGAAGGCTACAACTCACTTTTCACGGCCGACCGCATGTCATTTTGCTCCTATGCCTTGCGGCTACGAGATGCGATTCCCATGCAAGGGCGTGATCGCCGGCGTCCCGGACTGCAAGATAAAGCAACAGAGTAAAGAATTCATTGGCTCCAGCCGGTTTATGACTCATTAGCACAAGCATCGTGTAAGCAGTAGTCGATGGTAGTGCGTGTCGGGTCCTTTCCTGATTGGTGCGGGACGCGTAGTCGGCGTTACCTGCAAAAAGGGGCTTGTGCGCTTGCTGTGAACTTCAAAAATCACATTTCATATCGAACTCTATTCCAGTTCCAGAATTAGAATTGTATCTTCAGCTATCAAATTTTTAGATCGTCCTCGACCTCCGCCACCCCAATGTTTTTTAACATTCTGTTTGCTTTTCTACTCAGGCGACATTGACGCAGCTCATCAAAAAGAGAAGGTAGAGTCGAGCAATATCAACTTCTAAAACGCCTCGCTCGAGTGTTATACTGCCCCGGAACGATGATCCCAACAACAACGAGAATCAAGTTAAACTGCCTCCAAAAGAATGAAAACTCGATGTTGTGAGATACCTAGCAACACGCTCCCTCCTCAAAGAGCTATGCTCCTCGGTTCAAAGGCTTTACCCGCGTTGCACTTTTACAAGGCACGATGTTCGCCAAATGAGGCTTCTCAGGCCTTTCGTCCTTTATTCTGTTATTGGCTGTTCATGTTACCATCTCGTTGGACTCACATGTCATGCTAAATCTGCGGGTTTTTGCAAAGTCAAGCAAAAACACAACGTTATTGTTCTTATGATGACCGCGTGAACTCGTATCTCTTTTGCTTCAACATCTTACAGGCTCATACAGATTCTTTCCTGAGGTTCTACTTCTACACCTTTGAAACTTTAGTCTTTGTGCTCGAAGACTCATTCGTGCTTGCAGAAAATCCACTTCTCCATCATCCGCGGAGACGATTAACAGTGCGTACGTCCCTGGTTGCCACGTGCTCATCGGGTATCCCTCCTATCTACAGCGTGCCCGTAACACCGCCATCCAGGTAACACCATCGCTCGTTCCTCGTTGCCCCATCCGGGTCCGCTCACCCATCCCTTATTTCCCTGATAACCTCCCAAGTAAATCCCGTGAACGCCGACCACAACTCTTTCATTGCTTTTCCCCCTCGACGAAAGACAGCGCCTCGTCCCTAGTGACGACGCCAATCGAGCTAGCCTTCTTCTTGAAGCTCACGCCGTAGCATTTCTCCGCCACGTACAGCATTTCCGGCCGGAAGGTCGTGCAGATGAACTGACCTGAACTTGTATCTGGATTCTGCGACAGCGCGTGCAGGTGGTTCGCCACCGCTGTTCGGTACTGGGCGTCGAGGTTGGCGTCGATCTCGTCGAAGAGGTAGAAGGGCGCTGGATCGCAGGCTTGGATCGCGAATATGAGGGTTAGCGCGCAGAGACCTGTTAAAAACAATTGTTAGCTAGGCTCAATTTGAATTTCTGACTGCGGGTAAAACTCACTCTTTTGACCACCGGAGAGCTGTTGAATGCGCTGCTGGTCATCATGCTTGCTGTTAAAGCTTACGCTGATGCCGACACCGGTATAGTTTTCAACAGATTCTCTCCTCGCCTGCTCTTCCTCAGAGTCTTCCTCTTCCAACGTCGTAGTCCTCCGGTCTGTCTTGCGCTGGATGATCAACCGACCTCTTCCCGCAGGCACGAGCTTCTCAAAAACGGTCGCGAACTCTTTTGAGACTTGCTTGAAGGTTCGCTCGATTGCTTCGTCTTTGCGTTGATCAAGGACTTCGATAAGTTCGTTGATGGATGTTTGACTGTTGTCTAATTCAGTGCGGCGATCCGTAAGCGACTCACGTTGTTTCGTAAAACTGTTGTACTGCTCAAAGGCCTTCTTGTTGACGTGACTGTATTTCTTCAGAGATTCATTGACCTTGTGCAGACGTTTGACGACCGTGTTGCTGTCTGTGTTCTTGAATTTGGTAAATGCTTCCTCCGGCAGTACACCAAGGTCTCGGATACTCTCCGTACATTCCTTCGCTTGTTTTTGAAGAGCAGCTTTCTTCTGCGACGACTTCTCCATTCGACGCTGGTGCTTCTGTATCAGCTTTGTGAGCTCTTCTTGGTTACGACGAATTTCGAGGTTGCGGTTTTCTAGGTCGGTCATTCTGGCACTTGTCGAGTCGAAGAGTTCCTCGGTCTCCCGGAGACGGTTTTCCAGGTCTTGGAGATTTTTAGCAAGGCGTTTGACTTCTCGCTGTCCATCTTTCAAAGTGCCGGTACTTGCCGACTCGGTATGTTCAAGAGCAGCCGATTGCAGCTGTTCCATGGTAGGACGGAGATTATCATTCAACTCTGCTTCAAGTGCTGCCTTGCGAGTGGCAAGCTCGGATAGATTAGATGAAAGCGTCGCGTAATCGCTTCGCAGTTTTTGAACCGAAGAACCGAGCCTCTCTAGCTGGGCATCTTCGGCATCTGTCAGAGCTTTGCGGAATTCTGTTGACAGTTCCGCTTCATGTGCTTCTTGCTGATCACTAAGAGTCTTTACATTCGCTTCAATCTTTGACCTTTGGATGATTTTCGCGTCCAGATTGGCTCTCTTATTTCGAACTAGGTCGAGTTTGTTTTTCAGTTCTTGCCGAAGAGGAGCGTGACTATCCTGCCCCTGCCTGCGCCGCTGCTCAAGCTTCTGCAAGTCACCGACTGCTTTTGTAATGGTCTGATCCATGGCTTCAAGCTCTTTCCGGATTTCGGTCGCCCTAGCTAGTTTAGAATCATAATCTTCGCGATATCTTATCACGTTCCGAACACCGTCAAGGCGCGACGATCTCGAATCGTAAAACCCTCCCGTCAAAGCACCTTTCTTATCTGAACGATCCCCTTCTGGTGTGATAGCACTAAGCCCATGACTCCTGGCATACTGAGAAGCTGTGGTCAGATTAGGACATATTATACTTTTACCAAAGACCTGTTGAACTGCTCTCTCATAGAGCGGTTCATACTGCAGCTTCTGAATCATGGGTATCACATCGTTGCCACTTGGCATTGCAGGTACCTTAGGTCTTAGCCGGTTCAGGGGCATGAAGGTGATCCGACCAGAACGCTCTCGATTCAAGACCTCGAGAACTCTTGTGGCGGTATCGTCTGTGTCAACGACGTAGTGAAAGAGACTGTTGCCCGCTGTAACTTCTACAGCGGTCCGGTATGGGGCAGGGACAGTGATGAGCTCTGCCAGCGTTCCGTAAACACCTTCTAGATTGTATTGCTTCTTGATGCGCCTTACTGCTGCCAGACCTCGGCTGGTATTGCTATCCATCATATGGGAAAGCGTTCGTTCTGACCGATCCAGGTCTTGTCTAGCACTTGAGATTGTGGAATCGAGCTTAGCTTCTTCCCTCCACAGCTCTTTCCGTTGATCGATGAGACGATCGCGCTCTTCCTTGGCGTCCAAAATCTCCTGATCGAGACCATGTACTGCGTCTCCTTGGCCGTCTAGCTGTTTCCTCAGCTTTTCAATTTCTGGCTCGATAACAGCAATTTCCTTCTCGAGCTCTGTGGTCTCTTCTGTCGTCTGCATTCGAACAGCTTTGACCTGAGACAGGGAAGTAAATGTGTCGTCGATCTGGCCACGCAACCAATCATCACGTTCCTTTTTATTCTTGAACTTTGAGTTTCGGCCTTGCTTTGCGTAAAGTCTCTGCCGTATAGTCTCTGCTTCGTCAAGCTGATTCTTAGCCCGTTGCTCTTGCTCTTGCTGGCGGGTATACTGAGGTAGAAGATCACGGAGCTCTTTCTCATTTTCGTTGATAGCAGTTTGTACCCTCTTCACGTCTTTTTCTTGACGTTCTCTCCGTTTCTGTGACGCTGTTTGACCATCTGTCAGAGTCTTGACTTGCAACTCAGCCTGCGCATGAGCCTTTGCGGCTTCTTTCCTTTCGTCTTCAAGCTGCTTCTTATCGACATTCAAGAAGTCGATCTGCTGCTTCACCTCTGATATCTCAGCATTTATTTGCGCCATGTTTTCCTCATTAGCCATGAAAGTGCGGCGGTTTTCATCCGTATCATCTAGACCAGTCTGTCGCTGCTCTTCGATCTGTTCAAGAGCATTGGTGACTTCTTGTTGTTCCCGTGAGTAGATTGTGTATTCGAGACACCGCTTTTCTCGATCTTTGTCCTGGTATGTGCGTAGTTCTTGCATTTCCTCTTCGAGTTCGCCCAAGCGTTCATTGATGTACTCAAGGAGCTCATCCGTTTTAACTAGCTTGTTGTTGGTGTCGTGCATAATCTTGACAGATTCTGTTCGCCTCGCCTCATAGACTTGTGTACCTGCGACCTCTTTCAACAATGTCAATCGCTCAGAATCCTTCATATTCGTCAATGCAGTAACACGGCCTTGCGGCACTATGTAGTATGGGTTCGATCGTGAGAAGCCAGCAGATTCGAGTAGGTTCATTACGTCCGCTTTGGTTGCGTTCCTCCTATCTAGGGAGTATTCATCCTTTTTCTGCCCAATTGTCCGCCTCAAAATAAGCTCATCCTTTCCGGTTGGGAACCGTTCATCAGAGTTGTCAAATATGATTTCGACATAAGCAGACATCACCGCCGACCCAGAACCTTCCTTATAGAGGGTTAGCATTGGTACAATTTGATGTCATTTTAATATCTCACATGAAGTAGCGCTTGTCGCTCCTCTCTGCCCATTTGAGTGTAGGCATCGCTGAGAACGAAGCGAATCGCCGCAAAGAAGTTGCTCTTTCCAGAGCCATTGCGTCCAACGATGACATTGTGCTTCGGAGAGAAAGGTTCAATGACCGTCTGGTCCTTATAGCTGAATAGCGTAAATTAGCAAACAGAGGCTGAGTAGCGTTGCAAAAGCAACTAATTACCTTTTGAAGCCTTGGATGATGATCTGCTTGATGTGCATCTTGATGTTGTTGCGCCGACACAGGAGACAAGAAGTCAGAAAGAAAAATTCGGTGTCAATTATCACGCAAATCTACAGTCATGATGGTTGTCTTTAAGGTTGTCAAGAAACCGACCCTGGTGAACCATGCGACGCGTCCAGGCGCTGTTCAGTCGCGCCAGACTTGACATTTGATCAAGGGAAGGTTGAGGCGAGCGATGTATGAGCCGCCGAGCTCATCACGTGCTGATAAGTCCAAAGGGAAATTTTCCCCGAGGCCTTTTGTAGTGTATCCTAAACCTTTTGTTGCCACGATCCTGCCCGCTCACTCGTTCGCCTATTTTTCACTAGGTAGCTTATCTAGTAAGTTTTTCCAGATGAGTCAACATTGTATCAGTAATCTTGCATTCGTCTGACTCAATGACCAACACTTGACAATTTAAAACACTTGACCGCTGCAATAGTCTAGCGTTGCAAAACTGAAGAAGTTCTCTCCTCTGGTAACAATTTGGCTTCCAATATGTCTTCGAGTGATACAATGCGCAATATCGCAGACGGACAGCTTCCACCTTATCAGTATCAAGCAAACAACGGATACATTGCCGCAGAAGCTGACCAACGTTATCCTGATGGTGTCACAATGGATGCGCCAGAGAAGAAAACCAAAGTGTTGCACGATTCTACGACTGGCGTAGGTTCAAGCGACGATCTACCTAGTGATTTAGACGAAGACGACTTCAGCAGCAACAACCCTACAGACTACACAAAAGCCTACAACAGGCAAAGGAGGCTGAACGCAGCCACGTCAGATCCAAATGCTCCAAGATCTTCCTATCCAAAGTCAAATCCCCAGAAGCCAACAGCAAATACTTTCGCATTTGTTGACGACAATGACACATCTCTGTCGAAGCATGCAGCTAACCTCAAGCTTGATGCTGTCCAGTCTGGCCTTTCCAAACCTGGCCCTCAAGGTCTTGAGAAGAGCGATCGAGCTACCTTGTCGCAAGTTCTAGACCGACGGACCCTAGCAGTTGTGCGCAAGCTCGTGAATCGAAATGTCATCTCCAAGGTTGACGGTATTGTATCTACTGGAAAAGAAGCCAATGTTTTCTATTCTGTCTCGACATCAGATGGGAACGGAACTGTATTGGCACGAGCGATCAAGATCTACAAGACCAGCATTCTAGTGTTCAAAGACCGAGACAAGTATGTGAGCGGGGAGCATCGATATCAGCACGGCTACGACAAGACGAGCAATCGAGCCGTGGTGGAGGAATGGGCTTTGAAGGAATTCCGGAATCTCAAAAGAATTCATGCCGCTGGCATTCCATGTCCCGAACCGATTGAAATACGGCAAAACGTGCTCGTCATGGAGTTCCTGGGAGAATCAGAGAGCGCTTCTGCACTTCGTTTAAAGGATATTGAATTTGAGGAACAAGAATCAGAAGAAAGGTGGTCGGCCGTATACGTCGCGATATTATCCCACATGAGGAAACTTTACCAGGTTTGCAAACTCGTACACGCAGATCTCAGCGAATACAATATCCTCTACCATCAAGATAAGCCATGGATAATCGATGTCAGTCAGAGCGTTGAAGATAATCATTTACGGAGCTCGGAGTTCCTGCGAACGGATATCAAAAACGTCAACGACTTCTTCAAACGCAAAGGCGTTCGTCCGTTGAGCGAACAGAAATCATTCGAATTTATTAGAAGGGCGGTCAAGGATGACAATTTCGACATGGAAACGATGCAAGCTGCAATCCAAATAGAAATAGAGAAAGACATCCAAGAAAATTCTGAAGAGACAGTTGAGGTAGATGTCGAAGTTTTCCGCCAAAGGCATATACCCAGAACGCTGGAAGAGGTTCAGGACATTGAACAAGATGCCGAGAAAATAATATCAGGGGAAGGTGAAACCACTGGATTCGATGAACTACTTGCAGAGAAGAAGGTTGCAGACGACGAGACCATCGGCGAAGGTGACGAGGAGGACTCTGAATCTGAGAGCGACAGTGAACAATCCGACAAACGTCCTCGTGGCAAGCGCTTTCAGGATAAGGATGTGAAAAAGGAGCACAAGCAGAAGGTCAAGGAAGGGAAAAGAGAACAGAGAGCGAAGAAGATGCCAAAGCATGAGAAGAAGAAACTCATCAAGCAGACGGCGCGGCATAAAAAGTGAGCCTGAGTCAGTACTACAAAAGCACCTCCTTAAGGTTGCGCATTCATGAACCACCAACTCTCCGTGCATCAGGAGCTACTGACTCCATCCCCCAATCACGGTCCTAAGCAGCGCACTAGCCGCTAAAAGTCAAAAAGAGGGGACCTCGTCACCGGCTAGCCTTGATAGGAGCCTTGCAAGGACGGAGGTTCTAGAGCTGGAGAAGGAAAAAGTACGGGTTGATACTCGGCGTGTATCGAACAATTTCAACTCGGCGAAGGTATTCAAGGAAAGTCTTCCGTTGCCTTCATCACGAAAAGACCATTCCCGCTCATGCAGATCTCCTAGTAAGGACCAGTAGAGAGGGAACAGGTAGGCGTAAGGACCTGGCGAGAACATATCGGAGCGGACAACAAGGGCCATGGAAATATGACTTGAGCAGGTCTGGACGGAGCTTGGCAGGGGAATAGGAATTGTAAAGTCAAGTAGATATAGCTGGAAAAGTACGTAGTGGAAGAAAGCCAAACTTTTTCGCAACCTGGCAATGTTGCTCTAATTACATTGAACATTTAGCACGGTTCACATTTCACTGCACTGAATCATGCTTGTTAGATTGTCTAGATGAGGATCTCGCACCTTCAAGAGCTGTACTTGAAGAATTTGCTGCTAGACGCAGTTCCTATGCTGTGCTGATCCTTTCGGCAGTCTTCATTGACCTCGATGCAGGACGCCAACGGGCTGGTATCGCTAGCCAGACCAGTCTCAGTCCTGCTACCGACTAAAATTAGCTGAGTGATTGGATAAGAGATATCATGCAGTGACTTGCAATGGGGATCAGTGCTCTCTTTGTAATTCATACTGCGGAGTGAGGTTCCAACGGCGCATGAAACGCGGCGGTACCATCGACAATGCAGATCATCTCAAGTGTTTCGAAATCTCATCATTTCAAGTGAACGGGAGAAAAAGGGAAGGCACGTACCATCAAGAGTCGCATACGGCTTACCCAACGTAATGCCACGTACACATGTTGAGACTACCACGAAAAGATCCAGGGGTCATTTACGTTCGTCTGGCATGTAGGGCTCTGTCCGAAAATGGTAATTTCAATTTGAATTTCCGCCGCGCTTCTGTAATCTCTTCAGAGCCGCTTCAACCGTACTACGCTTCAAGCTCGGCAGGCTGCTACCATCATGATCATCGACTCGTTCAAACTGCACCTTCATCGGTGAATCGGTAAGCCCTGGCCAGATGTCCGACGGCAGAAAATCTCCCTGATCGCGCCTGAAAGCCTCCCTAGCATCCAAGTCATCATCATGCAACTTCTGCAATATTGCCTGAGCCTCTTGGATTAACTTGTCCATCTGGGACTGGACGGCGCGGCGACGAGCCACCTCGACGAGCAGACCATCATATGCGTCAAGGTAATTAGTGTAGACTTCATGGAAGTTTTCAAGCTCGACCATGCCGTGATCGATCTTGGCACGTTGCTCGCTCCAGCGCGAGAGGAAAACTTGGCTCTGGGTAATGTAGTTCGGGAGTCGGCTGCTGAGCTGCTCAAGCAGGCGGAAGGCTTGGGTCGCTCGATGGTGAAGCGCGTTCTTTTTGTCCTTGAAGGTGTTTATCTGGTTTAGCTGCACTTCCATCTCTGCAATGCGATCCTGAATCTCAGCGATCACATCCTCAACTTCTGACGCGTCGTTTTGGATCACTGTCATCATCTCCCGGCGCTCATCATCGGTGAGCGGGGGACTTTGTGCCTCGGTGTCGGGCCGATCAACGTCGACGCCGGCCGGAAGATCATTTCCAATATCTCTCACAACAGCCCCTCCGCCTTCTGTGTGTTTGACCGCAGACACGCAGAGATCATAATGTTTGACGAGACCCTCCAAAGACTCTGCCATCTCCTTGGCGTGGTCCTCGGCTCCTTGTAGAAGTGTTCGGAGTGTTGGCGGTGTAAATTCGGACTCCGAAGATACCGAGTCTGTGCTCTTGTCGGTCAAGGCATCATTGATGCATTGCAACTCCTCTTCGAATGCAGCATTGCTCTCGTCCATCACTCGCTTGGCGTCGTTAGTTTCATCTATACTATCCTTCAGGCCATCTTTCAGGCTTTCCACAGGCTCTTCGTCAATGAAATGGAGCAGTGATCGAGGTTCTTCATCCGCCGGTCGGAATCCATGCTCCACGATTGTAGCTCGTAGATCATCAAGCGTCTTTCGCAGCTTCGCATCAGCAGCGTCAAGGCTTTTCAGAACGGTGTTGAAATCGCTCTGGGCCGTATGTGCTACTTCTTCCACCTCAAATTGAACCCCACGTAAGATCTTCAGTTGGGAACCAATTCTGCGATGCACGAAGCTAGTCTGGGCGGAAAACGCAACGCTTGACTCGACCGCTGAACGCGCCGCACTGACGATTTCAGAGGCTCGGACCACTTGCGGATGACTAATATTCAAGGCCCTTTTAGCGGCAACCAGATATGAGACGAGAAGATCCGTGGAATCTTTGGGGGGCTCGGGCGAGGTCAGGTTTCGTTGGGACGAGGAAGACGATGTGGATGATGCCATGGCTTGTGATGATGGCGAGATCAAAGCCTTGTGTCACAGGCCATTTGAAATTTGACGTTTCAAAGGTCGCGAGCAGACTTGTAAATCACGAAAACATCGCAAGAGCTTGCAGAAGCCTTTCCTAAAAGCATCCGGTCGCGTGTCACGATCCAGGTACAAGTCTGGGTTCGTCTGGTTTGAGAGTCGTCGGATCAAAAGGTTTTGCAAGCGGACGCAGGGGTCGACAACGGCGTCCTTGTCCTAGTGGTGGACCACACCAATTCGGCAGTGGGTTGACAGGGAGAATGGCGAGTGATAGGTCCTTGAAGTCAGAGAGTGTGTGTGAAGACGGGGAGCAAGCAGATGGCACCATTCCGCACTCGCTCGCACGTCATTTCTCGCCAGGCTCGCTCACCGGGCACTAATGCAGGCAGCCAATCCCTCGCCGCCCCGCCGACCTGTCAAGCCTCGCCGTAATCGACTCCTTGCTGACTTTCAACATAACCCCCCCAGATCACCTCACCGGAGAAAAGTCTCTCGGTGCGACAATTAGCAGTCTGCGTATTTACTCGCCACCCGCGATTGAAAGCATGTCCGCGAGCAAGGACCACCTGCGCCTGCAAATATAAGACTTGACCCAAATCTCGCCTTGCTTCTCTTCTCTTCTCTTCCCCGCTTTCCCACGTTCCCAATCGAATCCGAGAATTCACCAAATGTCGAGCCGCCCAAGGGAAGCAACCCGCCATAGTGGTAGGGGCTAGGTTACCATGGCTTTGCATCATCACTATCTCGATGATTCACAGCGAGACTTTTCGGGCATGGTCGAGCCCATCAGGAAGAAACGGCGATCATCGAAAGTGGGAGCTATTGATATACCAGGAGATATCAATGCGCTCAAACGACACACCAATGGACAAGTAAAACTCCAGGATACACATGAAGGTGAAGAGGTGTCGGCAGGGCCTTCAAAGGCTGGCAGTCAAACAGTGGCGCCATTTCTCACCCGGCATATACCTGAACAGTACGCGCCGCTAGGGAAACCGAGGGTTGACGCGCGCAAAGATCCAAACTCCAAATACTGCTATCGACACCATCCAGATCTAAAATGCCGAAGGCAGGCCGACGAGCCTTCCATGGACCAGCTTCAGAAGGTACGTTAATCCTCAAGTTTGGGTATCCTACGATTTGCCTGACACCCTGTAGGACCTCGAGACCCTTCCCGAAGAAGACAGACAAGGGATTGCTCATGTGTGGTCGCTCTTTTCCGCTGCTCCTGCGAAACATCGAAACCTCATGCTTCGAGGGATTCTTGCGGGCTGCTGCTTTCCACAGCTTTCCATGTTATCGGCCAGTGTTAAAGAGCTTATTCGGATCGACTTCTTGTCTGCATTGCCACCCGAACTTTCATTCAAGATCCTCTGCTCCTTAGATACCATATCCCTTTGCAAGGCAGCTCAAGTCTCACAGAGGTGGCGACAGCTTGCTGACGATGATGTGGTTTGGCATCGCATGTGCGAGCAACACATTGACCGCAAATGTATTAAATGCGGTTTTGGCCTGCCATCCTTGGAGAAAGAAAGACTGAGGGCATCAAAGAGGCAAATCCAACTTCGTGCAACCGGCCGAGGACTGAACACCTGGTCTCCAGATATTACTCCAAATTCGGAGTCCTTCGAGCAGAATGGTTCAGAACGCCAGAACGGCCCCCAACAGACAATTGCAACCAGTATCACTCCTCCAGCTTCGATGGGAGAGCCTGAAAGTCACGTAGCAGCACTCAGAAAAAGGGCGTACGCCAACTCAAAGCCGAATCCAAGCGAAGCCAGTAGGATGACTCGACCGTGGAAAGACGTTTACCAAGACAGGTTCAAAGTTGGTCTGAATTGGAAATATGGCCGATGTTCAATGAAAACTTTCAAGGGCCATGACAATGGAGTGATGTGTCTACAATTTTCTGAGACCATCCTTGCTACCGGGTCTTACGACTGTTCAATCAAAATTTGGGACATTGATACTGCCGAAGAGCTACATTCTTTCGAAGGGCATCGTCTCGGGATTCGATGTCTTCAATTTGACCACACCAAGCTTATCAGCGGCAGTCTGGACAATACAATCAAGATTTGGAGGCTGAAAGACGGCGAATGTCTTTCCACTCTAGAAGGCCATTCTGGCGGGATCATTGGCCTACACTTCGACGGAAACCTCCTCGCATCAGCTTCTACCGACCGGACCATCAAAGTTTGGAATTTTGATGACAAATCCGTCTTCACGTTGACAGGACATACTGATTGGGTCAATGCGGTCAAGCTGGACGTGACGTCTAATACTCTCCTGTCCGCTTCGGACGATTGTACGCTGAAATTATGGGATCTAGATCGGAAAATTTGCCTCCGGACTTTTGAAGGTCATGTCGCCCAAGTTCAACAGATTGTCACCCTCTCTCAGGAGTTCGAGATTGACTGTGAGCAAGAACTCTCCGACGGAAGTGAAAGCCCTGCAAGCGGCCGGGTAGCAAGTCCATCCGTCTGGGATGGAATTGACTCCTCTGGATGCTCGCCTTTTGGACACTCCACCCATCACAGCCGGCCAGCTCCGCCAAGATATATGCTCAGCGGAGCCTTAGACTCTACTATTCGACTCTGGGAAGTATCGACAGGCCGCTGCTTGCGCACTTTCTTTGGCCATGTTGAGGGCGTGTGGGCTCTTGCTGCTGATACACTTCGTGTAGTGTCCGGGTCACAGGATCGCACAGTCAAGGTTTGGGACCCAAGAACAGGCAGATGCGAGCGAACCTTCGCTGGCCATGCCGCACCTGTGACTTGCGTCGGTTTGAGCGATAGCCGGATTTGCACAGGCAGCGAGGACTGCGAGGTTAGATTGTACAGTTTCACTAATGATGAGCCACACACGCCGATTTCGTTCGCATGATGGTGTTACATAGGAGATTGAGGAAGGCAAAAACATTCGGTCTATATGATAAAATGGTTCGGCGAATCTAGCATCGGCGTTTTGAGATTTTATTACGAGACTCGCCATTGAGTGATTCCACACTAAAAGATACCCCCGGATACAGTACGGCGCTACGGGGAAAGGGTTATGGCACTGCCACAAAAGGCTATCAGCGAATATGCTTTGGCCAGAGGAACAGGCCGATCCACGAGCTGGCTACCGTAGCCTGGGCTGATATTTGCTAGTGCTGGGCGTCAGGAGCCTTCCCATTTCTCTTTCATGGTTACATTAGCTCATTCCAGGGATTTTCTAAGTCCCGCAGATTGTCGTGGCATAAGTTGACCCATAAAGATCGATATAGTGACCTAGCAATCCTCGTGAGGACGATTATCTCACCCTAGATCACACGAGAGTCAAATTGCTGAGCCTAAATCGTTGCCTCTCCCAATTAATTGCCCATTTCAGATTTTAGCCGGCCAAACTCTTTTCACACCCTGGTTCGGAGGAGCTTCTTTTCTGGAAACAGTGTCCCCTTAAGATCCTATATCGTTCTCAGTAAGCCGAAGTTTTGCCTGCTGAAATAGAGATGGCTCAGGAGGCTCCGAAGAGTATCCTGGCACGCTCGGGGGTCACTTTGTTGTAAATGCAGGAGAGAAACTGTGGCCGAAGGCGCTCGACAGGGAGATGGGCTCTCGGCTGAGCTGCCCTTTCGTATTCGGATCAACAATTTGTGCTCCGCAATTTCTCGTTTCAGTGTCCCCATGATGGCTCAGCTTCTTCGTGATATCGAACTTCTACTACATGATGCGGTTATTGGTGTGGCACGCAGATTGCCATGGAACCTCGACATGACCAATGTCTTGGTTTTAAATCGAAAGGATCTAAATCCCTCCAAAAAGCCTCTACTCCCTAATCGTGTAAAAGGTTTGGGCGAGCATTTTTTCTGATGTCACTGACGTACGTTGGGCTTGTGCTTGCGGAGCAGACTCTGATGATCTTCAAACCCTGTGGCTTATATCGAGACGTTGCTGTGTTTCATCGTTCCTCTGGCTTTATATTGCTGAAAGTTCTAGAGTATTCTCCAGATGTTCACAGTCGGAGGTGTTTCCTAAGATCTTACCGTTCAATTTTTTTAGCCTGTCGCCAAATATAGAGTTGATTCCAATCTTCAAATACTCCAGCATTGCCAATCAGCAATAGCCTACAGATCGCTATTGTCTTGCTAAACGGTTTCATTTTGAACGATCGTAAGACATGGAACGCTGAGGCAGCGCCAAAAACCCTTTCAGACGATATTGCTTCTCTGATATTACATATCGAACGAACCCAAATCTCGTTGCTCTGGTTCTAATGTTGGCTGACGTTCGCACTTCACCTTTCTGGTATCTTGCACAATAGACTTGTTAAGCAGCTCTAATCTAGTCTAAGCGAATTTCGTCATTTAAGGGCTTGTTGCATAGTTTCTCTCGCATCTCACAGCATGCGCATTGAACGTTATCTGCGACCCTATCGTTGAAACTTGAAAAGGCAACCCGAACTCCTATCCAATGCGTGCTTACGTCTGTCCGACAATCGATGTCGATCACAATTTCGGTAAAGCCAACATGATTTCAATGACCAGAAGAAAGCAACACACGCATGAATCGCACCGGGAGGATTGTCCTGCTTGGCTCCAGCGCGGCCGTTGGCGCTCTAGATTATCAGCCGGGTATTTAAGATCGAAATTAAAGAGCCTACAGTCAAACCAAAGTTGATCTCAGGATACTGGTTGTTTTAACTAGGTACAGTGATGCTGGGACACAAGCGCTCTCCAGCAATAGCGGCTCAAGACAGTTGAGGGAATCTTAGCAGTTCTGTTAAATCTCAGCAGCCACTCTCCCCACTTGGTGAAACGCTGCTGTATGGTTCGTCAAGGTCTTCCGATCGGTAGGATTACCGGTGAGAGACAAAAGGGCCTTCTTTGGTACTGTTCCTTCCATCGAGCGGTTACTGTATCGGGTTGAAAGTCGTTCGAAGAGCACAGCATGAGCAAATGCAAGCCTCGCTCCGTCATCCCATCCAATGAAAAATTCTCCGCCCAGGAGTAATACTTCCTAATGCAGGGGTAGTGGATCGGGAAAGCTCGAGAATACGGTGGGGGCAATTATGACAAGGAAATTAGCTCTTCAGCATGCTTAAGACTCAATGGAAATTGACTACTCCATTTGAAGCCGTTATAATACAGTAATGATAGATGTTCCCGTTTATGAAAGGTCTCGGTCACGTGACAGACACGGTGCCGGGAGGACCGGGAGGAACGGGATGACTCGGTCGCTTCGGCCCCCAAAAAGCTAGGCAGTCCGCTCTTCAATAGTCTGTCATCCCTCGTCCCGCTTCTATCTCGTTCTTTCGATCGATGCAACGCAGAATTGGGTTTTCCTTTTGCAGGCGGCTGAGCACCTCGGCTGCTCACGGCTCCTAGGGTGCTCGATATTAACGGTGCTGATAGCATAGCCCTTCAATACGCGCAGGATCGTCCACTGCAGCTTCAGCTCTCTGCAGCCTTCCACCGAGAGTATCGGCAATTTTGACAGCTACGATGCCGGGCACAGACCGTCTGCCCACATTGCACTCTTTTGAACAAATACGAGGACACACATGATGGACAATCTCTGCAAAAGAAATACAGCCCGGCTTACAGCAGTACCCGCCTCTTCGAGCTCGACAAGCTAGAAGCTTTCCCCGCATGCCATGTCTCACTCAACACGAGGTTTGCCGCGGCCTGACAAAGATTTTATATTGCTCTTGCAGCATTAGACACGATCCTATCCAGCGGATTGCGCCACGGTCACGATCGGCACGTTAGCGCCATTGCGGATCACATCGCCTTTTTGGAAATCCGGGGAACGTGGTTATTCTTGCCACTTTCTGCGCCTAGTGCTGCCACGGTCCAACAGGCGGACAACAGGAGCTTGGATCAACAATCCACCCGAATCAGGATCACAGTTAGGTAAGTAAGCCAATCGGCCTCTTAAGGCGCCGAATGACTCTTTCCTACATTAACGACTGTCCAGGCGAACTAGCTTCCCGCCGGCCATGAGCCGTTTGGCTCGACCCCGCCCTCGCTCACCGGTACCTAACTTCTATGTATAGATCCCAATTCCAGGACCTCAGCACTGGATCGTAAGCGAATGGACTTGGACATTATTGACTCCTGCGTGAGCGAAATCCTCCCAGGTTCTTCCAAAGAAGGTTGCTAGTCGGTGTGCTCTCCGCTTTAGGACCTGCTTTAACTCTGTCAACCCGGAGGTACAATGATCCTGGCCGTTTGGTTTCTTCACTATGACAACATTCTCGCCAGGATGGCTGACCCAAAGTCTGACGAGGGCACTATTCTAACGTGCAGACCCAAAAATCTCCTAGCTGCATTAGCATCGCTGAAAGAGTTCGACACTAATTACCCCCCTGAGTGAAACCTATGCAATTGCCATTCCTTCTTCCAGCTCGGCGCAAGCTTTTGCGAGAAGGCTGCAGCTCTTCCGAATTTGACCAATTACAGCTCTGCCAGCTTTGCGTGCGGCGTCCGACTTCAAGGGAAATTTGCTCTTAACCTGTGCAATCCTCTTCTTGAACCGTTCCATGATAGCTTGGAGAACGATCTCAATCCCCGCTGCTGGGAGGTACCCTGGGCCAAGCAGACCGCTTAACGCCTTGAGGTAAGTATTCGCAGTCACCGCTGCCGAAGATCTTCGACCAGGCTGTTATACAACAGGATTTTCAACGCTAGCATGCACTATTGCCTTCTGGCGGGCAAACATCAAGTGCCAGGAGGCTCTTGGTTGTCGACATGGGTGCGGGGCCTGAGCTTTCATCCGCTTCATCCGTCATGTCGAAGATGTTAGATCAGGCAGTTGGCGTGATGGCATAAGAACTTCGCCTCCCCAGCCTCTCTAGCTCTCGGTCAGGTAAGGAGTGTCCGCACCGTTGAAGTGGGAGACCATAGCTGTAGGTGGTGAAGTTGTCGATAGCATTTCCCTCGTCTTTTACTGCCTTTCGCTATCACACTGTCGTTTCAGAGAAGCTATTGTCATTGGCAAACACATTCGTTGCCGTGTGAAAGACAACATGAGACTACTTTCGCTTCTGGCATACGGTCTAGCCGTGTCAGCCAGTGCCGTTAAGAGAGAACCCGACCCCTTTCCAAAGCCATGGGGCCAACCTACTGGCGGTCAATGTCCGACGACTACTGTGTACTCCACGGTGTATTCTGAGAAATGGAAAACAGTCACTGTTCCTGGCACAACCGTAACTGTTTCTTCCGCCTGTCCAACATGCTCCAAAGGTACGGAGACCTGGACGAAGACTGAAACGAAGACTTGGTGCCCATCAAGCTCGAGCTGTCCACCTCCGACCACAAAAACTTGGACCCAGACTGAAACGAAGACTTGGTGCCCGTCGACAACAAGCTGCCCGCCACAGACCACGAAAACGTGGTGTCCTTACACGACAAGTTGTCCCCCTCAGACTACGAAAACGTGGTGTCCCTATACGTCCAGCTGCACGAAAGAGGTCATCACAAAAACCGAGACTCTCCCTGGCAAGACGTACACTGTGACACCGACTTGCTACAACTCTACGATCACTAAGGTATGAGCTTCTCGCAGAGATCATTCACATACTCTGAAGAGTATGTCAGAATGCTAATCTGCAATAGACTGAGAAAAAAACCAAGACGACTACAACCACGGCAACCGAGAAAAAGCCAACTACTGTTGTAACAACAACTACGCAGACAGAGAAGAAGTCGACGACCATCACAGCTGTCATTACGCAGACTCAAAATTACACGGTGACGAGCACGGAAACAATCAAGAAACCCGTAACAACAACTGTAACTCAAGCACCGACCACGGTAACTGCCACAACTACCCTGACTCAGCCTGTGACGACCACCACCACTGAAAAGATCAAGAAAACTTACACAATCACTCAGACGCAGCCTGTGACAACAACTATAACTCAAGCTCCGACCACAATTACGAAGGTCACGACGCTAACAGTGCCTGTGACGACAACGACGACCGAGAAGATCGAGAAGACGCAGACAACTACGCTGACAGTGCCTGTGACAACGACAGCAACGGAAAAGAAGACAATTACAGTTTCCACCGTAGTCACAACAACCTACACTCAAGCCCCAAGTAAGAAAATCCCGGTATTAACCACTTTAGGATCAGAAAACTTATCTAATTCTTAGGCACAAAAACCGTGACTACAATTCTAACCACGCCGATCACAACCACAATTAAGAAGACAAAGACTGAGACTATTTCTACCGTATTAACAACCACTTATACTCAGGCTCCTAGTACGAGATTCCATTTATAATGCGCTTCAGAGCAAGAAAGCTGATTGACATCTAGGCACAAAAACTGTGACTTCGGTCGTTTCAACACCTATCACAACCACGATTTATTCGACCAAGCCTATAACTACTACCGCATATTCGACCGTCGAGGAAACTTCATACGTTCCGACGACTATGGTGACGTACAAGCCGGGCACCACCATAGTGGTCACGAGCACGGCTACTAAGATCATCTATAAATACACAACGGTCACCCAAACTACCGGCAAGTTGTCGACAACGTCCGTTTCCTTCTGTCCTACTCAATCGCCTCCTCCATCTGGTCCAAGCCCGCCGCCACCGGCTCCTCCGCCATCAACTACCAAGCCTACTTCGCCAAGCCCGCCAACGTCGACTGCCTGCCCGTATGACCTGCCTTCTGACTTCCAGTTCCCGCACCTCATTGTACCTGTCAATTCTTCCAGCCCAACGACTCCATACGGCACGATGTACTTCGGAACTCTCACATCGGAGATCTCCTCGCTCTTTGCCTTTGATGTCCCGCAGAGCTACGTCAACCGGAATTGCACGCTGGCATTCTCGTTCCCCACGCAGGCGCAGCTAGTTACCTCAGCTTTCACCCTGTCGGGATCTGGCCAAGTAGATTTCGCCTTGTTGAACAGCCAAGTCACGCTAGGAAGTACGTATGCGACGGTTGGCAGCGTGAAGGAGGATCTTGGGGTCTTCACCCTGCAACCAGGCAACGCTTATCCAATCGACAACAACATTGCCTGCCCAGCGGGTGGAGTCCTTAGTGTCGAGCTGAAGAGTGTCAATGGCACGAACTTCAGCTGGTTCCAGGATTACAGTAAGTTTTTCCAATCCCGCTGCCAATAATGTGCTAACTTTCTGTGCCGACCCCTGCCCGATTGGTCTGTGGCTTACACCAAACTAATGAACAATGTCGGAGGCGCATGTTTTCGATATTGAAGGCTAGCTGGAATTGGAGACTAGAAGTTGATGAAGCTGAGACGATCATTAATTTCATTAATGAGATTATGACATTCTTTCGATCCTTACTATACCCAATTATATTTAATGTCTGGTTACATAATGTATTTTACTAGCTCCGTCTAGCTAGTACAAAGCTCTGCTTCTGCTTAAAGCCAACGCCGTCACCGGCCCTTATTACAGAAATTGAATCTTGACAGATTTCTTTACTTGACACGTGGTCTTTTTTTCCGATCGAGGAATGTACCTCGAATTGATGATGATTTCCATGATCGTTCTCGCTTCTGCTGCTGCCACCCTCTGAAAGACGGTTCCTCTACGTGCGCTACGCGGTTTGGATTGGTCGCCGCAGGTCCTCCCGACACGATCATAGGCTTGAAAATATATGCGCCGTGAGGCGCCTCTACGCTTGGGGGATGTGATGGGATGATCCTGGGTGGATGGGTCACGGCCAGCTTTGTCAGACAGGAGGTTGAGCGTTTTGTTGCAGCGAATTGTTGAGGGAATCCGACTCGACGGAAATTAACTTCTGGACATGCATACCGCCCTTTCGGATGCGGAACATGCAAAGGCAGAGTGAGATGGGCTGAGTGCAAATCGATCGACTTGATGCCCGCCGACTGGTCGAGGAACTGCAGAATCGTCAATGTGTAATTCGATTCGTTCGCACAAGCTAGAACGAAAATGAAAGACCCGGCTCGACCTCAGCATGTGGCTCAATTACTGAAACATTGCTGAGCAGGTCGTCGCAGTACTAGCAACTCCGAGTGCGGCTCCGAGAGGAGATCCAAACCTCCTGTGATGGTTTGGTTATACCAGTAGACCCCTCGATAATAAAAAGCCTTCAGCCATAGCGATTCAGCTTAACTAAGAGGCCACTCAGGGTACTTACCTTCTCAGCGTTTATATGTATAGGGGAATATTATTGTGGAGGCCGTCGAGAGGCCTCTCATAGAACATTCTGTTGCTGATAAGATTGAGCCTGGTCTTTCGTGCGGTTGCTTGTATCGAGGGTTTCCTGCAGGTGAGCCGGGGGAGCGTGGCGGCGGCAGCAGCGGCAGTGGAAGTGGGAAGAGGGAGGAGGAGAGAAGAGGAAAGAGGAGATAGAGAGGGAGGAGAAAAGGGAGGATGATAGGAGCCTAGGGTTAGGCAATGCCAGTGGATCCGCCCACCCTAGTCTCGCTGGCTCCCGTATCCTCCTGAGGGCTAGGGCGGGCCGTGAGTAAGGGGACGGCGCCGGCTCTGCCATCGCCAGCTCGTAGGTTCTTGGAGGAGCGTGGGGAGGGAGTGAGGAAGGGGAAGATAGGAAACGCTCGATATAAGCAACACTCTGCGCGCATAGTTCAAGGCAATAAAAGACTCCGAGAAATCGCTCTCAAATCTCAGAGTATTTGGTTATTTGCGGAATGTTACTCTGAGGTCGTCGATATATCTTCGCGGAAATCCATGTCTGTGGGACAGCAAATTTCTTGGTGGAAGCTGTCGCTTGTGTCGAGGGTCTTGTTTCATCGAGAGCATCTTGTACGTTTCATTCCAGCGCATCACTCAGACACCGCTTTGTTTGTACTTGCCGGATAAGCTCCCAGCCGCTTGCCTCGCCGAGATAGAGCCAATTTTCCCGTATCCATGTGCCAATGGCAGCAGTCTGTATCGCCTTTGTTCGGCTTGCAGTACGGGTCAAAGTGTGGACACTGGCCGCAGAAACCGATGTCGGAAGAGTAGTCTGCGGCATCGTTGTCATTGCTGGTGGGGGAAATTTTGCCAATTCGGTGGCGTCCTTCATGAACCTTTCTGTTCATTGCTAGGTGCTTATACTAAGCGTTCACTATGCCTCATGTAGACACGTTCTTGGACGAAGAGGGTGCTTGAAGACGTGCGCCACAATATTGTTTCCCAAGATCCAAGCACCTCCGAAGATCATAAGACTATAGAATCTCAATAAGTAGGTCCAGGAAGGACATCTCAGCCATGCATCGTACCGTTGATATCAATGAACAACGTAGGAGAGTAGAGAATAGTGAGATTCAATGACAATGGCAGGAAGGAATTCTTTTTTATACATTTCTTAGAAACACTTCAGGGGCTTCTTTCTGCCGCAGGGGATAGGCAAAGTATGAGATTCTTCAGTAGCAAAGGTTTGCCTACCAACTTCGGAACCCTGGGCCCAAAAATGGTAGGTTCGTTGCATAACCATATGACAGGGCCTGCATCTGCGATTCGAATACACCTGTGTGGCCAAACTTTTACAAAGATTCCGTCCAACCAAAGCTGACCGGGATATTCTTTGACTGATCGGTACTGGCTGGCTTTATTTGTCGCGAAGCCACCTGACATTGTCAGCAGCGTTTGAAGCAGTGTAGCGGCGAGAGAGTCAACATAGCAGATATGATTGCAACCTCAACCGAGAAATGCGACGCCCTCTTTCTTAGCCACGTTACTCCCGCCTCCAGCGAAGCCTGTTCCCTCGCTGCTAATCTCAATCAATCCGGGCCGAATCTTGTCTTTTTCTTTGCCGCTTTCTTTCCTCTTTGCTAGCTCTGTTACGTCCGTTTCACAGACGTAACATCTTACAGTCCCAGCTTCGTGGTCAGTTTTTAGAGCGTGAGGATCCGGCTTGTCATCGGTTTTCATAAAATGTTGTACACACGGTTTGCATATCACATGTCCGCAGGGCTTAGCAAGTATGGCTTTCGAGCTATTATTAAGCACTTTCTTGCAACTTGGGCAGATCAGGATGGTCTGTTTTGTTTCAGCCTCTCGGTCTGTGGTGAAGAGGACAGTGAGAAGATTTTTGAGGGAGTAGGAGTGCTTGTTTGAAGGCGTCGAAGCAGGGCATATGGGATGTAACTTCTCCGGCCTAGCCGAAGAGTCGGAAGCAGCACCAGTAGTGGCAGAAGATCCCGGGATCCAAAACGATGTTGCAGATTTTGCCTGTAATGATATTAGGACACAGCTACCAAAATACAGAGTCAAGACGAAGCTTCACCTTTTTGGCTTCATTACCGTCCGTTAAAACCTGTTTCCTACCTTTGCTATCTTCTGCATAGTCGTCCCTCTTCCGCTTCGCATCTCGCCCAGAGTCCAGGTACCCTCGCTCGAACTCCTGAACCTCACGCTCTCTCCTTCCGGCTTCATCTCTCAGAGCGTCCTCTCTTCTCTCGTCTTGCTCCCGTTCCCATTCCTTTTCTAACCGTTTGATCTCTTTTCGTTGTGCAAGCAAATCGGCGACGGCGCATTCTCTACAGAAAAGGTCGCCATTGATGGAGCATGCTACCACTGGTTCTCGAGCTGGAAGGAGGCACAAGCGGCACGATCCGAAAGAGAGATAAGAGTCCCGGGTCAGACGTGTCCGTTGAGAACCCCAAGAGTGGCGGAGAAGAGAACGTTCGTGTGAGGTGAAGTCAGGGCGGGAGGTATTTCGCTTCGAGTGTGACATCGTTGATCAAAATCGTATGAAACTAGTCTGGATATACACGTGATCTAGCAAGCTTCGGATTTTGGACTCCTTTGCCGCAGGCATTGCTGCTCTATGAAACTTTCAAACACAAGCTCCCGTATGCGGTATCAATTGGCGCGGGGTGCGGCAAAACTTGCCTTGGCGAAACCTTTGCCCTCTTGCCGCTAGACCACTCATCCGCAGAAGAACCTAACATCGGGAGAACGATGCAAACCTCTCTAGGTACTAGGAATATGAAATTGCCGAAGCTTGCCCGATGAAACTTGCAAATATTTTAGAAGTTTCCTTGCAGCGATTTAAGGAAGAGACTGACCTTTAGAATAGTCGGGGTTTTAAACGTTGTGGAAGACACGTCTCATTTGCACTACAAAGAAACCTTAGACAGTGCAAGTCTCGTTGAAAATCTGTGGACTATGGGCGAACGCTTTTAATCCTAATTTCCACGAATCTTCGTCCAGGAACGAAATGAGAAACTTTGGGGTGTTATGCCAAAACCGACTTGATACCTGCCTAGATCTTGAAACCAAGTAGCAAGCAAATCCAGATACCAATAAAACCTCGGTACGAGCGATAAAGTCAAGAGGTGCCTTATCACTTTCAGCGTCGGAACTCCCATTTGGCGTCCCAAGGATCATTCAGTGCCTACGATGGCCATTGTAGCAGACCACAAAAGACTGAGAAGAGCAACACCGGCAACGGCTCATGTCAAGATGACAGGAAAGCTAAACACCAAGGGCTGACGATTCAGTGAAGGCAACCACAGTTCAACAACCTGGCTTTTAGAAACGGCATGGGACCAGTCCGAATTTTGCCATGCCTTCAAAATGCTCTGGCACAAACGTCGATTCTCAACTTCTCTCTGCTGAATCACCTCCCAAACCGTCTTCAACAAAATCTTCCTCTACAGGTCTCAAAATGAGCGACAACACCTACTCATCTGATCTTCAAAGCAATCCTCGGCGAAATCAAGGCCCCAGTGCCTTGATTACCACACTGATCCTCTCTGTCCTCGCACAACTTTTGGTGGCTTTGCGACTCATTTCAAGAAAAGTCTGCAGAGTCAAGCTCTGGTGGGATGACTGGCTCATTATCGCATCTTCAGTTTGGCATCCCAATTACGAACGTATCGCCAGAAAAGCTTACATTAGAAAGGTCATTCAAGTTGCACAAATGGGCTGCGTTTACGAGTGTCAGTCACAATTGTTTATCGGTGGACTAGCAGTAACGCTTTGCAGCATTCCGTCTTGGTAATGGCAAGCATGAATTGGATATCGTAGGCAAACATGGCGGGGATGAAATCAGTACGGCAGACCTACGGAAACTTTCGATCATCGGATTGGTACGTTTACGGTGCTGTTCTACAGAAGATGGACCTGACTTTTCTGCATTTCTTAGTGGATGTTTATAGACGCCATATTCTATCCCGTCATCATAGCGCTGACCAGGTCCTCGTTACTCTGCCTACTCATCCGCATATTCCGTGTCCATCGCTGCTTCACTAAAATTACCTACGGCCTGCTTGCTTTCATTGTCGCCCACGGTGTTGCGATGTTTTTCGCGACAGTCTTCCAATGCATTCCCGTGAGTGCTTCATGGGATTTGACTGTACAGAAATACAGATGTCAGAATCTGGAGTACTATCTCTTCAGCCTTTTTATACCGACCGCCGTCGTCGACTGGATAATCTTACTGCTGCTCATCTTTGTTTTTAGGAAACATTCGCTCTCTTTACTGCGCAAAATTATCCTCTACGCCATGTTCTTTCTAGCCATTGCGTAAGTGCAGTCTCCCTGTTCTAGAGGTGGTCTCGCGCACTCTCCTAGCAGACTCTCAGAGAGTAACCCTACCTCATGCGATTTCAATTACTAATAAGCATGAAGCATAGCAACAATGGTCAGTCTTCGGCTTAAGTTATACTATTTTGCTTCTACGACTGATATGTTATACTACTATATTCCGCTCGAGATCATGAGAATTGCAGAGGAATGTGCGACGGCTTATTGTGCTTGTGTACTTTCTCTGGCTCCCTTGTTCCGCATCGTTGGAGGACGTTTGTGCCTTGACCGTAGCATGATGGGTTCACCAGCCTCGAGTGGCCCGATCAGGGAGAGCTCGTATCATTCTCGCAGAGCTGATTCTGGTATCATCGGAGTATGGCAGCTAAGAAACTATCGTCCTGAATTCATACGGGCTGAGACCACCGTCACTGTCGGAGAAGGAGGCGGAGATCAAATTCCTCTCGGAATGATCCAGAGAGATGTGGAAGTGAGGGTAGAGAGCTCGCCTCTAGACCTTAAGGGTCTTTGGTAACGGACAAGCAACACCCTCTTTTGCCCATTACTGTGTCGTCTCTCGGAAAGATCGTTGTTTAGGCAGGAGTTTGAAAGAAGAAATTGCTGACAAGATGGTTGAGAAAAATCTCGTCAGCCAAATAGCTTTGTGCTCTATAAACGATCACCATGTCAATCGACGATCATCGAGCTTTCGTACTTGAAAATTGTCTTCGTCACCCTCTGTCTCGTAATATATACCTATATCGTCTGCACCAAAAATCCCATCGACTTCCCTGTGAAAGGGATGGCTTTTCCCCCACACAACCAAAATCCCGTTGAGATCCAGCCGATCTACTCCCGCCACTCTGTGTCATCACTGGAGCACTATTCCCTCCACGTCATCCCTTTGCTGTCTTTCCTCACGATCCCCTAATTTTGAAACGAGCATTTGCCACCCACAATGATCGACCCGTCTCAATGTGTATTTGACAGCTGATGATGCCCTGGTGACTTTCCTGATCGCATCTTGGAGTTACCTATGTCGATGGGAGTATCTCAGACCCCTTGGAGCGCGTATCTAATCGCCTCTCTGTGATCTTCTCTTGGGCCATCATGCATTGGCTCCAAGCACCAAGCCCCATTTTCGCGTGATTACGAACAACCCATATACGTCCTCTCAGAGCACGAATTTGTCGCTCGATCTGGACATAATTAGCTGTGTGACACACGCTTACTCCCAACGCTCATTGTGACATGCGACCTGGTAAAGTTTGTTGCCGCCAAATTTGCAGACAGGAGGTCATTGGAAAGATCAGAATACATTTCAGTGTGCTCGTCCTCGCTGTCTTCAACTGCCATTATGTCTTTTAGATCGATTTTTTCAAGCTCTCCCGCTTTTCGTTCCAGCGACGGTCAACATGAAGCTTCAGATTCCAACGCTGCAGAATCGCTCAAGTGTCTCTTCATGGATACAGCAATGCTGGAGAGCTAGAGACTTCGACCCTCGACGGTTGCATATTTCAATTGTAGACGAAAGGTACAATGAGTCAAATATATATGTTAGGTAGTTGGGCATTGACAAGTTGAATCAGACCTGAGGTAGATCCTTGCACATGGGCCGATCAGCGGATATCTCTTTCTCGGTCTCCCGAAGCCTCATTAACACTACATCTTGACTGTCTTGTACGGACCTATGGTACAATGAAATTGATATTGATCGACCATTGACTCAGCAATAATATCGATCACACCACTATGTCCCATACTTTCTCTTGCGGAGAGATAGGTAGGTGAGTGTGGAACAGAAGGCTAGTTGTTTTGAAAGGCGCCAGCACGTAGTAAGCGCCATTTTCCATTTACCCTGCATCCTAAGGCCCGTATTCTATCCAATGCTAATCATACATGAATCCATGATACACCAAGTCATGGGAGATGCCTTCAGTATCCCACCTTGTCCTCTCCATTCATCCACGGTACCAACGCCACTCCTCGACTTTAAGAGGTTAGCAGAACGACGGCAGAAGCTTTCTCCCGCTTTCAGATCTAGGCAACCATCAGATGACAGTAATAATATGACTTTGAGATCAAGGCGCCTTAATCTTGTGTTTGTTGATAAGAATCCCCACTTTTAGTGAATGATGAGCCAACAGTGAATTCAACACACTATCCAGTGGACCACAAATGTCAGCTCAACTTCAAAATTCCTTTCCTCCTCAACATCGTTCACAGTTTTAATCTCCTTCTCATTCCTCTCACAGCCAATCCTCACATTCTTGACCTTTCTCTGGATCGCGTTAACAGCTTTACCGAAACACCACGTCCGTGAGGAACTGTAATACCAATCATGGATTTTTACGAAGCCGACAAATATCACAGCGTTGACAAGGATACCTACACAACTGATGGAGACAGTGAGAGCATTCAAGGCGTTCAAATTAACTGTGATGGCGTTATGGAAAAAAAGCACTGCAACCGCTTCACATCCATTTTCCTGGACGATGATCATCGAGTCTGGTCGGCACCACTATCCGATATCTCCGTGGCTATCGGCATCCCGTTGCACGTATTCCGAGTCGTTGGGGTTCTAGGTGACCATGGTCCCGCAAGGGGGCTAAATCCGCCAATGGTACATCTCATGGTCAGCTGCGATCCAGATCACGAATGGTACGGCTTCGCTCCAGAGGATTGGATTATTCTAGATCATCCTAAAAGTGCTATCGTCGCTCGCCAAGACGGAAAGCCGCTCTTGCCCGTCCACTTAGCCGCCATTTGCGATTTCTGTGACAGCCTCATCAAGGAACCATGGCAGATTTTGCAGGAGGAGATTCAGGATTCGAAGGAAGATATTGAGAGCTCGGAGGAGAAATCTGAGAGCCTGGTGGAGGAGGAAAGGCGAGATTTGCGGCGTGAAGTTCAACGGCGACTCGTCGCTCACAGCCTAACGAAAAGCGCATTCGAAAAACATTACAACGGATATATCAACCGGCGGCACCGTGAGACTGTCGAGCGAAACAACATGCCGTCCCCGTATGCTCTCTGACGTGTAAACTACAGCAGGAATTGCAGATGCATGGAGCAGCAGTAGGGTCGGATGGGAGTCAACAAAAGCTGCTCTTATTTGCACGAGCAGACGTGATGATCGGCGTGATGACGGAGGGAAGCAAGCTTTTCATGTTGAGTGTGGAACATGCACAAGTTGGGGAGGTCAGACCAGCATTACATACGTCGGTATGTCGAACCGCTACGGCTAGCCAAGGGTCATAGCAAGCACTACGTCACCCAGGTGTTGATGAAAGCAGAAAATTGAATTACAATTGAGACATAAGTCTCTACACTACGTTTTCGTAACACCAGAGTTCAGAGTATAGCAGAGAGACAGACCCCTTTGACATGAATGCTAGCCTCACATTGTGTAAAGCTGGATTAATTGCCTGTAGAACTTGGCGAGCTTCACTGCACCGTCTTCCCAATTGAGATCATTTTGGAGGTGATGCCCTGCTCCCTCTACAACATCGAAAGACACATTGTTCGCATTGCCCGCTGCGACGGCGTACTCATCCGCCATCCGCCTCATCATAGGAATGCCCATCATCCAGCTCTTTTCCGCTGCGAGGATCAAGACCGATGGTGCGCTGCCAGACGTAGCGTGCACGTTTGATAGAATTCGCTTGACATCAACGAACCGTCCCCTCATCGCACTTGGCCCAAGCAAGCTTTCAAAGGGCGACATGAGTGTCTCGAACCTCGCAACGCGTTCCAGCGGCATTTCATCGCAGAAGAATGCCCTTTTGACCAATCGGGTTGACGACAGAGGTGAGCGAGAGTGGAATAGATGCCAGAGCGCTCGTATCGGAAACCACATATCGGCCTTCCAGAACCAGTTCCAGTAGACACCGAGCCTAGTGCGAAGTCGACCTTGTTGAGTATTCTCTTGATTAAGTTGGGATGGATGCAGACTTACACTCCCCAAGGAGGAACCGCATCAAGCAGCGCTAACCCTCTGACTTGGATGTCCCCATCGTTAAGCGCCATCTGGACCACTCCACCAGCGTTCGAGTGTCCGACCAGGACCACCTTGGTACCGGTAAGGCTCTCAACGTGCCTCACACCTACTACAACATCGTCCGCCTGCATCCTTACCGTCGTCGCAAACTGCATCCTGAAGATCCCAGGCCCCCAGCTTGCACCGTGCCCTCTTATCGATATAGCATAGCAGGGGATATTGTACGGGGGAGCCGACAACAATTTCATGTACTCAAGCCAGACTGCTGCGCTACCGAAGCCACCATGGACGAAGAACAGCGGCGGTATGGACGGCGGAATGTTCGCTGGAATGGCGGAAAGGAGCTCAAGAGGACCACCTGGAGACGAGATAGTACTTCGAGTAATTCCTTGTGGGAGCGGCGTTAACGTGGGTGTACGAAAGAGGGAGAGCATCTTTGCTGGAATTCTGTGATTCAAGGAAAAGAGATGAGATATGCCTCACCGTGCCGAGAGATTGAGATACATTTCTAAAAGGTGGCTGCATGCGAGACCGGGCTGGAGCACTTGGCAAGAACTCCGCCGTTCAATCTGGAGGCTAGCCCAAGCCAACTGCATGTTAGTGCCAGTAACGAAGAAGAACTTGTCATGAGTATGTTTTCCCCGACAGGAGCAGAAAGGAGATCTCTGATATTCTCCATTTGGTTCTCAAACGGACGTTAGAGAAAACGAAAAATACGGTCCGCAATCAATCACTTGGCCCCTATCACGATAGCGCTAGGCTGATATGAATATTCGAGTCAAAATCGAGTTCGTCACAAGGCCAGGAAACTTTGCATGCTTACAGAGCATATAGATCAGGTCAAAATTCAACATCTCAAATATCGCTTTTCTTGAAAGGGGCCACTACCGTACTACATCTATGTAAATTGTTTGATATCTTATGTACACGCGCCTTCCCGCATTGGAACTATTTCCACACACTGTGCGGCCACGGCAATTCACACCTGAGAAAAGTCTCATCGCGAGTCTTTGAGGACAGTACAACCCGTAAGTGAAAGCCGCACAATCCCACAGAGCTAATAGATGCAAAAAGCAGATCACATGAGAATCGTTTTAAGTCCGTTAATAAAGGAGCTCCATCGGAGACACAGAAGATGCGGCACGCCGTCACGTCTGTGTCACTTGTACGCACTTTGCGTACCCGTTTCAGAAAGCAATGCTTAAGCTCATACCCGCTGCTGCTCCATACTGTTCCCTGATCCGGTTTTTCAACGCTGCCGATGCTGAGGAGCGCAACTTGGGTGACCTGAGGCTCAATGTATGAACTACAGCTCTAGCGCTTCTACGAAAGCCTGTATAGACTTGAAGGGCATCTCTCAAGGCTGACACGCCGATCTACCAAAGGCAAGGCTGAATCCCATTTAGGCACGCCAAAACCGGGAGAAATTTACTACAGATCCTGAAACAAGTCCTCAGCTGCCTTGCAGCCTTATATTGGCCTTGACCATAGACTGAAGCAGAACGTTAAGGTAAAAGCATCAAAGTATTCGATGATATGCCGGTCTGCCGACACTGCTGAGCGGATGCCTTCGCCCCCATTTGCGCCATTTGTACCAACCAAAAGCGCGTCTGTACCCGATCATCACATGCAACAGCGAGAACGTACGCGACAACTTACCTGTGCCGTTCACATCGCAAAATGAGCTCTTCTGACAAAGTTGCTGTCATCGCCCTTGTAGTGTCTTTAGTCGCGTTATTCGTTACATCACTTCAACTCTTGCAGCAGTTACTTGGCACAGCGGAAGGCTATCGCAGATGCGGAGCATCTGTAATAGGACCCTGGGCAAACTTACGTCGTCGCAAATTCAGCTGGACAGAGTTTCGTTTCGAGGTCCAGTATTTGACGCCGCACCTCACAGTGCTATCATCAGATCCAGCGGACTGGAACCGCGCCAGGAGGACATATGGACCAGCTTACAGTCTCACGATTCTTCCAACGGGCACCACAAAGCAGGACAAGAGTTATGTCGACGCTCTTGATAAGAGCATCCGCGTTGCCCTGGAAGACGACGATGATGGAGCACACAGCGATCATGATCACATCTCGGACTTGAAAATAGTGCGCCGAGGCTCTCAGCGTGATCCAGAGAGGCAGGCGTACCCAATTATGACGATGCATAGCAATCCCCCAGACACTGTCTCAAAGCCCAAGGGTGAAATTCGTGTCACGTGGATGCGGTTACTTGGAGAACTTCATCGCACGTACCAGGGTTTTGATCCTGAAGAACATAGGCCGTCGACAGAAAGTATAGGCCGCACAGATGCTGCTGTCGCTATACGCCAATGGACATGGGACTTCATGCCACCAGATCTCCTAAGACCTCTTGCCACGGTGTCTTTAAACAATATTATTCTCCTTGCACTCCGCCTAAATATGCAATGGCGACGGCTCGACCTTGAGAACGGTGTTTTCCTTGCGGACGGAAACGGATATAGCCTTACCTCTGTTGAGCTGCGTAACTTGGGAATCACGTTCCGTTTTAGCGTCCGTGGATCACAACGCAACGACCGCAAATGTATTCCAAGCGGTGCAGTCGATAAGATGATGTTCGGAATTATTCCCGGATGCCCTGAGCTTGTGAAGAGAGATTTTGGACTCGTCGCACAGACAAGAAAGATAGAATCTTGGCCGCCAAACTCGTTGTTGCACGACATAGGCATAGATGAAAGAAGATCTAGGGACGAAATTACCAAAAAGCGCTGGCATGAGCCGCACAATGACTTGATAATTCTACTGTGCTCCTTCCTGCCCCTTTCCGGCTGCCCGACAGTGTATCATTGCTTTCCAGGTTGGCTGGGTGATCCACATACGACTCCGCTTCATTGGTTTGAAGGAAGACTCGCATTCGTGGAAGCTTTGGAGGAACGTCTGGGCAGCTCGCCACATCACAAGTCTAGGAACATTTTAGAAGAGGTTATGAGAAGATTCCAACAGCTTCAGCAGAATTGGAGAGACGACTTTTTTGACCGATTTGACAAGGCAGCTATCGAAGGCTACGACAATAAGAGAAAGCTTGAGCTTTCAGAGGCTTGCCGGGAAATCTTCAACTGGACAACTTCATTCTTCCGTGGTAAAGGCCTGAAAAACCAATTGTCCAGGGGAAATCTGGTCTCGGAAAAGCCCACACAGGATGACTCGAGCGGTCCAACAAGCCAAGAAGAGGCTTTCCATGATTGGGGCGAGTCTAATGACGGGAGGACCAGGTACGTCGACTTGGTTGCTGGACATACCTTTATGGCATCCTATGCAGTCTCATCTGTAATGTCCGATATTGGAACACGCAAGGAAAAATATCCCGGCGGAGAAGAACGCCGTCTGAAACATCGACAGATGTTTTACTACGATCGAAGAGACGCCGGGATGCATAATCAGTATCACATTGCTATGGAATATGTCTCCTTCTTCAACCACGAAGATTATGGCGTGGTCAAGCACTTGCGGGGAAAAGATATTGACTGGCACATTGATGACATCGAAGCAGCATGGTGGGTCCTTATACTTCGAGGCATTGTTTGGAACATGCCCACTACAGGCAGGCCCGATGTCCGTGGGAGACCGGGTTGTTGGGAGGGCGAGCCTGTACCTTCTTCCTTTTATTACGCAAAGACGCCGGTCTGGATCACGTGATACTTGTCAGAAGCCCCGATCTGCGGCGAAGGATTGCGACGAATAATGCGTGTCTCGAGCTTTCTTGTCCTGGGATATGGCCTCATGTTTATTATACTAGGCGTTACGGAGAAGACTTCATGGGCCAGGGAGATGGTTCTTGGACGCAGCGCGGACGAGCATCTACTTCGTCTCGAGTCGTCAAATCCTCCACGGAGTATGAGACCAACCACGCTTATCCAACTACCGCGTTCTGGATATGAGTGGCAGCTAGCTGTTGATCTGATAGAGCTCGCTTACACGAGGTCACGATCTCTTGATTCTGCCTCTGCTTTTCCTGGCCTAGACACAAGTTAAAGCCGAGTCATGGCAGACTAACAATGCCTCTCACACCCGACCTTTGACGCTGACACTCTCTGCCACGAACTTTTCGAGTCCATATGAGAACATTTATATACATTCATTGGAACGCCGTGCGCGTCACAAAGCAGCTTCAGCTCAACCGCGTTTTCGCAGAGTACGAGGGTAGTGTTGAGCACAGGTTGCTACTTCGGACTCCAACAGCTCATTAGCACGTCAAAGGCTTTGTGCAAGCTCACGGCGCTTCACATCTTCGGATGATGGGAAGAACGCATCACGTTCTATTGATCAGAGTCGACAAATTTCTGGGGGGTCTCGACTGTCGGAATCACTGCAGAGAGGAGCGTTTGTTTTCAAGGCATTGTCATCCTCCTAGTCTTGCAATGAAAAGGTGGCTCTATATTGTCTCTATCAGTTCATGGTCAGTGGTTCTCTCCTTCCACGTGGATCGCCGCTCACTTACCGAAGAATGTTTGCAGCTCTTGCCAAACAGGCCATCTCTTAGGTCTCAATGAAGCCTTGAAAGCTGGTGAAAAGCTTTACGTTCAACAACGGATGCAAAGGAGTCCCAGATATCTGGAGAACCGAGTCTGACGAGACAATCTAAGATTCTTGCAGTTGGTCATTCTATGATTAGATGAACAGGGCAGGGATATGTCGATCAGCTGTCAAAGAACCGGGATGCAGCAAGATTTTTGAGACGTTCGTACAGAGCGAGGCTAGGATTTGGACGTCACAAGCTAGAGTTTTATAGCTTCACAGGAAAACGCTCCCTAAGCCACCCTCCGTAACGATAGAAGAACAGTGGTACTGGAAGAAAAGCCACGCCTATAAAACCTAGGACGCTATTCCCCCACCCAAGTCCTAGGTCTGCATACAAAGGTGGCCCTGCCAATGGAATGAAAGCTGCAAAAAGAAGTCGGAGAATCACGTTCGCAGCCAACGCAGAGGCGGCAGCCTCAGGGCCAAAAGCATCCACCATGTAGAGCTGAGTTGGCATTGTGATCCAGAGAAAGCCGAATCCAATGAAGGAGGTGCCGATGATGGGCACGATCCAATGAGTCTGCTTCTCGGCTGCCCAGCCATACCAGAAGATGCCGATGGGCACGGCGGGCATGACCCACATCATGGGCTTCAGGCGTCCTTCAGGTTTGGGCGAATCTCCAAGTGCCTTTTGCAGCTTGTCGCTAACGGTGGCAAAGACTCCAAGAGAGACGACCATTCCAATTCCAACGCCGAGATATGACAAGCCAGAAACGCCGGCGGAGAAGTGGTATTGTTCCTCAAAGACCGTGGGAAACGTGGTGAACAGCATGAAGAGGAGGCCGAAAGCGAACGCGCTCAGGAGGGAAAGGAGGAGCACGATTGGCGACAGGATGAGAAGCTTTGTTGGTCGAGTAATAGCGCGGAGGAATAGCTGGCGGGGGGTCAGGCCTCGATCCATCTTCGAAACCAGAGCAGCATTGCCAGTTTCTTTCCGGAGGCGAGCAGCTTTCCATCCTAGCAGCACGGCGGCATTGGTCTCGCGGAGGAAGAAGATTGATATGGTAAATGATACTCCTGCCTAGGTCGAACCGTCAGCGACTCGAGAATAGTAGGGGTTGTGCTCTACTTACTAGGATTATGATGATCCAAAAAGTCCATCGCCAGCCAATTGATTCGGACACAAAGCCACCAATAATTGGACCCAAGACCTTGAAGGATCGTCAGTGTCATGACGGTTTGCGTGGGTAAATGCCACTTACTGGTCCTAGAAGTGGTCCCATGAAGAACACAGACATTACCCTCCCACGCTGAGCTGGCGGGACGACGTCGGCGACGGTTCCTCCGCCGACTGTCAATGGGCCCGAAGAAGCACTTCCGGCAAGGAATCGAAAAACGAGAAACATGCCGGTGTTCTTGCCCAGCGCACATCCGATGATGAAGCCAATGTAAATGACATTGCAGGTGTGGTAGATCACAAGGCGTCCGTACAGTTCGGATAGCGGTGCAATGAACATTGGCCCAACGGCGAAGCCGCAAAGGTAAATGGACACGGTGAGACTGACAATGGTGGAACTCGTGATATGGAACTCTTTAGCAAGCGAGGCAGCTCCAGGTGCAAACATTGTCGCGGCGAGGTTGCTGTATGTGTATTAGTCAGTACGGGATTTGCTTCGCCAAAGGAGCGCAGGAACTGCCTTACGCAGTGAGCAAGAAAGCGCTGGCGAGGACGACTTGGGTCATGCGTTTCCATGCTGGCCAGTTCCGCGGATTTTGGGTATCGTCTGGCCCATCCCAGCCGACGACATTGTCCTTTGTCTCTTGTTCAATTGCTGTTTGGTCAGGCTCGCTAGATTGTTGGTCGTGGTAGCCGTCTTCCGATATGGCCGGCTTCTTATGGGCGGATTCCAAGTCGGCCGCCATGATATGCTATCGAGGGTGGTGTGACTCTGGGATATCGGCGCGTGTTTATTCACTGGTGCCAGGCTTTGCTTGCTATATATTTGAGGCAGGGTAGGCGGCCGGACAACGCCCGGATGAAGAAGGCCGCGTAGAGGAGTCATAGCTATAGTTCTTTGGGCAAGGGCCAATTGCGCCAGCTACTAAATCCGCAAAATGCTCCGTAAATACGGAGCCAAACTGGAGATTTGCTTAATAGAATGGGAGCTTGAAGAGCGCGCGGATGCGGAGGGTCGAAGGAGCAGGCATCGTGGGCGGATGGTCGACGCGGAGGGTCGGACTCTCGGACTGTCGTTGCTTTCTCCATTGCCTCTCGGTTTGCGCCGCCAGACACCTTCTGTCTCTTCTTGAAGTGGCTGTGAAACTGTTTGAGAGCAGACCAGGGGATAATTCCGCCTTGGGCATACCCAGATTGCCGTGTACGAGGTTGAGCTCCGCGAGCGCCTCAATCCAGTCACACCATGGCCGACAATGCTCAACGTCCGCGTCCGCCGCCAAATCGACGCAGAGACAAAGTCCAGCTTTCCTGCGACCCTTGCAGACACCGAAAGTACGTGCTCGATGGCCATCACAAAGTCGTGCACCGTTAACTTTGCCAGGCTGAGGTGCAACCGACAGCACCCATGCGGAGCTTGCTCAAGGCGTGGCCTCACCAACTCCTGCAATTATGCGACGACATCTTCATCTTCGCCCGATGCTCAGCGGTCCGTTGCTCCGCGACAGGCCACCAGCCTCCATGGCAGAATCTCTGAACTGGAGAGCCTTGTCGTGACGCTCATGAAAGGCCAATCACTCCCAAGTCCGCCCGCGCTGAAATCGCCGAGACCAAGCTCGCTATCATTCGCAGATGTGTTTCCTGAAATCCGGAGACCAAAGAAATCCCAAGATGAAGCTGCATCCCCGGCAGACCCTGGCACCCTAAAGTTGCGCGAGTCTGGAACCAGCTATGTCCAGAGTATCCATTGGGAGGCCATTCTTACCAAAATCAGAGGACTGAAGGAGGACTTGGTCACTGATAGCAAGGCTCCACCCGGTTCACACTTGTTCTATGGCCCGAACCGTCATGCAACTCGAGATAAAATACTGGCTGCTATTCCTCCTCGTCCAACTGTTGACCGCCTCATGGCCCTTCACTTCGACTCCTACATTATCACTCCGTGTCAGTACATCCAAGCTTTCTTTCCGCTCTCAAAGGCATTGACTGTGTGCTGTAGATCTCATTCATAGCAAGAAGTTTCTCCGAGAGGTGGGTTCTTTCTAACCTGGCCGATTACAAGCAGTCTGAAATTTGACCAGTACGAAACCTTCTGGGAAGATCCGTCTGCAACTTCTATCGCTTGGATCGGTCTCATGTTCTCCATGTTATATATTGCTGTGCAGTTGCAGACCTTCACCATTGACTTCACTGACGGACGAGCCGAATTGCTCAAGGCGGAATATCTTACCATGAAGGATGCCTTCCGGGAGAAAGCCGTTCAATGTCTTCTTCTGGCCAGGTATACGACGGGAGGACCATACATCTTGGAAACCCTCATAACGGTCCTTACCGGAGAGTGTATACTCTTGAAAGATAGCGCTACCGATGGCTGGCTTTTGATCAGTATGATACTTCATCTTGCAATGCGCATGGGCTATCACCGGGACCCAGATCACTTTCCCGGAATATCTCCATTCGAGGGTGAGATGCGTAGACGCATCTGGACTACAATCCTTCAATTAGATCTCGTTCTCTCCTTGGAGATGGGCCTTCCCCGAAGTGCCACAGATACGCATATCGATACAAAACAGCCCCGTAATCTGTGCGACTCTGATTTTGAAGAGGACACGACCGAGATGCCTGCGCCGAGGCCAGAAACAGAATGGACGCCGGTGCTCCCTCTGATTGCAAGAGGGCGACTGATAACAGCTCTCGGCTTGATTTGCGACATCAACACCGATATTAATCCTCCTTCCTACGACGAGGTCATCAAGGTCGACGCACTTCTTGAAGCCGTGCGCAATCGTGCTATTCCGCCCGTGCTGCGCTGGGAAACTATGCCACACCCCATCACGGATAGCCCAACCCTTGTGGTACAGCGGGTAAGTTTAGAAACGACCTACTATAAATCACGCATCCTCCTGTACCGGAGAGCTTTTATAAGCTACCCAGTTCGACGATCTCAAGAGCGGGACATGGAGTCGGTGCGAATTTGTTTAGATTCCGCGCTCAAGATTCTATCGTTTCAACAGATGCTTCACGAAGAGTCTCAGCCATTTGGTCGTTTGTGTCAGCTTAGATGGAAGGTGACCCGTATTTTCAACCAGGATGTTCTCCTCGCAACGAGTGTGCTCTGTCTCTACCTTCAAGACGTCGATAAATTTGAATTGCCTAAGACTGCAGGACAGACACCGTGGTCGCCTAGGGCTGAAGAGACTCGACAACGACTAACGATCTCGCACAAGATTTGGCTTCAAATGAGTACGGCATCTGCGGAAGCTGGAAAAGTAGCGAAAGCTCTGGGCATCGTCCTTGGAAACACAGAAGCGTCTGCCGAGAACGGTAGCGGGCCCGCTTCTTACGACTTTCTGACGGATTTTGATGCGATACCTCTGAATGAGTTTGGCGCAACGTTCAACAATCAATGTGAGAAGCATACTCGGTCATGCCGATTGCAACTAACGAAAAGACTTACCAGATTTTCCTGCTGGCTTCTACTCTCCTCTCACCTTTTTTGATAATGTACTAGAAACTCGGGGGACATGAAAATATGATTTCGGCTGAGGTCCTTGAGCAGCAACCATTCATGAGCATTACCAGTCAGCATGTCAAAGTGCATTCACGACCATTCAAATGTCCTGTGGCCTCGTACCACGGGCGTGGATTTTCAAAGAAGAAAGAACTTGAGCGTCATCGCCGACAGCTTAATCACAACCTGGGGACGTTCGATTCTGGTGCCCGCATGGGAAGTGCAGGTTCTCGGTAAACGGAGGCAAAGGCTTTGCGATGCGAGATCTCTTCCGAACACACATTAATGTCGGGCACTCGGAAAAGGTGTAAGTGATCTGGTGTCACAGGTTGACCTATGTTTGTTTGACAGATTAGTTATATTTTATCCGTAAATTGTAAAAAAAAGACCATACTAAAATAAATACTATTAATATCTTCGTAACTAAAGCTACAACATATTTTAGTACTAGTAAATTTAATTATCTTTTATAGTAAAAATACTTAGTAGAATAGTGAAAACAGAGCTAACTTATACTAAATTTTAGTATGTCATAATCAAGGACTATAGCATTAACCTGTCGCGTCGTCAGCTTCTACAACTTAAACCATGTCATCTCCCAAGGATTTCCCGCGTGTAATTTAACAAGTTATCGTATCCAGAACGTGGCAATGAAGCTGTATGTCCCAGCCACACGGCACAGCGCAGCCCGGAACCAGCATGCGCTGGAAGGATTATTACTGTAACGACGCCGCACCACTTTTACGCTTCACGTTACAGCAACAATAACAGCTGAATATACCTTATAACCATCAATTGACCATTAGATGTCTGGAATTCGGGGGAAGGAAGCAATGCTGCATGTTTTCCCCGTGCATTGCGTTGGGAGCAATTTTGAGGTGGCAGCGAGAGGAAGTGGTGATGTGCTCCAATGACCGCCCCGAGCGCGCTCAGCAGATGCCGGAAAGGCTTCTTGCTGCTATTGCCACTTCAGTCTAGTAGTACTACTCAACTGCATGCCACACGGTCAGGTGTAGATTCGTGATTAACACAATGTCAGTAGTCAATATTAAGTTACTATAAGTTAATCGTTAGTTAACGAATTTCAACTTGAAGCCAACTACAAATTCACACTACGATTTCTGTCAAGTTTGAGTCAACTACGGATCCAGACTTGAGCCGCCGAGCGTGTGTCTGGACAAATGTACTTTTCAGCGAGCTACAAAATGTAGTACTTCATCCTAGGTCTCACCGATAAGCTCGTAGACCGTTCTTCTTCGGTCTATCGTGCATTTCTCACAGATCCTACACTTCTTGAACTTCAGTTCCTGCGTATCTTGCACATCCTATACTGGTACATCGTACACATCCTGCAGATTTTCGTCCCAGGGGCCCTCCTCTCGGCCCTGAAGCTCTCTGCGCGCCCCTATACCTCTGTGCTCCCTGACGTAGTAACAACGACGACATATTAACGCCAAGCCCCGCCTAATGCATCACCCCGCCTAATGCATCATTTTCAGGAATTTTACCCACCAACTTCAATTATCAAAATTTCAACAACACTATGCCTAATAATCGTCAAAATGAAGAAATGATACAAACAGCTATCGCAGATTACGATGCTGGTGCGTTTAAATCGATTCGAGCGTGCGCTGCAGCGTTTGGCCTGTATTAATTAACCCTTACCCGAAGAATCAATCAAACTACGCGACCGCACTCTGTCGCTCAATAATAACACCACCTTCTCGACACCAGATAGGAATTACGCCTTATTGAGTGGATTCTACAGCTGGAAGCCTGTGAATATGCCCCTAGCTATATTGTTATTGATCAAATGGCCAGCAAGATCGCAATTATAACAGGAAATAAGGCCGTTGGCCACCACTAGGTAGAAAGGTTTATCCAGCGACACCCCCGACTCAAAACTAAAAAGGGGCGTAAAATTGATGCCTAACGCTTTAAGAACTGCACCTCTATGAAGCTTTCTGCCTATTTCGAGCTCGTTCATTCAGTTGTTAGCAAATACCATATTGAATACCGAGATATCTAGAATGTCGATGAAACAGAACAAGGTTTAGGGGTTATTTTGAACAGTTGGGTAGTTGGGGATTCTTTTTTAAGGTTGACCTTTGTCGCGTCGCCAGAAACATATGAATGGGTAACCTCTATTAAGTGTATCTCTGCTGGAGGGCTGAAGCTGCCCTGTCTTATTATATTTAAGGGTAAATCTCTTCAAACGACCTGGTTCTCTGTTGATAATGTACCAGATTGGATCTATACTACATTAGAGAATGGATGGATCTTAAACAATATCATGATATAGTGGTTATAGCGGATCTTTATACCGCATACCGCCTGTGGGGATCGATATTGCTTGTTAGTTTTTGACGGTTATGGCAGCCACATAACAGTCAAGTTTATGTGGGAATGTTTTATTAACAAGATTTTATGCGTTTATTTGGTCCCATATACCTTGCATTTTACACAACCTTTCAATTTAACATATTTAATATTTCTCTCCCCTAAAAGGCTCTTATAGAGACCAATTAAAAATATTAATGAAATAGGTTAATTCTTCTGCGATTAAGAAACACACGTTTATCTCTCTATATTATAAGGCTAAAAAAGAAGAAATGACCGCGCGTAATATACATGCAGACTTTAAAGCAGCTGGTATTTACCCCTTCAACCTCCAGATAGTCCTTGATAAGCTACCCAAGCCCCGGGGACCCTCTTTTAAGGTAACGTTATCTTTAACACCTTCTAGACAAAGATAACAGCCTTTATAGCCTTTTATAACCCCCAAGAACCTCAAAGACTTTAATAACACGGTTCGGCAAATCGAGACTACAGAGGGGACACTTCTACAGAACTTTGCTGTATTTGTATCTGTAATATAGTATGCCCTTTTTGACCTCTATTTTAAGAGAGCATTAACTCAGGCTCAAATTAAGAGTATGCAGCTAAAAATAGAATAATTAGAGCTTAAGAAATGTAAAAGAGCAGTAATAAATAGTAATGAGAGGTTTGCAGATATTGAAGCTATTAAAATCACGCAGGATCGGGCTAATGTGCGTTAAAAAGCGTGAGAGAAGCGAGAACTAGCGAGACAGGCAGGTAAAACAGCTGCAGAGGTGCTTATCAGGGGTATAGAACCCCTCCTAGGCCAGTTTCACGTGATAGAAACACCAAATTGATGTGTCATATCGCTCTGTATAGAGGTTGTGAGGAACAGCTGCAGCAAGAATGAGATTAAATAGCCTCAAGCTATTGTTGGCTATGGATAGTGTATATTAAATTAAAGAAAAGAAAAGAGATGTGCTAGTGTGTCTGTAAAGAATAAGTAAACAGATTAACTGCACTAAATATCACATGACTAACCACGTGACTATTCCTTATATAAGATTCTCACATTACTTTTCTCTAAAAAGAAACCTATTGCACACTAATAAGCGCTCTTTATATTAATATAAAATAGATTTATTCTCTGCATCTATGTTAATATATTAATTTACCAATTTCACTCTTATTTTACACTTTGTTATCTTTTATTTCAGGTTTTAAGATCTTGTCCGCCTAAAATGCTTCCAACTACTGTTAAAGCCTTCTTAAAAGTTCTAGTTGTTTTAAATATATATTATAAAAGGTTTTAATCTTATTTGAAGCATTAATAAAGTTTCTAATAGAATATTAAACTTTATTCAAATTTTAGCCTATTTAGCTTGCATAGTACTATAGCTAGCCATGTATAATTCTGCTAGTAAGAATCTGTTCCACTTCTTATTCAGATTTGCCATTAATAGTAACAGGTTTTTTTAATTCTTCTATTTAATCTAATAAAGCATTTTCTACAGCCTTTTTTAATTGATCTGTGTGGAACATGTTTTGCATTTTCATATAAGAGGGAAAAGCCAGAATATAGGAATGGCCGCTTATACCTGTAATTAAGAAGGGGCTGTGATTCTGTTAGTCCAGTTTGTTACTAGGGTACTCTAAGGTCTAGTTCTTTTGTTTAACAAAGACCCTATCGCTGACTGCGAAGTTAGGCTTTCTGTGGTATCTGTTTGCCTGCTTAGTTTGTTGTTCTTACACACACGCAAAGTTCTTTTTAATTTATGTAACTACATTATACACATGTTTAGCGAATTGCTATGTTTAGACTGCGAAGAACCCGCGGTTTACCCGCACCCGGACCACGTGGGTTCAACCCGCGGGGCATGCTAGGTCGGGATTTTTCGGGCCCGCGGGGTGTTAACAAATATTATAAAACTCTAACC